>CABEGB010000611.1:0-371858 GCA_901521435.1 Crematogaster levior
CGGTCATATGAGCTTCTTTGCAACTTCAGTGCATTTGATTTCACTACCTGAACACATTTCTGTTGTCTATGTTAAACCGATTTTAATTTCATGTATTTTGAATTTCTCTGAAACACTACTATAGGAACATATGCTTGAGATGTTATATTATACCTATAAGAATACGCATAAAACCATTAAATTTTTTTAAAAAAAGTTCTAGATTAGAACCAAATTATATAGCCATTATGATTTATGGTAGTTTGAAAACATTCATACATTTAATTGTTTTTTCTATAAAATTTTTAATTTTAGTTTTAAATTCAATTTAATTGTTTTTTACTTATAAATATAGAGAATTAAAAATGAAATACAAAAAGCCTTTTTTTAGAATCAAAATGTATGTATATAGCATAGAGTACAAATTTATTATAAACAAAAGGCAAAAAACATATCGCAATAAATTATATACATAATTGTCAGACGCGTTTTTACTGAGCCCTTTTCAGTAACGCAAATTTAAAAAAACTGTCATCAACAGCAGCATAATTAGGTTTTGGAAACGCAATCCCGTTTGCCATTAAGAGTACTGTAGTCATGTTTCTAAGAGTGAATGTCAATGCTTTCAGTTGGAAATTTCCGTGAAGTGGTGACCATAATAAGACGCACTATACAATAAAGGAAGGAGGAAAAGTTTTTATGTTATCTGGAGTTTGATAGAATTCGAAAATTCGTTATCCACAATAGTTCTTTTTGCTGAAAGTAATTAGAAGAAATTTCTGTATAGAAAGTATGAATTTAAATTTAAAAATACCTGTTTTATAATCTTATTACATGATATTTCTTGATACGTCTCACTTGATGTTAATATTGAGAAGAACTGACAATAAGTATAAAGATCAAAGATAGTCACCACAATACGGATACCAATAACATAAGATTATGAAGAAACAAAACGCAAATTAATAATGTTATCTGATGGGTACAAAATGTTTTTAATCCATTGTTTGGCAAGTCCGATATGATTTCTGAATAGTCATCATTTAGTGTTGGATTTTTTTTTCAACAAATTAATGCTCACTTTTTTGTGATCTGATATAAATCATTTTGATATTAAACTTATGATAATTGTACTCTGTATCAAGAAGGTAATATCATCCAGTTAAATGGTAATTATATTTTAATATGTGTTCAGGTGACCATCGAATGCTTTATTGATCAAGCCCTGGTTGATGTTCATAGTATGTTCTTTTGCACTTCAAAAGTTGTCTCTAGTCTTGTCCTTACAAGATGCATCCGTACAATCTTTTATATTGAATCCTGTATACAATATTGTTTTTTTCAAGTTTTTTCGTTTTGTGTTTTTGGACTTTGATGAAGTTGTTCAATTTATTGATGCATCTTAATACTAAATTAAATCAGATTTTTTTAGACAAGCAGATATTTTGTTAGTGACATTTTTTATAAACGACAAAATATTGTTTTTGATTGTTGGTAATCCTTTTGTTTGGCTGTTTACCTCGAATATTCTTTTGTCAAGCTCACCGTCGGGTAAATCCGGTAACCACGGTTTCATATTATCAGAAGAAGTTGAGGTAGTGTACGGACCATCATGCCCGCCTTCGCGCTGTACGAGATATCTATTATTTCGTAAAACTCGTGCCACTTTATAAGGACCAAGAAATTTCGCCGTTTCTGACCAGGCTTTTGTTGGATTCGCTTGATTGTAACTAAATCTCCCTCGGTATAACTTCTACCAGTAACTCGTTTGCTATTATATCCTCGCTGATTCTCCTGTTGTATCTTCGATATATTCTCTATCGCTCTCTCAACTCATCACGCTTCTTTTGAAATACTTCTATCCACTCTTCCTCAATTAACTTTCGAATTTCGGGACTGTTACGTAAATGAGCTTTAGTGCCAAACAATAATCGGAATGGGTCCATGCCCAGACTTCTATGCATAGTAGTGTTCATATACTGTTGTGCACGCCCTAAGTATCGATGCCACTCATCGATCGTGTTTTGGATCCGCCAACTTTGTTAACAACGGTATTATTGTGCGGTTGACGCGCTCAACTTGTCCATTCGCCCTTGGCACTCCGGTCGTAACTAAAACATGCTCGATGTTCTCGCTTACACAATATTCGGAAAAATCATTCGAAGTGAACGCGGTATCTCTGTCGGAGATTATTGTACGTGGATTTCCAAAAACAAATGCTTGCTTACGCAGCTTATCAAGAACCTCGCTCGTGTTCGTGGTTTTGGTAGTGTATAACCACACAACTTAGAGAAAGCATCTATCACAACAAAGATATACTTATAGTTCTTTTTCGTAGACGGAAGTGGACCTAAATGATCAATGTGACACGTGTCGAGGGGAACCTCCCCTTTCGCGATTGGATTCAGAAACCCTTCCTGTCTACCGTGTTTCTTCTCTGCTAATATGCACGCAACACAATTCCATATTATCCTTTCGATTTTCGTCTTGGCGTTTGGTATCCAATAATCATTACGCAGAATCGCTTCAGTTTTTGCCACTGAAAAATGTCCCATCTCATGCGCTTGCCTTATAACCTGTGATTGCATACTCTTCGGTACTACAATTAACAATTCACCAGCGCTCTCACGGAAAAGTAAACCGCCTCTGACAACATAATCGCTCGCTCTAGCCGACTCTCCTAATTCAACAATTTTTCTAATGTCATCGTCTTCCGACTGAGCCTTCTTTAATTGCGCAATTAAACCATCCCTTTCCCTATCGATTAAATTACATTCCGGTAACGGGTGACGACTTAAAGCATCCACATACTTCATATTCTTACTGGACCGATGCTCGACTCGATACTGAAATTCTTCGAGCAACAATGCCCACCTCGCGACGCGTACGCACAGGTCTTTCTTATTCATAGTGGCTACAAAAGCTCGATAATCGGTTACAATAAGGAACGGAATTCCTAGAAGATAAATTCTAAATTTCTTCAATGCTCTCACTATAGCTAGTACTTCGAGCTCATAGCTCGGATATCTTTGTTCCGCAGGTGTCGTCTTGTGACTACTGTAATAAACAGGGTGCCACTGATTATCGACTTTATCTCTCTGCAATAATATTGCATCGATAATATTGTCCGTGTGACGACGCATCTGTATGAAGTTCGGTCTCGGCATGAATCTCATAAAGTTTCAATATAGGTTTAGTACATAAAATTTCTTTTAAACGGAAAAACGCGTTTCTCGCTTCCTCGTTGAATGCGAATTTAACATCCGCCTTCAATAGATCACTCAACGGTCGTGCGATCACTGAATATTGTGGTACAAATTTGCGGAAGTATCCACTAAGGCCTAAAAAGCTTTGCACTCGCTTTACACTCGTGAGCTCGGGAAAATTCTTGACTGCTTCAATCTTGCGCTCGGAGGGAGATACATATCCATTTTCTGTAATGTGCCCAAGAAATTCAACGCGTTCTTCAAGAAGCTACACTTTTGCCAATTAATTACTAATCCAACTTCGCTTGCAACTTGCAGAACCTTCTCCAAGTTCCGTATCCCGCTCTCATAATCAATCGACGGCACGATTAGGTCATCTAAGTATGTTAATACGATCTTTTTTCGAATTAAATCTTTAAACACAATATTAATGAATCGTTGAAAGATGGCTGGCGAGTTGCACAAACCGAAGGGAACACGCAAAAATTCATAATGTCCGTCTGGAGTTATAAAAGCCGTGTACTTGCGACTTTGCTCATCAACTTTAACATGAAAGAAGCCATTCTTTAGATCAAGGGTACATAGAGTCGCGCTCCTTGTAACGAATCTAACTGGTCTTCAATCAACGGCAGTGGATATCTATCTTTAATTATCTTTTTGTTCAACAGGCGGTAATCTACGCACAATCTCGTGGAACCATCTTTCTTTTTCGTCAGAACGATTGGACTCGCGTAGTCCGATAATGACAGTTGTATCACACCTTCATGCATCCACTCATTTATTTGCGCATTAACGGATTTTTTCTCGGGCATTGCTAATCGCCGCGCTCGCTGATAGACAGGTTCATCATCTTTTAAAATTATGGACATCTTAAGATCTACTTCTCGCGTTTTATTCGGCTTATAATCACGCACTAGGTTTTTAATTTTCTCTCTATATTTTAATTCCGGTACGTGAGATACGTCAGTATCGCTTTTCTCGAAATCTACATCGATCCGCAAAATCTCCGGTAAATCATTATCTACACTTTCTCGCTCGGATAACGGACTGACTATTATTTTTCCTGCTTTAATCGTTAACTCGACCAAGTTTAGAAAATCGGTACCAACAAGTAAATCTTGACTCATAATCGTATCCAGCACAACACGTACAAGAATGGGATGTGTATGACCATCTATCGTTAGTTCGGCATTGAATTTGCCCATCGTCGAACTATTCGTTGCTCCTATGCCATGGAATCGGATTTCATTTAACTTTAATCGCGGACAACCTAGTCTAAGGGCCGTGGCACATAAAAAAACTTAAGCAGTAAACTTAAGACTTAAGGGGATGCTGTACTCGTCTGTTTTACCTACAAAATTACTAGAATTTTCTAACACACGGCATTTTATATTGGCTGAATAGAATTAAAAATCCTTTTCCAGGATTAAAGTATACACCTAAACGAAGCGCGCTTGCGTCCTATATTCACTGAAAAAGAGAAAAAGTAATAAAAAGGATAAATTTACATATCCATTTACCGACTTTCTGAATGAACATGGCGTCTCGACCTGTCAACTCGTGAAAATATTCGCTTCGTATAAAAGTTATGTAGCTTTTATGCATAAAACAACACCCAAGCGCGCTGTAGACGGCCCAGCAGAACATTGTAAAATTGTATAAACTGAGCCCAGTGGTCTAATTAAAAAATGCCATGTGTTAGAAAATTTCAGTCCCTGTGCACCCGAAATATCGGTAAAATAGAGTGAAAAAAGTAACAAATTTAGTTCATAGATATTTTAGTAGAGGGTGTTGCAATCAGGAGCGAAAATCGCACTTCACGCACACGAGGAAAAAGTCAATGTACGTGTGCGCTTGGCGTTCGGCTAGCTTCGGATAGCAGAAGAACGCAGACATATCTTCCGTCTCCTTCTCTTTCTCTCGCTATAGCTGACGCGCTCGGAAAGGAAAAAGCCGTATACGTGTGCGCTTGGCTAGCTAGAAGAGCGCAGACATATCTTCCGTCTCCTTCTCTCTTTCTCTCGCTACGGCTGACACGCTTGGCGATCGAGATTCGAGAACTATTATTTCTTACAAGGAGATGGTCAAGCTTCCCACCTGAGATTTAGCTAAATTTCAGTATGTTGTTACATACTCATACCTCTCCTACTAATATAAAATATGGTACAATAACTCGTACCATTATTTTATAAGAAATAATTGTAAAGTCAGTCACGTACGTAATCTACCGATTCGATAAACCTACTTTTCGAGCAATGAGCGTGGTCGTGTTAGTAAGTCGAGCGGCTAGAACGCTGGAGATCACGAGTTCGAAACAATCCTTTTTTTTTCTATTTCTTAAAAAAAATTTTTTTTTAAGTGTCTAAATAATTTATTATGCAATATATTCAACCTATATTAATCCTTAAAAAATATTATATAAATGTAATATTAAAAAAATAAAACAAAATAAAATATGAAATATTATAATTATATATAATTTTATTATATAAATATAATATTTTTTAACGAATAATATTGGTTGAATATATTGCATAATAAATTATTTAGACACATTAAAAAAAAATTTTTTTAAGAAATAGAAAAAAAAAGGATTGTTTTGAACTCGTGATCTCCAGCGTTCTAGCCGCTCGACTTACTAACGCGACCACGCTCATTGCTTGAAAAGCAGGTTTACCGAATCGGTAGATTACGTACATAACTGACTTTACAATTATTTCTTGTAAAATAATGGTACGAGTTATTGTACCATATTTTATATTAGTAGGAGAGGTATGAGTATGTAACAACATACTGAAATTTAGCTAAATCTCAGGTGGGAAGCTTGACCATCTCCTTGTAAGAAATAATAGTTCTCGAATCTCGATCGAAAGCGTGTCAGCCGTAGCGGGAGAGAAAGAGAAGGAGACGGAAGATATGTCTGCGCTCTTCTAGCTAGCTGAGCGCACACGTATACGGCTTTTTACTCGTGTGCGCGCTACATCACGCACATGAGAAAAAAGCCGTGTACGTGTGTGCTCGGTGCTCGGCCAGCTAGAAGAACACGGACATATCTTCGCATTATAAATTTTTATACATACATACATACATACGTACATACATGTATATACATATATATATATATATATATATATATATATATTGGTTTAAAAATAATTTCATTGAACTAATAAGATATTTGCGATTAAAATCACACTAATAAACACGATCCAGTGAGATCTTCGAGTCGACATCGAATTGACGGCGAATTGATGTAAATTGCATCAATCGATATTAGTTTGATATCGATTTGATGATCATTTCTTACTGAAGATATAAATTGGATAATTTTTAACTAGATTAACCATACATATTTAATTAAAAGTAATCCGATTTATGTCGTGTTTGGTGTCATTTTAATCGTGAAATCGTCATTAATCCATTACAATTATTTTCAAATCAATAAAATGTGAAATTAATGTTCTAGGTCTTATTTTATTCCATGTTTACTTTTCATAGATAAGCGAGCTCTTTAAAATCCTCGACGCTGGAGCGTGAGGAAAGCGAGAGCGAGAACGAATAAAGAGCAAGCGAGATCGGCCAACATCAAAGAGAGTTCCGAAGTCTCGACGCGAGCCTATCTTAATCTCCAATCTTTTGTATCATATTTCTTTTTACTATAGAAAATAAAACTTTTACATTTCGCAGTTTATCAGTCCAAAAATAATTTTAATGGATTAATAAGACTTTTGCGATTAAAATGACACCAAACACGGTATAGATCGGGTAATTTTTAATTAGATTATAATCAAGATGTTAATTACTTATCTAATTAAAAATTATCCGATCTATACCGTGTTTGGTGTCATTTTAATCGCAAAAGTCTCATTAATCCATTAAAATTATTTTTGGACTGATAAACTGCGAAATGTAAAAGTTTTATTTTCTATAGTAAAAAGAAATATGATACAAAAGATTGGAGATTAAGATAGGCTCGCGTCGAGACTTCGGCACTCTCTTTGATGTTGGCCGATCTCGCTTGCTTTTTATTCGTTCTCGCTCTCGCTTTCCTCACGCTCCAGCGTCGAGGATTTTAAAGAGCTCGCTTATCTATGAAAAGTAAACATGGAATAAAATAAGACCTAGAACATTAATTTCGCATTTTATTGATTTGAAAATAATTGTAATGGATTAATGACGATTTCACGATTAAAATGACACCAAACACGACATAAATCGGATTACTTTTAATTAAATATGTATGGTTAATCTAGTTAAAAATTATCTGATTTATATCCCCAGTGAGAAATGACCATCAAATCGATATCAAATTGATATCGATCGATGCAATTTACATCAAATCGACGTCAATTCGATGTCGACTCGATAGATCTCTTCTCACTGGATCGTGCTTATCACTGTGATTTTAATTGCAAATATCTTATTAATCCAATCAAATTATTTTTAAGCCAACACATATATATATATATATATATATATGTGTACGTACATATGTATGTATGTATGTATACAAATTTATAATGCGAAGATACGTCTGCGTTCTCCTAGCTAGCCGAGCGCCGGGCGCACACGTACACGGTTTTTTCCTTGTATGCGCGCTACATCACGCACACGAGGAAAGAGCCGTGTACGTGTGCGCTTGGCGCTCGGCCAACTAGAAGAGCGCAGACATATCTTCCGTCTCCGTCTCTCCCTCTCGGTGACACGCTTGGCGATCGAGATCGAAAATTATATCTCTTGCAAGGAGACGGTCGAGTTTTCCACCTGGATTTTAGTTGAATATTATATATATTTTTATACATATTTTTATACTCTTCCTACTAATATGTTCACTTTTTTTCAACGTGTCTTTAAATAATTTATGCAATACATTAAAATTAAACCTATATTAATATCATTAAAAAAATTATATTTATATAATATTTTTTAAGGATTAATATAGGTTTAATTTAATATGTTGCATAAATTATTTAAAGACAAAAAAAAAAAAAAAAGGAAAGGTTCGAACTCGAGATCTCCAGCGTTCTAGCCGCTCGACTTACTAACACGACCACACTTATTGCTTTTAGTAGGAAAGGTATCAATATGTTACATAACTGATACCCTTTCTACAAATATAATACATGGTACAATAACTCGTACCATTATTTTCCAAGAAATAAAAATAAAGTCAGTACGTAATCTACCGATTCGATAAACCTACTTTCAAACTAATAAACGTGGTCGTGTTAGTAAGTCGAGCGGCTAGAACGCTGGAGATCTCGAGTTCGAAACCTTCCTTTTTTTTTAATTTTTTTTTTATGTCTTTAAATAATTTATGCAATATACTAAATTAAACCTATATTAATCCTTAAAAAATATTATATAAATATAATTTTTTTAATGATATTAATATAGGTTTAATTTTAATGTATTGCATAAATTATTTAAAGACACGTTGAAAAAAAGTGAATATATTAGTAGGAAGAGTATAAAAATATGTATAAAAATATATATAATATTCAACTAAAATCCAGGTGGAAAACTCGACCGTCTCCTTGCAAGAGATATAATTTTCGATCTCGATCGCCAAGCGTGTCACCGAGAGGGAGAGACGGAGACGGAAGATATGTCTGCGCTCTTCTAGTTGGCCGAGCGCCAAGCGCACACGTACACGGCTCTTTCCTCGTGTGCGTGATGTAGCGCGCATACAAGGAAAAAACCGTGTACGTGTGCGCCCGGCGCTCGGCTAGCTAGGAGAACGCAGACGTATCTTCGCATTATAAATTTGTATACATACATACATACATATGTACGTACACATATATATATGTATATGTGTGTTGGCTTAAAAATAATTTGATTGGATTAATAAGATATTTGCAATTAAAATCACAGTGATAAGCACGATCCAGTGAGAAGAGATCTATCGAGTCGACATCGAATTGACGTCGAATTGATGTAAATTGCATCGATCGATATCAATTTGATATCGATTTGATGGTCATTTCTCACTGGGGATATAAATCAGATAATTTTTAACTAGATTAACCATACATATTTAATTAAAAGTAATCCGATTTATGTCATGTTTGGTGTCATTTTAATCGTGAAAATCTCATTAATCCGTTAAAATTATTTTCAAATTAATAAAATGCGAAATAAATGTTCTAGGTTTTATTTTATTCCATGTTTACTTTTCATAGGTAAGCGAGCTCTTTAAAATCCTCGACGCTGAAGCGCGAGGAAAGCGAGAAAGAGAACAAGTAAGGAGCAAGCGAGATGGAAACATCTCGCAACATCAAAGAGAGTGCCGAAGTCTCGACGCGAGCCTATCTTAATCTCCAATCTTTTGTATTATATTTCATCTTACTATAGAAAATAAAATTTTTACATTTTGCATTTTATCGGTCCGAAAATAATTGTAATGGATTAATGAGATTTTTGCGATTAAAATAACACCAAACACGACATCGGGTGGGGGAAGGGAAAAGGGGGAAGGAAGGGAGGGGGAAAAGGGGAGGGAAGAAAGAGAAAAGGGAGGGAGAAAGGAAGAAGGGGGGAGAAAGGGGGGAAAAGAAGGAAAAAGGAGGGGGGGAGAGTATATGTCTCTTGACGAAAAAAACGTCGAGACTGTCAATAACTGTTGTTTCCGACGATTGGATTAAACTGAAACAGTCGACAGAATCCCACTTGTTACTTGATTTGAAACGAGTCTTATGTTAATGTGTAAAGCAATATACTGATACGATATATATAATAAATATACTAATCAATAATTAATAAATTACTGACTCTTTGCTCTTGAAACATATTTTCGTGCTTCGCAGATACACTTCCATTTCCATCTCGCTTCTACTTTCCTCTTTTCTTCCTTTTCGCCCCTATTTTTCTATCTGCTTTTCTCATTTAGCATAATCGCAAAATCTCATTAATTCCCATTAACATGTATTTCATTTACCTCGATAATACTGCAAATAACTTCAACGTAAAAAATTTTTACTATTCGTCTTAGTTGGACAGTGAAGAAAGAGAATACAAAGATTGAGATGAAGATAGGCTCGAGACAGAGTACGAGACGATCAGGGCAACGCTTTTGACTTGCTGCGTCAGTATGCGTATAGCAGAAAATTCCTAGTTTCTTCGCCAAGTTAGTGCCATCCATTATCAGTTAAGTGTATCTCTTTATTCTACAATACTTTTCCGATCGTCGTGATCTTCGCTTCGAGGATTTATATTTATGGTGTACTCACCTTTAATTACTATGAATAATACGGATAAATCACGAGGTCATTCAAAATAATATCCCTAGATTACATACTATAGTGTCCATCGTTGATCAACGTGTAGAAAATATCTTGCTGATATAGATCAGAAAGTCTAAGGTCAACCAGAGTGGGATATACTGGGATAATTGACTTTCTCGTGTATTGAAAATATACAGATTCAAATTTATGAACATAAAGTCCAATCGTCGGCAACCAATCCGGCAGTTACTTTGTATTGAATAGACAGAAGATCGCGATACGTGGTTTTATATGTTTATGCTCGGAAAAATGGTCAAGCGAAGATACATGATACGATGCCAGAACGCATTATGAGGACATAAAAGACGAGGGGAATAGAGATGTAACAGGGAAAAGGAGCGAGAGCGGAGGCGTGAGGCGCGAAGATGGGAGACAACGTACAGTGCAACGGACCGACGGGCAATGTCGAGGGTGTCTGCGCAGTACACGAGACTCGTGGCGGTGTCGACACGGGTGAAAGAGGAGCTAGCGATAAACGCGCGGAGGCGCGTGACTAGAATGTGCGGCGGAGGCCGG
This sequence comes from Crematogaster levior, assembly GCA_901521435.1. Classification (NCBI taxonomy): domain Eukaryota; kingdom Metazoa; phylum Arthropoda; class Insecta; order Hymenoptera; family Formicidae; genus Crematogaster; species Crematogaster levior. Next base: position 10,988 of record CABEGB010000611.1, read on the forward strand.
GCGCAAGAGCGGGAGGGAGTCCAAAAGACCGGAAGGGTCACCGAGTAGTTCTAAATACACAACAGGACATATCTAATAGTTTGTCGGTGGGGCCACAGCCAGACTAGGGTGTGACGAGCGTCGCTAAGCGGCGGTGAGACGACGGACGGCAGGAGGTGAAGAGGTGGAAGGTAGGGGATAGAAAAAGGGGAGCATAAGTGCGAAGAGGTATTGTGGGTGTGCTGAGAGCGGCGTGGGGAGATAGCAGATAGGAGCAGCTCGAGGCTATGAACCGCAACGGTCAACGGCAGTCAGTACCGTTTACACGCGGGCGGGTACGGGCGCGCGTGGCGGGTGGTGAGAGTACGGTGCTACAACGATTATGACGTGTGAAAGCTCAAAGTGGGCTTTGTCGTAATTGTCGAGCGGTCCAGCGGTAGCTAGGCAATGAACAAGCCGACTTATCGTTGATCACCGGTCCTCCAGTTGCTTGAATCCCAAGGGGCTTCCTCGATCCAGTCGGTTTCGCTGTCTGCTCCTCTCCGTGACGTCTCTTCTCTTGACACACATAGGATCGGACCTGTTAAAGATACATTCGAGAAACCGTATATTGTATCTTAAACTAACATATACACATATACATCCCAGAGGGAAACAAGGGGTGGGGGCGGCCCGTCCCGGGGAGAGGGGGACGGAAAGGGGACCTAGGGAAAGTGGTGAAGGAAAGCTAGAGAAGCGTGGCCACAATGTAAGGACACAGCGAGTGCGGAAACATCAACATAAAGAAGCAGCTGGCGGGGGCGGTACAGGGCAGAGGACAGGGCCGACAGGTAGTGGGGGACAGAGGCAAAAGTTGCATGACATGGGACTACAAAGCACGATCCAGGTCGCATCATCACGGAAGCGCAATAGAGACCCGAACATGGCGAGAAAGCCGCGTGCGCCGAGTGCGTGCGGGGTAGCAGGAAGACAAAAAAAAAAAAAAGTGGCTGAAGGAGGGGAGGAAGAGGTGGAGGAAGAAGGAGGTGAAGAACAGGAAACTGAGGCAAGAAAATGAAGAGAGTACACTTACGTACGTGACTGACTTTACAATTATTTCTTATAAAATAATGGTACGAGTTATTGTACCATATTTTATATTAGTAGAAGAGGTATGAGTATGTAACAACATACTGAAATTTAGCTAAATCTCAGGTGAAAAGCTTGATCATTTCCTTGTAAGAAATATAGTTCTCGAATCTCGATCGCCAAGCGGTCAGCCGTAGCGAGAAAGAGAGAGAAGGAGACGGAAGATATGTCTGCGCTCTTCTAGCTAGCCAAGCGCACACGTATACGGCTTTTTCCTTTCCGAGCGCGTCAGCTATAGCGAGAGAAAGAGAAGAAGACGGAAGATATGTCTGCGCTCTTCTACTATCCGAAGCTAGCCGAACGCCGAGCGCACACGTACATGGGCTTTTTCTTCGTGTGCGAAAGCGTATCTTAGAGTTTATCGATAATGTAGAAAATCGACGGATTTAAAAACTCCGGTAAATTACCGACATTTTTAGTTCCATCTAGATGAGGGCGCTTTCCCGTCGGAGTTCGGCCGTCACTACAGCATCCCCTTAAGCGAATCAACCAATCACGGTCAAGCAGTAAGGCAGCCATTTTGAAACGTAAGCAACATCGAAAATTCCGTATGGATGAAATTCTTACGTCTTAAGTCTTACTGCTTAAGTTCTTTTATGTGCCACGGCCCTAACATACACACTAGCACGCATTAAGCTAATATCACTCCCCGTGTCTATGAGAGCGATCATTACACAGTCACCTACCTTAACGTCTTTAAAGGCGTAATCACACTACAGGTTGCGAGCTCGGTTGTGGTTGGCGTTACTGTTGAGCATTGAAAATCAACCAATCAGTGGAAAGCAGTTTGCCGGTTAGGTTACAGGTTATAATTTAAGCCGACGGCACACGGTACGAGTTTTCGTAGTAGATCGCATACGAGTTAGCCACTAAGCACGAGAGTGAGAGAGAGCGAAAGACGCTCGCTTTCTCTCGCTCTCATGTGTAGTGGCTAACTCGTATGCGATCTACTACGAAAAATCATACCGTGTGCCGTCGGCTTTAGACCTGAGTCTATTTTTCAATCTTAACGTTGCAACCGTAGCCAATAAGATTGCGAGAATCATAATTCTAAATTATAACCTAATCTAATCTAACTAGTGTACTGCTTTCACTGCTTAGCTATTTTATTTTGTGACAAAGTAAATGTGATTTTTTAATAAAATGCCACCGAAAATGGACATATGGTCGAGTGAAACCGAGCAATTGTTGATAGATTCAATAAAAGCAAGACCGATTTTATGGGACATAACGCAAAATAATTACCGGAGAAACGATTTAAAAGAATTGCAATGGTTAGGTTAGGTTAGGTTAGGTGGTTTTCGCTCTTTTATAATTATTTCATTTATATTTGACATAATGACACTATTGACTGGCAATACCGGCATTGTTAATCAACAATAACCACGCTGGTATTGCCAACCTAGAGTGTGATTGATCAACTTGAAACTGTTAACCGTAACCCCAATCGCAACCGAGCTCGCAACCTGTAGTGTGATTACGCCTTAACATACTTATCGCTTTTCTTGCTTACGCTCACGTCCACGCTGCTCACTTCACTCTGTTTCTTGTTGCACTTTGTAGCGATATGGCCACGCGCGCCGCACTTGAAACATTTTGGGCCCTCCGCCTTCGTAGGACATCCGGTAGCCATGTGATCACGTTGACCACAGTTGAAACACCGCCTCTCAGTACCGCTGTTCGTTGTTTTCTTCTTCTCGTTCTTCTTGTCACTCACTCGACTCTGCTCTTTGCCACTCTGCCGTCGCCGGTCCGCGTTACCGATGCTGGATGACTTATCCTTCAAGGAAACTTTCTCAAAAGCTTTTAGCAGCGATGCCTTCGTACTAATTTGCCCGATGCGCGCTTGATCTCGAAAGCTAACTTCCGGTATCCCATCTATTAGATATTCCACTATTTCGTCCTCAGGAATCGGCACTTGATTGGCTAGGATAATCTTCTCGTGAACGTACTGGTGAAACGTTTCACCCGGCTTCCAGACACGCGCCTCAAACTGCTTACGCAATTTTACTTTAGTAGGACGATGATCGAACATCTCACGTAGTTCGACGAGTAGATCATTGACGGATAATTCAATGTATTCTGCCTTCGACCGGAACCACTCGGACGCCTTCCCCTTCAGACGCATGCCGATTAAAATCTTAACGTAATCATCAGGCAAGCGATAAGTTTTCTTCAGTAACTTGAGCTGCAGTTCCCAGTTTTCATAACTGCCGATGCTACCATCGAAATAACTGAGCAGGTCCGCTATGACTGAGATGCTTGCCTTGGTGACATTGCGGGAAGCGTTCTCCCCTTCTGCAACCCCTTCATTCGTCGCGTTCAACTGCTGAGTCTCTCTCAACAGCTCGATCTCTCTTCTCATTACCCGCAACTCTCGCTCGGCTAATTCTCTCTCTCGACGATATATCGACTTCTCTTCGATACGCAGCCGATGCTTTCGCTTCCACATTGGATTCGTCTGGATCCTTGTGAGTCGTCGCGCTAGGCGGCGTCTCTGGCTCTTCTCTCGCCCTAGCGCTGGTCGGGTCCGCGTCGTATAACCGTTTTAGCAACTCGCTCTTGTTTCCCGTCATGGGTAAATTCAGTTCCCGCAGCTTCTCTCTGAGCTGGGTTATCGTATAATTCGCTGGATCTTGCGCACTCATCTTGGCACTCAATATCACGCATTATTTTCCTCACAGTTCTCACAGCTCGCAATGTATCTCTCTGATTCTTAGCTCGTAATGTACTCTAATGTCTCTTAGCTCGCAATCCCGGACGAGCCCCCAAAGTTGTAGGATGTCGTTCCCACAAGAGATGAAATAAATGTTTAATAATGAAAATATTAAGTTTATTTAAACAATATAATGAGAATTGTAATTAAAACAAAAGAGGACACAACTCTTCGTATGCTCACAATCTCGCAGAACTCACAACACACTTTTTCTCTTTATTGCGCTTCGGGAAACTCTTTTATTCACAATGCTCGACGCTTAATGCTTACTCTCCGCGGTATCGCGACTCTCTCAATATTTTCCGTGCATACCGCAGATTATGATCGTCTAATTAGCGAAAGACAATCGCTAGGTCATCGGACGATCGGAAAGACGCTCGCTTAGCAACACCTTCTCGCAACGTTCAGGTGGCAACGCGCGACCTGTTACCAACTCGCTTTTAAAATAAATGCAACGCAATAAAACATTAAACGATTAAACAATTTTCGCCTTCTCGCAACGTTCAGGTGGCAACGCGCAACCTGTTACCAACTCGCTTTAAAACAGATGCAACGCAATAAACGATTAGACAATTTTGGCTCCCTACATATATACATATATTTTGGCTTTAAAAAAAGGCTTTTATTTCATTTTAAGATTTAATATCCAAGGAGTCGTTGTAAATTGTTTTACATTTGTTTTTAATAGAAAAATTACTAATTGTAATACCCCTTATTATTACAATTGGTATTATTACAATTGGGAATCTTGTCTATTATAAAAATTTAAGTTATAATATAATATTACATCTTTCAAATCTTAATCATTATGGGGGGGGATGTGATGTATTCCTGAAAGAACAACCGTAAAAACACCTATTTTTTCGCCCATTTGATGAATCAAATCGAATTGTGATCTAAATTCTAAATAATAGCTGATGATGATAATATTATTGTAGGAAAAATTTCAAGTTGAACATAGGATTCAGATATATAAAGATACAAAGTTGTTAAAATTGGTAGCAAATCCAACATTGGGATAGATGAAAATGCTATGTTGGCTTTTACTAGTACACTTATTGCAAAATATTCTAGGACGATGTGTATCAGAGTCGGAGTTCGTTAATTACTAACTTTAAGTCAGACGTTCAAAATGACCGAATCAATATGGCGGTTTTGGTTGTTAAAACTCGGAGAAGTTCGTTATAAATATTTATAAAAATATTTATAAAAATCAATCAAAACAGAAATCGACATTATAAATTAAAAAAACATGAATAGGATGTGTAATTAATAACTTAAAAAATACATGTAATACTTAAAAAGAAGTTTATTTATTGAGAATTATTAATAAACTATTATACGATACTTCCTAAACTATTTGGAGTTTTGAAGAGAATAAAGTGCGGTAAATCTGAAGAAATCTAATCATTTCGTGTATGAACTGTAATTACTTCATATATTGTATATATACAGGGTGTATCTGACCACCTGTCCACTCCTTTTCTTTCAAAAACTAAGCATTTTAGAGAAAAACGTTTTACACGAAAATTGTATGGTTTTGAGAGAATATAAGATGGTGTCATTGGTTTTTGACCTTGGGTGGCATCGTTAAGGTCAAGGATACCTTCAATTTCTTAAATGAAACCCCTTATTTTTTATTGCATATTCTTGTAGCTTATCTTGAGAGCTTTCCAAAACACTATAATAAAGTATTTTTTCATTAAGTATTTTCCGAGTTATAAGACTTGAAAGATACAGTATTTTGACATAAAATACAAAATATCTTGAGAAACATTCAGTTTTCGATAATCTTATCTTGATATTTTTTGCACAGAATAATGAAATCAATCAATTAGTATAAATAAATACACATAGATTTAAAAATATATATGTTGCTAAACACCAAAATATATATATATATATATATATGAATCACTTCTCATTTTGTTGGGGTCACTGATTTTGAGTTTGACATCAGAATTGCAAAAGCAATTGTTTAAACAATTTTTTAGAATAAATTATGGCAAATTTACTAATTTTTTGAAAAGTAATTCGTATTCTACGGAAAAAATTAAAAAAATCCATATACATCATGCAAAAAAATTGTTTTATTTAAACATTTTTTAAAACAAATTAATCTTATATTCCTAATACCGGATTTGAAATCAACGATGCTCGAAATTACTTAAATCATGAACACCGTATGCATTTTAGCCCAGTTTCTTATGTTCATTAAAAGGTTAACCATCATGCGAGTTATGCGCCCCGCGTCGACTATATTGGAGTTGTCATTTTGAATTTTGGAAGTCTAATTTGAAATTCGTAACTAGCCAAACTTCTGGGTTTCTCATTCTTCTAGAATATTTTTAAACAAATGTACTAATGAAAGGCTACATGATATTTTCATCTATTACATACCGATTTGCTTGTCGATTTTGGCAACTTTGACTCTTCATATCTTTTTGACTCTTCATTTTTTTTCTTTTTCTATAAAATAATTAAAAACTTAACTAAGGTATATTTATAGTGAGTAAACAATTAGTTTCTATTTAAAAAAAACCCATCAAATGCTCGGAATCAGCAACCAAAGAACTATTAGAAAAGCCAAATCAGAATATTTAGAAATCTTTATATTTATAGAGTATTTTAATAAAATTTTAATATTAGTGGAATATTTAAAAAATTTTCAGATCCAAAATTTTCTACTGCGTTACTTCTCCTTCCTCCGTTATGGAGAAGAAGTCAAATCCTTCTCCCTTTCTCGTTATTTTTCTTATGTATTACATATTGTATATATTTTTATATATTATATATATTTTATAATATATATTTTTATATATTATATGTATATATGTATATATATATATATATATATATATATATATATATATATAAAACATACACATATACATTATGTGTATATATTTAAATTTTAATTTTTTTATTTTCAAAATTATACGTATAAATTATCAGGTAGGATACTAATTTTAAAGATAAAGTTTGTCCGATTATTTCTGTCCGACGACCGTCGTATTCGTATAACATCCACGAGCAATTACTCATATATATGTATATACATACTCTTTCATCGATTCAATTTATAATCATTAATACTGTTATTAATATTTTCTATGTTATTTTTATTAATTTATTATTATTATTATTCATGCTTAATCTACTAATAAAATTTATGTAATGCTTCTTGTTTTTCGACGTTCGAAATTGCGCAAAGTTATAAGAATTAAATTCCTTGATTTAAATAAAGATTTAACGAACGCATTGCTCGCAGAGAAGGTGTCATGACGTTTTTTTAGAATATCGAATTTATATCTGGATATACACACACACACACACACACACACACACACATATATTTAGAACTTTATACAATGTATTGTGCGGACTTATACCAAGTGCGTCTACTTGCGAAAAAATCTGTAAAAATAAAAAATGTAAAAACATTTGTATCATTTTTCAAATCCAACTTTATTATTTTTCGAAATAAAGGAAAAGAATTCTTTTTTCTTGATTTGGATATAATATTAGTACCTTGAATAAGTTCTCGCTGTTTTTTGAAAATTAATGCTTTATATAAAAAAAAAAAAAAAAAAGGAAAAAAAGGAAAAAAAGGAAAAAAAAGGAAAAACACTCCTAATGATTCCGCAAGTTCAGTTAGAGTCTGACATGAATCTTCATGAAGTAATGCCTCCAATTCTTCGTCTTCAAACTTTTTTGGTGCGCCAGAGCATTTTTTATCTTCAACATCAAAATCATTATTTTTGAAGCGTCTAAACCAATCTCTGCATGTTGTTTCCGATAGATGGTCGCCGTAAGTCTCAACAAGAATTCTATGTGCTTCAGCTGCAGGGGATCGATTGTGTATTTCAAAACTTAGTGAAAATAACAAAAGTGAACATTCACTTGATTGTGTAAATTTCACTATGGTGAAAATGCGAATTATTTCACGTGAGATTATTCGACAAGTATTTAGATGTCGAATTCAGTCAAATTGTGTCGAATTTGCATCGTATTGTGCAGTCTCACGAAGCCAGCGTATAAAAAATGGATTTGGTTACATTGCTGATAATGGAAAAAAATGAGAGAGATAGGAATAAATATATATTTATAGAACATATGTTATACGTAATTAATATGCATAATACTTTTTCGCTTATTTTCTTTGTTATATCTTAGACGACCCCGTCCAAAATCGGGGTGTTGTTGCATGAAACGGATCATGAAGTCTTTTTGTTTCTCAGTAACGTTCATTATTTTCAAATTATAATGAATTATAATGATAAAAATAATATTGAAACACAGCCGATCGTACTTGGTTATGTATGATTTACAAACATTCGACCATTGCTCGCACTCACATCTCACATCTGTGATTTTCACTCTCGTGAACCTAGGGATATCGCATTTTCACTATGCTTATAGCCAATCGCGCGTATTTTTTCATGTGAGATGAAAATACGAGAGGCGAGGAAAATCGACAAAGATACACAATTGACCCCCAGATTTTTTTTGAATAAAGTAGTGCAGTAAAATTCCCCGCAAATACTCTTTTTTTGGCACGAAACTCGACATGTTTAACACTATGAAAAAAAAAGTTGTTTACACTTCGGCGCAATGACATACACTGAATTTCAAGCTTGCTTATAGTACTTCCCTATAGATGCGTTACCATCTTAAACTACACGCACGCAGTTCTGGTAACATCATCTGTTGGAAAACAGCGAGAACTTATTCAAGATCCTAATAAAAAAATATATTAAGTATACATATATTTAAATAATAATTTGTGTGCGTGCGTGCGTGCGTGTGCGTGTGCGCGTGTGTGTCATGCGCGCGTGTGTGTGCGCGCGTGTGTGTATGTGTGTGGTTGTATATTTTACATTACATTTCTTAATATTAAATTTTAATGGTGCATTCTCATATTTTCTTTGACCGCAAATTAAATACAACGGTAATATATTATTCGTCAAACCAAATCGGCACGCTGCATTAATTGGCTATTAAGATCCGCCTCTGACCGATTTGACGAATATCTTACCGTTAAATTTTAATATTTTATTATTATTATTTTTTTAATTAATCGTGGGAAATAATAAATAATAAAACTCATACGTATAATACTCATTTTTATTAAATTAAATTTATTTTTGAAATCTGAAGACTTCTAAATACTCGCCGCGACTATATTAAATCGTGACGTTAAAATAGAAACAACAAATGATTCGCTGAGAATTTTTGTATGTCATTTTTAATAAAAAGATGTTTAGATGAAAAAACTTCAGATCGCTTTAGTACACTAAGCAACACGGTAGCATCGTAGTGCTAAGTAAAGCCTGCGGCACACGATACGATTTTTTGTACTGGATAGCTTACGAGAGCCAATTAGGATTAAGCTTTAAATCACTTGATCTAAAGCCAACGGCACACGGTACGAGTTTTCGTAGTATATCGCATACGAGTTAGCCACTAAGCACGAGAGTGAGAGAGAGCGAAAGACGCTCGCTTTCTCTCACTCTCATGCGTAGTGGCTAACTCGTATGCGATCTACTACGAAAAATCGTACCGTGTGCCGTTGGCTTAAAATTCTGCATCTTTATTGGCTCTCGTAAGCAAACCAGTACGAAAAATCATACCGTGTGCCTCAAGCTTAAAATAAAAGAGGATTGTCGGATATACTAGACGCCGATCATGTGACTACGACATTGTATCGAGCTGTTACCAATAGCTTTATTATATCTGTCTAGAATTTTTATTTTGACATCGTCAAAAAATTTTGATAAATTGTGGATTTTTATCCGGAGGAAAGTGAGAAAGAAAATCGTAGTTATCTTTCTCTCGTGAGTAACTGTTCGATAGTGCACATGCGCGCATTTTTAAGATATCAAGCCTATTTTGCTAGATTCAAGATGAAACCGCGAATTGCAAAATTTTGGAACAAATAATAACTTATTCGATAGGGGGGTTTATATAGAGAATGAAAACCCTAAACGAGTTCGAGTGTATGGGCTTTTGTTTAAGAAAAATCGTGAAGCAAAGCTCAACTTTATTTTGCGATGTCTTCTTTTTAATAAGTAAATCATGGAACAAATCAGAGAATAAATAAATAAATGAATAATGTGCATGAGACAAGAAATGAATAAACATACACCACCGAATAAAACAATTATCCTAACTCGTAATTATCCTAACTTTATTAATCACTTATAAATTAATCAAGAGTCGCGGTAGCCACTCGAGACAAGTACATTACGAGAGCTGCTGAGACTATACGTACATATACCACAAAGGCTGTTTTAATATTTTTTTATTTTGAATAACTATTCTTTATTAATTAATGACAAACATTTCACATTTTTGCCAACATGTGACTGAGGTACATAACTTTATTTTTCAAGAGTCGAAATCGGTTAAGCAAATGTAAGCCGCGCATGCGCACTATCGAAGTTACTCACAAGAGAGAGGAAACTATGATTTTTTTCTCACTTCCTCCGGAACACTTTTCTCTTTAGAAAACTATAAGCATTCCCCTTACAGTTATATATGTTCTAATGCGTCGTCTACAATGGCAGCAAGAGTATAAATAAGAAGTAAGAGTAAGAAATTGCCAATCGCAGTCAATTATTCTTCTCATATTCGACAGCGATTGATTAATTTCTTATTTTTACTTCTTATAGTTAAACTCTTGCTGCCATTGTAGACGACGTATTTCGTAACCCGTAACCCGTAAGCGTAAGCGATTCCATCAATCAGACTTAACTGTACCCCTCCACATTTTGTTCCGTAACTGGAACACTCAATGCTGATTGGCCAATTTCCTTACGTTTACGTCTTACGTCCTTAAGTATTTTTGTGTGTGATGGCCTTAAGGCCTGTTTTATAATAAGTCGTTAGTCGTAAGTCGTAAGCAAATAGACCAATCACATCCGATTATTTTTTTCTAAATTCAATTATAATTGGTTTATTTGCTTACGACTTGCGACTAACGACTTATTGTAGAACAGACCTAATGGGCCTTCTACAATAAGATATTAGTCGTAAGTCGTAAGCGAATAGACCAATCATATTCGATTATTCTTTTCTAAATTCAATTATGATTGGTTTATTCGCTTACGACTTGCGACTAATATCTTATTGTAGAAGGCCCATAAGAGTTTGTGCTTTAGGTCCCCACTTTAGGTTCATGATTAGAACCTAATTGAATCTAATCAAGCATATTAAGCGATTAAATTTGATACATTTTTTGGACATATTTTCTTAAAAGATACATAATCTTGTTTTTTTTATGTCCATTATTTGTATGTCCATTCTTAGAAAATTATTAATTTACAATTATATTAATAGAATTATTAGAAATTTCAATTCCTGCACAATCCAGTACAATTAACTGACTGATCCAGTATTTCATTACCAAATCGCTATGCATCATTACACATGTTCGCTTTAATGCTCGACGTTTAATGCTCTCATGTAAAGAAAGCTTTACGCTCCGATTTTTAGTTTCGCTAAGAGAAGATGATCTAGTGACAGACTAAAATGTTTGTTAAATTTTTTATTTTTATTTTTAATAAAATAATTTACGATACATTCTAGTCTGAGTCCTCTCTTATTTTGTGATGATGACTTTCTACTTATTTACTATCTATTAAGTATTATATTTTGTAAAATAAAAATTTCTAATGATATTATCTTTCTGACTCGAGTTATCGATTTTTAATCCCTGTCCCTTTCCATCTATTTTTATTTCTATGTACACCTCTGTATGTACAGTCACGGAATTCGTTTTGTTCCGTGACCCCTTTCCGCGGGGCAAAGGAAATATGGAGAATATCCGTGGCGCGACTAACCGCCCTTGATTTACGTGACTGTACATGTAATACTTGTTATTATCTTATATTAGTAAGTAGTATTAGTAGAATAAACAAATTTAAATCAAAAGCGACTAATACATTGATTACAAACTTGTTTGTGATTATCTTTAATAAAAGAAATAATATGTAAATAATTGTTTTATTAATATTTATAAATATACATGTTAATTTTTGTTTAAATATTTGACAATTTGGCGCCGCCATATGATAAGCGCCCTCTTGAAATGGAACGTTGCACGTATGGTATGACACGTATACAGCTTCCCTCTGTATCTAGATGTATCCAAATGTCAGTAAACTTTGACAAGTCAATTATTTGTTCGTATTTTTCTCAGCCGTAATTTTAGGTATGTGTGTAATTCGTTGTTACGTCTCGTGTCAGATTTCGATTTGCAGCGTTGCTGATATGCGCAATGTGTTAAGATACCTTACATAACCTCGCTAATTGCTCATCCGCTCTTCATTCGCACGTAGACTTACGTGCGGGAAAACTACACTGATAATATTATCAAGATTCTGGTTCTTCCTTCCACAGGTCACAAGAAAACTTTTCTCTTAGTGTGGTTTCTCGAATAGCTGAAAAAATGAGCACGATAACTGAACAACCGTGTTACACCTTGATAAATATTCCGACCGACACAGAGCCGCTGAACGAGCTCCAGCTGAAGCAAGATCTTGAGAAGGGTAATGTTCAAACGAAAATCGATGCCCTCAAGAAGACGATTCACATGATTTTGAGTGGTGAACGACTACCGGGGCTCCTAATGACGATCATCAGGTTTGTCCTGCCTCTGCAGAATCATACCATCAAGAAGTTATTGCTGATATTTTGGGAGATTGTGCCGAAAACCTCTGCCGATGGCAAGCTGTTGCAGGAAATGATCTTGGTATGCGACGCATATAGGAAAGATTTGCAACATCCCAACGAATTTGTCAGAGGGTCTACTCTCAGGTAAGAACACATAAATATACATAAATATACATAAATGCAAATTGCATATATGTTACACATAATAAATATTAAATTTGTAGATTCTTGTGCAAATTAAAGGAGCCAGAACTTCTTGAGCCACTGATGCCAGCAATAATTGCTTGTTTGGAACACAGACACTCCTATGTCAGACGTAACGCAGTGCTTGCTATTTTTACTATATATAGAAATTTTGAATTTCTAATACCAGACGCTCCAGATTTGATTGCGAAGTATCTGGATGGGGAACAAGATATGTCATGCAGAAGAAATGCATTTTTAATGTTGCTACACGCTGATCAGAGTAAAGCTCTTGCATATTTAGCTGCGTGTCTCGATCAAGTGCCGAGTTTCGGTGATATACTACAGTTGGTCATTGTTGAATTAATATATAAGGTACAGAATGTATATGATGCTATATTTTAATAATTTTATGAGTGTTTTATATTTGTCCAAATATAATAATATGTTTCCATATATTTGTCAATAGCTATCATTGATATCATGATTTTTTTTCTAGGTTTGTCTTGCAAATCCATCGGAAAGAGCACGTTTTATCAGATGTATTTATAGTTTGCTGAATTCACCCAGTGCTGCGGTACGTTATGAAGCAGCCGGTACCTTGGTAACTCTTTCCAGTGCACCAACCGCGATAAAAGCCGCTGCTTCTTGCTATATCGAATTAGTTGTCAAGGAGAGTGACAACAATGTTAAACTTATCGTATTGGATCGGTTAATTGCAATGAAAGATAGTCCTGTGTACGAAAGAGTACTTCAAGATCTTGTAATGGATATACTCCGCGTCTTAGGTATTAATAATAACGATAAGAAAAATTTATTAGAGATAGAACTTGTACATTAGAGTTCTGCATAATATTATTATCATTTGTTTTTAATAGGATCACCAGCTTTAGAAGTCAGGACAAAAACCTTAGCTTTAGCTATGGATCTGGTTACAACTCGTACAATTGAGGAAATGGTTCAGCTTTTAAAGAAAGAAGTTCTCAGAACAGCTGGCGGAGAGCATGAGGACGCTGGCAGATACCGTCAACTCTTGATACGAACTCTTCACACTTGTTCCATGAAGTTTGCGGATGTTGCAGTTACTGTCATTCCAGTACTAACCGATTTTCTGTCGGAGAGTAACGAAGCAGCAGCTACGGATCTTCTTGTATTCATTCGTGAAGCTATTCAGAGATTTGAGAATCTCAGACCATTGATCGTCGAAAAACTGTTAGAGGTGCGTAAACGGCAGATACCGCACTACTAAAAATACGATTGGCAAGTCTAACAGAGAAATTAATTTTGATTTTGATAAATTAGGTATTTCCTCACATACGATCAGTAAAAGTACACAGAGCCGCACTCTGGATTCTTGGCGAGTATGCCACATCGAAAGAGGACATAGAAGCTGTGATGGGCCGTATACGAGCAGCATTAGGCGAATTGCCATTGCTCGAGGCAGAAAACAAACGTCAAGCTGGTGAAAAGTCCGAAGATGGCAACTCGCAAGCTGCACCTGCGCAACTCGTCACATCTGATGGTACTTACGCGACTCAAAGTGCTTTCAGTGCTGCATCTGCACGTAAGTAACTATGTTTTATATAAAATATATGTGATATTTTTCTAACACTTTGTGTACTATTATACATATTTGAATTAATCATTAGGGAAAAAGGAAGAAAAGCGACCAGCATTAGTGCAATACATGATGGAAGGTGATTTTTTCATTGGCGCATCCTTAGCTACCACATTGGCAAAATTAGCTCTCCGTTATAAAATGCTCGAGACCAATGTTCAAAAGAGTAACAGATTACAAGCGGAAGCAATGTTTGTAATGTCCAGCGTATTACAGCTAGGCCGTTCAGGTCTTCCTACGAAAGCAATGACACACGACGATGCGGAGAGGATCTCTCTGTGCCTTAGATCCCTTGCTTGTCCAACGCCTCTCGTACAGAAAGTTTTTACTGAGGGATGTCGCGATGCACTTGGTAGAATGTTAACTGCGAAAGCAGAGGAGGACTCGCAAAATCAGAAAGCTAAGGAAAAGCCGGGTAGTATCGTTCAAGTCGATGATGCGATTCAATTCTTGCAATTGAGCCGAGGATCCGATCTGGCTGGTGGGGCTGGTGATATGTTCGAGCAAAGCCTTAGCGCAGCTGTAGCAGGACGACCTGGTGCCAGTGGAGATGCTCCGAGTGCCTTGAGCAAAGTCATTCAACTCACTGGTTTCTCAGACCCAGTTTATGCGGAGGCCTTGGTTCACGTTAATCAGTACGACATTGTGCTTGATGTGTTGATAGTTAATCAAACGGAAGACACTCTACAAAATTGTACATTGGAATTGGCTACTTTGGGTGATTTGAAGCTAGTGGAGAGACCACAGCCCATCGTACTTGCACCTAGGGATTTTGCCACCATCAAAGCAAATGTGAAAGTTACATCTACAGAGAATGGCATTATCTTTGGAAATATCGGTGAGTGAGAGTTAGATATTTTTAAAAAAGTTAGATTGTTGTCAGTTTTAGAAAATAAAAATTAATTATTGATTATTCTTTCATGTGCAGTTTACGACGTATCAGGAGCGGGCTCTGACAGAAGCGTAGTCGTTCTTAACGATATACATATCGATATTATGGATTATATAGTACCCGCAACATGTACCGATACAGAATTCCGTCAGATGTGGGCCGAATTTGAATGGGAAAACAAAGTCTCTGTCAACACGACTCTGTCTGACTTGAGAGAGTATCTTGCACATTTGTTAAAATCTACGAATATGCGTTGTCTCACGCCGGAAAAAGTATGTTTAATTTTTTTTATTAGACTAATTTTATATTAAGATAGCATGGCTGTTATCATTATCGTTTTCTCTATAGGCTCTTTCGGGACAATGTGGATTTATGGCTGCAAACATGTATGCTAAATCGATATTTGGTGAAGATGCATTGGCGAATTTATCCATTGAGAAACCACTGAACAAACATGACGCGCCAGTGGTTGGTCATATTCGTATCAGAGCTAAGAGCCAAGGTATGGCTTTATCCTTGGGCGATAAAATTAATTCGGCGCAGAAAGATCCGCTGACTAAAGTCGTGCAAGTTGCTTGAATTACATCGTTCCGACAAAAACTGTTCTACGGCACGGGTACGGTTGAGTCTCTTCGATTCGAATGACTATTTTTATGATGACTCTGAATTTACAGAACAGTTTACAGCTTATTATTTAATAATTTTGCATATTTATGGCATTTCATGTTATTTAGATAACAAATACCTTGATTTTTTTAGATATCTTTTTAGACTTATGTATTATTTGCCAATCGAAATTGGACTTATTCATATGAATCATAATTACAGCACGATACATATTAATATTTACCTGTATTAATTTGTATCATGTTTAATCATATTATATCTTCTGCCAACTTGTCCCTTCTGTCATAAACATGCAATTGTAGTACCGTACACGAGGATAGAATGTATTCATAAAGAAAAAAATAAATACACATAATACATATTTTATCTATATAGACCCTGCTCCTTTATTTCTTTTTAAATACAAATATATAAGAATGTTTATATCTGTATTTTTCCAAATAAAATAATTCGGTGGAAATACTTTTATAATCCTCTATAGATTTTCTACAAGTAAGTTTTCATATTATGACTTTAAAACTTCAAGAAAAATTTGAAATAATATTTTTTTTATCAACACAGAATACAAAGAATTCACAAGTTTACATGTTTATTTTTACTTTTTCTTCCATTTCCAACATGGTACATTTGATATAGTAGTTAAATTTAAAAAAATTTGTCTTGTATGTTTCCTAACTGCACGGAAACAGAAGTCCAGTTTGCATCTTATTTGTAATTAGAATTTTACGTAAAATAGTCTTATAGACTTCTGATTTTAAATCTGTAATTTAAATTTTAAGATAACGGATCTAATACCGAGAAAACTTTGCTAACGAAAGAATCTCGTTTTTAACATGATCTAGAATTAACGACAAAGACGTAGCGTTTTTAGTTCCATGCTTTCTTATTTTTTTAATTTTTTAAATTAAATTTTTTAATTTTAATTTATTTTTTAAATTAATTATATTTTAAAATTCTTTAACTTTTTTTATTTTAATTAGTTTATTATTATTTTATTTTAAAAGCACTAGAGATGATTTATTATACATTTTGGTAATTATGCACATTAACTGCTCCCTCGCCGATTGCGATGACCTTGACATATATTGTCAAGGTCATCCTCCCGAGTGACCTTCGGAAGGTTTTAGCCGTCGCTCATTATTTATTAAAAAGTTATAAACAAAAAAAGTTTGAAAAATATAGCAGCTATTTTGAAAGGCTAACGATTATGTATTTGCGTAGAAAGTCGCAAATCCATGTGGAACAGAATAATTATAGAGCTTGTTTTGAGCCGAAGCAGGGGGTAGGGGCGGGGTAGATGTCGGTTCGCGTGGAAAGTCACGAACCGATATCCACCTCACCTCAACCCCTGCTGCGGCCTAAAACAAGCTCTATAATTGTTCTGTTCCACATGGGTTTGCGACTTTCCACGCGAACCGACATCTACCCTACCCCCACCCCCTGCTTCGGCTCAAAACTAGATCTATAATTGTTTTGTTCTACATGGATTTGCGACTTTCCACGCGAAGTGACATTCCACCTATCTGTATATAGCATTTAAATATAGCAGCTATTTTGAAAGGCTAACGACTATGTATTATATGTGAAACGCATGTGTAACAGAACAATTACAAACCTTGTTTTGGGCCGAAGCAGGGAAGAGGGATGGGAGATCTAGCTTTCTAATTATGTGTGTGTGTGTGTAAGACTCATTTACCTAAATTTTAATCTGAGCAATGATGGGTATGGTCATCAAATCTCTGAAAATAGCTGCTATATTTTTCAAACTTTTTTTGTTTATAACTTTTTAATAAATAATGAACGACGGCTAAAACCTTCCGAAGGTCACTCGGGAGGATGACCTTGACAATATATGTCAAGGTCATCGCAATCGGCGAGGGAGTAGTTAATATGCATAATTACCTAAATTTTTATATAAAATAGTTTTTAATATCTCGAGTTTTTGAGATATAATGAAAAAAATCCCGCTTTGCATATAAAAAGTAATCTCACTCTTCTCCTGTAACTCCAATAATTTTCAAATTCATCTCACTTATGTATATATAAAATTTTATTAAAATTAGAATTCAACACTTCTCAAAGTTTTCTTATTTTGGCTATATTAGATCTGTTATTTTAGATTTTCAAATTTTCAGTGTAGATTTAAAATCAGCGACCTCACAAACATTAATGTAAAGGTTTTCATGTTTATTACCTCTTCCTTCCCGCATGAATTTTTTTGTAAAAAGTACTAATTGATGTTTAAAAGTACTGATTGATGTTGTGTTTATAATTTATTGTTAATAAGATAATTACACGTTTATGTTACTCATAGATTCATATACATATAATAAGTCTCAAGAACATAAAGACCAAATATGTTACGCAAACCAATTGAAGTGTGTTAAAACAGAAAATCTGTGAAGAGTTAGATCCATATAGGAGTATGCTCCAAATAGGATAGCATATGACGCAGCAAAGATTTAAAGCCATCTTCCTCTTGATGGTTTACGCGATGTAATATCTACGAGTTTTTCTCGGTCATCGTTGGTACCGTCTGAGCTAACCGTTATCGAAGAGATAATTGGAAGTTTAGGACTATGTAAGGCCTTCGGCCGTGCTCTGATGGAACTGCTTTCATCTTTCATACTAGTTGAAGGTGCACTGGATACGGTAGTGAGTTTGCTTCGACTTTCTATGGGAGAACTAAAAGTTTTTGTAGCAGTAGAAACAACAGCAGCAGCGGTGGATTTTGCAGTAGTAGAAGTAGCCACAGGTTTGATAGTAGTAGTAGTAGTAGTAGTAGTAGTAGTAGCGGTAGTAGTAGTAGTAGTAGTAGTAGTAGTAGTAGATAGCTGAGTAGTAGCAGTAGTAGTAATAGTAGGAGGAGTAGTAGTAGTAGCAGCAGCATCAGTGGCAGCAGTAGTAGTAGTAGTAGTAGTGGTAGTGATAGGCTTGGCAGGAGTAATACTAGTCTTCATAGTGACAGACGTAGTTGCAGTAGTTGTGGCAGTCATGCATGTTGTACTAATTGCAGTAGTCACAGAGACAACTGAAGTAGCGCTCGAAGTAGTAGCCGAGGTTCCTGAAGAAATGAAACAGTATTAACAATAATAAGTGTGTCATAAATAAAGTAATCGTTATATGATTAAATATTAAACATTACTTCATAATTATATTCAAGAGACTATAATTTTTTAAGTAAAAATTTTCTTCTTGTGAATATAAGTAACGTTTATAATGCAGTTTGTATTTAAATATAGGAAAGTTAAATGAGTGTGATTGAGTACCGAGTTGAGTAGGCGCTTTCCTCTTGATTACTCGCGGTGGTGATGAACGAAGCGGTAACAATGGTGCAGTAGCCCTTGTCATCTTTTCATTAACAAAATCGACTGAGGATGTAGATCTGCCCTGTATTTAAAAAAAACATTTATCGATGAGCAGAGAGAGGGGGAGAGAGAGAGAGAGAGAGTTCAATTCTTAATAAATTATATAACATTATGTCTTATATATCGATTTTTAGTTGTATTTAGAGTCAACTCCGCCCTTAAATTGCTAGAAGAAAATACAATTATTTTAAAATTATTTTAAGTTTATCATAACGCTGTTATACATATGTCGTTAATTATTAATTTACCTGGAGAATTGATTCAAACGGTTGGGAATCAATGCCGTTTCGAATTGGATCAGAAGTTTTTTCTCTTTTGTGCCCTGATGTTTTAGTTTCATCTTCAACGATGTCGTGCAGCACGTGCAGTATCGTCGCCGCGGTAGTTTCTGGCAATTCAATCGGTACATCTGACAATAGTGGGCTCTTTTGTGTCAGACGTTTCGCTTCCTCCATGGCTCTCTTCAGACTCTGCTGATTCTGTAGTGACGCTTTGCTGCAGCTTTTGCCGATTTGAGAGCTCTTAACTGCGTTTTTCACGACCTATAAAATCGAGGGGAGAAGCTTATTAATTAACTACTTGTTATTTTGTTTCTTTTACGAAATAATAAACAGAGGTCTTTCGTACTTGACTCCAACGATGTTCGGCCGAAGTCAATACAGCTAATCTGGCAATTCTCTTCCATCTTTCAATGTTGTTCTCGTCTTCGGGTTGTTGAAGAGCTATCTCCTCCTGAAGATCGGCCTCAGATGCACTTACAGGACCTGCTACTTGGAAGTCTTTCATGAGTCTTCTCTCCCAAACTCTCATCTTCTTGCCCAGTATAGCTAGTTTCAAGAGAACAGCCAGTATGAGTTTTGACATACATCATTTTAAATCCTTAAACTTTGCTCTAAGCCTTATCTCTTATTTTAAGTTAAAAAGTCTTTATAAAAATGCTCACTTTTTTCTTTCTTATCAACATCGCCGATGTTCATGCCGTTTCTATGCAGGATATCCAGAAGTTCACATCTCCAGGATGACAAGTCGGATTTAAGTTCGTGAACATCGTCTTCGGTAACAGGTTCCATCTCATGCTCGCTATGTGCATTCACGACGTAACGCCATATCAAAGCTCTCATGACCGCTCCGTATCTATAATTGACAATAGGAAGAGCGGTTTTACACCATTATGTCACCATATTCTATCGTCTGCAGATTAACGTTTAAAATATCAAACAGTTATTATTACCTAATATTACCCATAAAATAAATTGCGTTAAAATTATTATCTCATTTTTGAACCAAGCACTTTACAAAAATATCTCACTTATGTTCGCGTGCACGTCGACGTTGACTACTGCGTCTCCCAACAGGTTTCTTCTGTAGGCCGAACAATCGGAAAAACAATTTCGGCGGCGGAAAGATATTGAAGGGCGGCGGAAGGGTTCCGCTGTCCTCGAAGTAACTCAACCATAACTTCGTTCTTGCGAATTTCCACTCTGTGTCGGAGTGTTCCTATCGCGTCAATGCTTCTGTGATGAGATCATTTAGATCACTAATATTGTTTGAGTTAGAGCCTTACCTCAATAACGGCGTAGCTGTTACTCATCATAGCTATCAGTAGATTTAGCAGGACAATCACGTTGATCACGGAATATGATCCAAACATCAATAAGCCCCAGAATCGAGTGTATGACTTGATTCCTGAAAATAATAACGACGGGGTCTAGAAAATAATAATGTTGATTTCGCCGATGATAAGGTGTCGGTTTTAAAAGGGTATTTTTGTATTTGAATCACATAGACGTACCAGTCAATTCGAAACTTTCGATGCCAACCATACCAAAACTGGCCCAGAAAAGACTCTGACACGATTCGAATAGATTGTTGAATCTGGAAAAATTTTAACCAAAATATTCAGATTTTGTGTTACGTTAAAAAAGTAAATAATAAAAATGTGATATAGTATATTAAATGATATATTTGAAAATTGTGCATTCAATCTTCCACAATAATTTTCTTTAAAAATACAAAGCCATGTGTATTTACATATAATATAAGTGTGGCGAAAGTTGTGACTTTAATAAACAATTCATTATTCATTATTCATTATTACAGATTTGGAAAGAGATGCCCAGTCTGTTATTTTTTTATGATTATTAGACAGTATCGCGCATCGGAAGTGTGGCTTGAAAGGAAGACATATCTCTCATCTCGTCTGGCAATTCGATTATTCCATTCACCTTCTCCATCTTAAACAGGCGTCACTGCCGGCGTCCCACGAGGGATCCGACATTCCGCTATAACATTTCTGCCTTTCCAGCTCCGCAAAATACCACAGTAACTGATTCAAGCCGCAGGCGAAAGCGAATAACACTAAGGTGTAAATGAAAAAGAATTTCACAATGTCGATTACCATTCTACCCAATGATATCTAAAACAAAAATCGTCAATTCTTTTTAGTAAAATATTACAAGCAAAATAACATTCTCATGTATATTAAAATATGATAAAATCTGATAAAAGGAGTCAAATTAAATGTAGAAGAATTCTCAAAGAAATCATAAATAAGAATCCTTAATACACATTATCTAGTAAAATTTATGACAAACATAATATACCTGAAGCGGTCCCAAATGCGGATTAATGCTGAAAAGATGAACAAGTTTTAGAGCACTGAAGACATTCGCAGCCGCGAAGAGACCCTCTGCGATCAGCTGTGGATCAAAGTCACCCCAATTTTCTCTTGGTATTAACGCGGCCGACGGATCTACCCGTATTTCGGCGCGCTGCTGAAGATAAGCCGCCAGTCTGAGTATCCCGGTCGCCAAATAGAGCATGTTTCTAGTAAAATCAATAAAGTTCCACATGTCCCGCAAGTAACCTTTTAGGCCGTCAACGTAAACCTGCGAGGTTTGCAAAATCATGTATATCATGGTTTAGGTAAATACAAAAAACACATTTATACTTGTTTGGAGAAAAGTTATACTTTATGTTTATTTATTCTCGGGAAAATTACACTTGTTTATCCGCGTACTTCTCTCGTCTCTTCCCATATGAATCCAAAAACGTATAGCACGACGATACCTTCCAGAGGGGTAGGTGCCGCGCCTCTTTGTCGAGCCAAGTAAGTCTCGAGGTTTCTCTTCATTTCCTGAGTACCCAGGAGTTTAACGATCTCCACTTCAGCACGCTGCGATACCAGCATGAGTACAACTAGACATGTGGTTAGCCGTTGATTAGATAATGGTGCTGATCTTATTATCTCGTATTTCGGTTTGGCTTCTTTATAATTAGCGCATCGATGCTAAAATGTAACTTACACAAGAAGAATAAATAGGACGATGCATGAACCAAGAATTTCATGAAAGGCTTCCTCATAAGTTGTCCTATTTTTGACTCCGGCATTAAGTAATACATGATACAAAAGAATGGAAATAGAACTGCCGTCTTTGCCAGAATACCCATTCTCTGCATAGTTGACATTCTTCTAAATCCAGGAACTCCTTCGTACCTTCGAATTAGGTAAGGTACATTTAAAAATGTTTAAAAATTTTTTTACGAACAATGTTTTTTATATACAAATAACAAATTTTTTGGTTTACCAGATTGCTGCCAAAAGCTGCTGAACATGAGAATGCGAGACGAATCTTTTCTGTTTATATTCTATAGCTTGTTTTAGTCGAGCTAGTTGTTTGCTAAGTTCGACGGTCTCTTCCTCGGGATCGTAATTTAAGATAGTATCCAGTTCCGTGGTAGTCCGGACGTGTTGCAACAAATCGACAGCGAATCTATTCGATTATAATTATGGATCAAACAATATTATACAATTGTATTGTGGGAAATAAAAAAACTTACTTTTCTACTTGTCGTCGTAACTTTAAGTACTCGGCTCTACTCTCCGGTTCCGATATGGCCAGTTCCCTAAGTTCCCAGCTTAATTGAAAAGCTGTCATTAGGGGGTCTGTCGAGCTTAGAGCTATTAAGCTTGAACTCGCCAAAGCCTTATATTCGGAGATTCTAGTAGACGATAGCCTTAACGGATCGCCTAAATAATAATTCAATTATGCTATCGAACATCTTTTATATTTCCGATAATTTATACATTTTCTAAAACACATAGGGAAATAAAGTTCATCAGAATATCTCTTACCGATGGCTGCCTGAAGACAATCGTCACAGCCACATCTCACGTCGTGCGGCATCGGTAAGGTAGCTCCTCTATCCAATAGGAGTTTCAAGATTTCGTAATTATTACGCTGCGCCGCGAGCACCAAGGGTGTCATGTCCATCGAGTATCTGGCTGATGCCGGATCAACTTTCTGCCAGCTGTGTACGATCTGCTTTTCGGCTATAATCAGATACGAAGGACGGATAAGGTTCAACAGCACCACTAAGAATACGACCTCTATTAGATTAATAATTTTTCTGCATCACTGAAATCTTCTAAGGCAATTTTATGTTTAATAAAATTGTTTATTTACATAATTACGTTTCTACTATCGCAATGATCGAGATACTACACACGACTTTTCGAAAACATCAATTTTGACTCACAATCATCAGTTATTTGGCTTGTAAGGAGTTCCTCGTGTTCCAGCAGCAACTCCACCGCCTCTACGAATTCCTGATCGATAGCATGGAGCAAAGCATCCTTAGTTTCGACACTCATGACGATGAGCAGCTCGACCATTTCTAAATTTTCCGCCTCTATAGCCAGCGTAAGGGCACTGCGACCCAGACTGTCTACGCAATTCACATCTATCTGTTTTCCCTAAAACGTTTGAGCATATTCAAGAAAAGACTGTCAGTGTGTTTTATTCCTACGAAATTGCTGTCATAACTCCCATCAGCCAACTATTTTCAGAATTTTGTCACGGATACGCATTGAATGTCAATTTTTAAATTTAACAAAATCAAATTTAAATCTCTAATCTCAAAAAAATTTCCAAAACAGATTATCTTTTGTAAGATGCAGACATTTTCTTTCTTCGGAAAGTCTTATTTACTCAAAGATCATTTTATTTTCGCATCGATTTCCTTTGTATTAAAATCAAGATATTTACCTTGCCCTTGTTTGCAAACTGCAGAAGCCTCTTCACGTTGGGCAAATCACCTCTCTCTACGGCCAATAGATACTTCTTTTCTTCGAGATTGAGTGGACGTGGCAGGTGAAGCACATAATCACTCGTGTTCTGGGCCTCCTTATCGTTCTCCGCGTCACTCATCTTGCAGCGTTCAATTCACTTTCTTATCTTAATAATAATTAGCTTCAATTTCACCAATTTCACAAATCGCTCGTACCAAGGACGACTATCAAAATCACTTTTTCATCGTCACATTGATAGGACACTACAAAGCTCCGAGTAGCTTCGTAAAAGACATCTCAACGGTCTTTTGAAGAGAAATGATTCCGTGGAAAAGAAGAACGATGTGACATTCACGGTTAAAATGTTGCTTCGCTTTTGCGCTATCCATTATATAGAGGATGATGGAAATCGAATTACGCGTATTAACGTAAACTTATTTGTCGTGGTAGACAGTAATGGGGACAGTAGTGTCGCCGGTTACTTGTGATAACGCACTTGTGCCTGTTGACTAATTTGTTTATCGATATTTCATTAGCTGTCTAACGGCTTGTACTTGGAATAAGAGCACGTTTGCCAGAAACAAGGGAATGCCGGCACGAAGCGCGTAAACCACGAGTCGCGGAGCTAAGCTGGATAATTCTCTCTATTGCCTTACGCATTACATAATGTTCCGACAGCTTTGGTATGTAAACACCATTATGTGATCGATAAAATTTCGCAGGTTGTTCCGAAAATATCGAGTTCTCTGGAACGGAGAATTCTTGGGAGAGAATTCTTCTTTAACATTAAGAAAGTTTGTGTCATTTATTATATCTTTGTAATTCTTTGCAAACTATGTTAACATTGCAAAATTAATTATATTTCTAAGTAACAAATTAATATTTTTTTAACAGTCTACTAGTAATAAATCTGAGGAATATGTCTTTCTCATCTACCTTTTTTTTCTTATTTTCTTTCTTATTTTTATTCGTTAATTAAGGAGAATTAAAGAAACTTAAAGATTGTAAGTTTCTCGATTTTTTTATTGAAGAGAAATTGATCTTAGATTTGAAGAAACTGTACAAGAGAACGTGATTTTTGTTTACGTTTTTACATAAAAAATATTAATTTTTTATGTAAATCGATATAAACCACTCAACGTGACATTAATATAAAAATCAGATGCAGCTGTTAAAATCTGTGGTGTCGACAGTAAATTCGCACGGTGAGAAACGCAACGAAAATGTTGTGTGTACAGTGTGTATTTGGGTGCGACATATTCAATGGCCAGGGAAATATTTGAGTTGCAAATTACGATGCTGAGTAATTCGTGTAACATACGCTTAATGATCCCGCACGATACGCAGAGCAGATTAATAATCCTAATTATGAGGCACAGCGGTTCAGTATGCAGAATCCGGAAATTAAAATTCTTTCATGGCTTATCGGCTTTTCCGCGGCGGCGGAAGATAAAAATGAGAGGAGGAAAGCTGAGGATTGCATCTCGGGACGAGAAAGAGTAGAAGAGTGATGGTAATTGTTTGCATGACGGCTCCGTCTTTCCGGCTGGTTGTGGCCGATATTTGTTCAGTGATTCAATCCAAAGGCTCTGATGTCCGGTGATTATGAGTCCTTCTGCCACGTTCTTCGTGTTTCTCATCCGTTCAAACTCTTGTCGCGGTGTTTTCTACGTTTTTAGTATTTCAGAAATCGTAAAAGAGAAGAGAAATGTCAATCACTTTAGCAGAAGTAATTTTTACATACTTTTAGGGATATGGTACTCTTTACGAATTAATTTTTAAAGATAATTAATTTTTTTAGAAAAATCTTGCTATAAATTATGAATCTAAAATTGTATTATACTACAATTTGAATATGTTTATTATCACAGACAAAGTTACATCAAGTAGTTATTAAGAATTAAAATTGCATTAATAAATTAGGTGTTAATATTACGTTAATTACGTTTTGCAAATTAAAGATATATCAGTAAATTGTAAGAATTGTATAAACTGCAATCAAAAGTGTGCTAAATCAAATTCAATAAATTAAAATTGCACTAATACTTTATAAACCAAGAAGAAAAAAATTGAATTAGGGTCCGAAAAATGAATGAAAAAGAGAGTAAAACATATAACTCGCTCGCTTTTGTTCTTGCTTATACCGTAAATAATAAGCGCTGCGAGTGAAAGTAGCGACGACAAAGGAAGAATACGCGTCCTTTTTTCGTTCTTTCACACCGTCATTCTTCGTCCGGAAGAGGAAAGTCCTTTCAACGATTGGCAGGAAAAACAAACGTTCACCTGACTGGTGACAGTGAGGAAAAACGAGCGATGAGAGGAAGTACCAGCGCAATAAATCGGAGCTACGATTGCAGGTGCATCTCAGTGCCTCATCTTATTCTTTACATTTCGAACATATTTCTTATTTTGCGCGGAGCAGTATTAAAATGACAACATATATTAGCAAATTGAGGATACTATGGTTATTGTTGACGCTGACGATTTTTATTGATGGCTCGCCGGCGCTGAGAAAGGTCAGTAGGGCTCCAGTCGGTTTTCGATATTCCAAGGATCTGAACGCGGAGGCTACGGATCATGGAGGTACATAATTGTCATCTTGCTTCTAAAAATGTAAAGCGATAAAAGTAATAAAGAAATTAAAGGAAATTAAACTAAACAAAATTATTTAAAATTAAAATGTTAAACTTCTCTCTTAATATTCATGAAGATATCAAACATTGTTAAATTTCAGTTGCAAACATTGCATATTTTTATAGGATTATCGATATTTTCCGCCATGTTCTCTTATGGTAAATGAAATAACCGTTTTTGACACTGACGAGTGGAAATTTAATCGTGAGAGTGAAGCTTACAGTGGATTATGCGGATTTGCCGCCGATCGCGCTAATTTGTATGTGTCAGAGAATTAGGAGTGCACTCGAATACCGTACTGTTTTAAACATGTGCATTTGTTACATTTAATCTTTAGCAATAAATTCGTGTCTATTTTTATTCTCTTGTACCATTACGATTCAAATGATTCTGTTATTTAATTTTTGCATGTTTTTTTGGAATATTATACATATACACGGTATATATATGTAACATGAGTTAATTTATTCAAAAAGATAAAACACTCAAAATATTTAAGATATTATCGATAGTAAAGTTCACACATGTACTTTTTCAATTAAAAAAGTAAAAGCTAATTTTATTTCTGTAAATTAAATTTATTTCCATAAATCTCGCAAATTAAAAACTGTAATATTTGCCAGTAAATGGATGACCTTGAATCGCGCGCGAGAAATGAAAAGGGCTCAAAGACCTCGAGGTAAATAATCTGGTTTTCGCGCGAAAATTGAGAAATTGTTAAATAAGAAAAAGAAGGTAGACTCTTCGATAATAAGGTCGCGGTAACTTTATTTACATTTTATTTTATTCGAACAGGCGGCGATAGACATCGCGAGGAGGGTGCCGGTTCGAAGCACAACGAGGACCACCACGACACGCACGGCCACAAGGGTGATAAGGTATATATAAACGCTTCGTTCTCTGGCTGCTGTCGACGTTAGGCCGTTGCTACCCCCATCCAATGTCGTCGACGACTCCTTCTCTCTTTTATCGCTTGTAATATAAGCGTGCTTCTGTTCCCCTCACTCGCTATCACAAGAATATATATGACATGGTTTTTCTTCTCTGTACGAATATTGTACCGAGGAAAGTCTCTACGAGATAAGTCTCGACCTAAAAAGCATTCGGCGCGCGACTGTAAAATATTTTACCTTTTTATATCAAACACATCCCGATTTTATATTTCTACGAATTCCTCTTATTGTATTCACTGCAGGGAAAGCGAGAACTGATTTCACTCGTTTGGAATTGATATTCTGTCGCTAATCTGATGTCGACGGTTTCATTAAATGAACGGGGTTTCATTAAAAACCACAAGCCCGACAATATGTTTTTCACACGGTATATCTCCGTTCTTCATTGCCCGTTATTATCATGTCAAACCTTTAACAGCAATAAACTCATAGTACTGATTTATATAAAAAATACTTTTTTAACTTCTCGATAACTTTGATTGAGAAAGGGATACAAGACTTTCCACGAATTCGAGGAAACTGACAAAGGACATCACGATAAGGAGAAGCACAAACAGGAGTATGACGAGGAAGTTGGTAAGGAAAAGAAGAATCATGAAGAAGCTGGTCATTACGGCCAAGAGCATCATGGTGAGGAGGGTGAGAAGGCCGCGAAATTTGGCGAAGAGGGCAAGCATCAAAAGGGATACAGTACGAAAGGAGAACACAGCGTCTTCAAGAAGGTACAAATTGTGTAATGCGTATCATCTTGCTGCTCAACACGTGTCGCATCAAAACCAATTTGTTTCGTTAACATCCATTGTAACTTAGAAAACACATTGATTAAGATTTCTTCGTAATACTAAAAACATTATATATATATATATATATATATATATATATATATGTATTTATATGGATATTAAAGCTTCCCAAGATTATAAGATCAAATGTATAAGGCTTCTGTTTCTTATTCGAAATAATTATTTAAGCTTCCATATGACGATTTCTTCTGACCTATATTTAACAATCTAATCTTTTAAGTTATACGTGTCAATTGGGATAATTAATTTGTAATTAATAGCGTTATAATTAATTCTTATTGTATGGTTTTATAAGAAATAAATTTTATTAGATACTTAATATTTAATATATATTTATAATAATATATTTATAATAATAGAATAAAAAATATCTTGCTATAAATAAATATTTTATATGTGAGCAAAATTTCAATATTTGTATTATATTTCTGAATTTATATTTAAATTATTTTCAGGATGAGTATGAGAAAAAGCACGATTTTTATGATGAATACCACGAGGATGGAGGAAGTGAGAAACATGGTGGTTGGCATGAAGAACACGAGGGCAAGAAGGGCGGCCATGAAAAGAAAGGATCTCTACATGCTGGACATCACAAGGTCATTATTCATTAAAATTATAAATATTATATTAAAATATTTTATTTTCTTTAAGCAAAATAATATTTTATAAAAATTTTATTTCAATTTTTTTCTTTAAATTATTATTTTTCTTTATCATTAAAGTGCTTACAATATCTAGCTACATCATACATTAATTCGTTAAAACTATGATTTTGTTCTTATTTTAGGGTCATCACGGTACGCAAAAGAAACACGAGGGAGGTCACCATCATCATGAGAAGAAAGGTCACAAATCGGCAGAGGGACACGACAGTCATAACGAGCACGATGAGAAACACGGCCATAAAGAAGGACAAGCATCAGGACATAAATGGTCAAAGTCAAATCATCATTGACAAGACGCGACGAAATTTACTTTTACATAATCATCGAATGTGTTTTACTTACGTCTGTTTGGTCGAGAATTTTGCGAATAGATCAAGGCTATATATATTTGGCTATATACAGTGTTAAGTGTATCGTGTGCATCGAGTTCACTGGGAAGACTTATAGTGACAACAATAATTTTATTTGTCGTCAAATGAGTGAACATACAAATATTTATTGCTAGATTTTCACAATTATTTATATAAGTTTTAATATATAAATTTGTTTTATATAATATATAAATATAATATAAAAATAGTCGTATAATAAATATAATATGAATCGGCTATCTAAAGCGAGAGAATATAATTTCTCTAACAAATCTCGAACATCAAGCTATTACTTCTTTTATCGACAATTGGTTGCTGGGAAAAGTGAAAATCTTAGCATAAAACTGGTCGCGCTTCGATGCACGTTGCATTGTGTGAGTAAATAGGTCGTACATTTTATATGGTATCGAGACTACTTTGTGAGACTTCTTCAATAAAACTAAAATTCCCATTTTATTTTAGAATTCTTTTATAATTAAAATAATGTGATTTTATTTTTAATTACTACTATTTGTTCCTTTCTAGATATATAACGGTGCTTATCAACTTTTAGATTGCTTGTTCTTGAAGGAGACCTTCCAATCATAATTTAATAATAAACTCCTGTAAAGTTTATTTTGGCGTTTCGAATCTCTCTGAAATAGAATGTTCAAATAAGAATAATTAATAATAATCTCAAGTTATATAATCATCAAGTGACAAGAGATTGATCACTAACTTTGTTGCGATAAATTTAGCAGTTTATGAGTTACAAAATGTATAAAATCTGATAGAATACGAATAAAATTTTAGAATATGGCGCCTTTATAAAATAATGATATATAATAATTAAGCATATTTTAACGTAATATTTCAACGTTAAAATTTTACATTATTATGAAAATATGTCATCATTTTATATCATTATGAATCTTCATTTTGCATAAACATGTTATTGCGTATTATCCTGGTTTCTGTTATCTAATATTTCCGTGATTAATGTGAGCGATATTGACACAATCATTCAGAACGTGTAGCATATAATCCTGCTATGATGTAGGCATATTACTGAGAGGATTGATCAAAATGTAATTGTGCGCGATGGCCCTATTTTCTGGTGAATTTACCCGACTATCAAACTTACTCTAGCAATTGATTACTGTGTACACAGTCAATCTCAGTCGATATCACACGCGTAGTGATTGGTTTGATGCTTATCTTTAATACTTACGCAAATTTATCTAGATGCTGCTAGGCAATTGTCCTTCAAGTTAATTGATTTTATGATCATGTACGAAGGAATAGTGTAAAGGAATAATTTGCAAAAAATAATAAAACTAGATAATAATCGAAAAAACTTTCAATTATTAATAACTTTCAATTATGTTTTTTATATTATTGTCACAATGTGTGTAGAATAATGTGTGTCCACATTACTTCTACATTTTTTACTCGCTACTAAGGCTGCAAAGTTTCTAATTCAAGTTGAATATATGTGTGCACGCAGAAATTTTGTAAAAAAGGAAGAGGAGAAAAAACAACTGCGGAAAAGTTACAGAACTAAAAAGAATAAATCTATTACGTTATTTCTATTATTGTTATTTCTATTATTGCAAGGGAATTTTCGGGAGTCTTCAATTTGCGGGAGGAAGATAAGGGAAGCGTTTCACACGATGTTTCCGCCTT
Organism: Crematogaster levior; assembly: GCA_901521435.1. Taxonomy (NCBI): domain Eukaryota; kingdom Metazoa; phylum Arthropoda; class Insecta; order Hymenoptera; family Formicidae; genus Crematogaster; species Crematogaster levior. The sequence goes on from CABEGB010000611.1 coordinate 42,340, forward strand.
TCCAAGTCCCCCATGTCCGATTTTTACGATGTCACATATTGAATTTCATATGGGAATAAGAAAGACCGTTGCGTATAACGAGGTCATCGTTGTGAATACCACCGAGGTGGATCTACGGAGATTGCATCATGGGATTGTTAAAGATGACTAGCATAAGACCTATCGTCAAAAAACTGTCAGAATCTCTTTATGTGCCTGACATAGGTCCATTAATTCCCTGTGGCGGGTCGAAGAAATAACTGTGATTCCTCTCCGTGGTTATATCTATTGTTTTTTGTGATTTTATACGATATCTCGGATTTTATGGATTATCTTTTTAAATAGATATTGATCCTTGATGTTGAAAGTGATCGTCATTTCTTGCAAGTTTGTAATTTTTAATAATTTTTAAAAATTATCTATTACTTAAAACTCGTTAAAATACTTAAAATTAATTAGAGAGATAAATTAGAGATTTCATTAAAAATTTTTTTGATTGAAGTTTTTTCTTGTAAGACTTTTTGGCCTTTATTTCCGATCTCTTAAATAATTATCTTTTAAATAACTTAAAAAATATAGATTTATTTTTCTCTAAGGAGATAAGCCGAGGAATCTACAGAATGTAAATGCAATGGTATATTACATTAGAAAAATCTGACGTTATATAATATATTAATTGACGATTATATCACTTTACGCAAACTAAAATATTATATTTTATTATATTTATCAGCGATGATAATAATTTTATATCGTTTAATCAACAATAATCTTTCTTCTTTCGAAATACTATTGTAGACGCCTTTCCGAATCGAATTTATCAAAGTTTTGAAATATTTCTACCGTGGCAACGACTACTTGCACAACAAACTCTCCTCAATTACGTCTTTTAATTAAAGCACAGTCTGGGATTGCCGAACGTTGACGCGCAAGTAATTGTAATTGTCCCCTTTAAGCTTGAATGCACGCAGAAATTCGACGTAACATCGCGTGAAAAGTCGCGCCAAGAACCTTTTTTTACCTCGGCTGACATAATCAATTTAAATTTTGTCTAACCGAACGAAATGTTGTTCATACTTGAAATTATAATGTCGCAAAACTGGTTTAAAAGAACATTATTAAAATTATTTTAGAAGAATATATAATAATCAAATAAACAATAAGTCGATCCGACTGAATCTTAGTGCTAAATAATTTTCGTTCGTGTGAATTTCTGCGTATATTTCACGCTTCTTGTGATTAACGTACCGTTACGAACGGACAAACGAAATCTTTGCTAGAAATGTACTACTAAATACATATTAAATTGTAATATTCACAATATTACAAGTATATATATCTTATTAAAAATTCCTTTCCCATCCCTGAGATAACTGAAAGAATATGTTGCAAAAAAATATATTATATATTGAATGTATTGAATATATATTTTAAAAACTGGAAAGGGGTAATAAATAAAATATAAATATATATATAATAAAAAAAGAAAAAGCATATGCGTACAACAAAATGTATCGTATGTATGTATTTTTCGACTTACCAGAGCATTGTAGAGAATGAAAAGAAGAGAGTTCAAATGTATTATTATTATGTTCCGCTCTTTTTTTGTTGATTTAAAATAATGGCTTGTGGTTTATTTACTTGGTTAAATTTGCGACTAGTGTAATTTGCTCTATTCACACGATATCCTTTGAAATAATCTACGTGACGCCGGAAACCGCAGGAGATCGTGTGTGACTTTACGCGATGCACATCGTCCGGTATGCAAAGGTGCAACATTAATTCGACAGCGGATTATGAAAATTCGACAGTGTGTCTATATGGAAATGCAAAATTTACCCACATTGCGATCAATGGATTTGTCAGTGGCGATTGTTTGATTTCCATTGAACAATAATGCAAATTCAATTCCAGCAGCTGCATTCCGCGTGAGGCGTTACGCTTTTTGACGAATTGAGTAACGTAAGTGCAAAATATTGCATGTAAATGCTAATGTGCAACAATCGCGGTAGAAATAAAGGTAAAAACGGAAGAAATCGTATAAGTAAAATCGTGAATCGCGATGTGGCATACTTTAGAGATATCATTTCCTCCGTGTTACGATATTTTACATAAAATGTGGTGCGTTGCATAAGGCACGTTAATAATAGACTGAATAATAAGAGATCGGGATGTGCTTTTAGATTGGCTCCGGCCGAGCGACGATCTTGTGCAACCAACAGAGAAAGGAGGAAGCCGAATCGAAGGAGCGATCGATGCAGGACTGATTGTTGGTGGTTCCTTCGACACTTCGAGGTGCCTAATCGCTGTGAAACTGTCACATCATTCGCGAATGGTTTTCTGATAGAGGAAACGAGTCGATATAATTGCTCGGCTGCGTCAGGAACGCGGTTCAGTCTTTGTCGCGGATTCGACGAATAATGAAAACCTACCGGAAGCTAGTAGCCATGGTGCTACTATTGTTAATCTACTTGGTAATATCTCAATAATGAGTCTTGATGCTTTTAACGGTAAAAGTGAACAAGAGAACAAGGGCAATCGTCCGATATGGATTTGATTAATTTCTCTCGTAGAATGTTGTGACGTTTTGTAACGATATACGTATATATTTTGCTACGAAAGGCAAAATAAATAATTCGCAGTAAATGTGCAAACGTGGGGTCGGTCAGCGGCAAAAGTTGACGCGTGTTTACGTCAACTTTTAATTAGAACGGTGGAGTGAGGGAGGCAATAAAGTGGTATAATGTGAAATATATGCGGGATCTTGTCCGAACTGACATTAATCTAATTAATATGCGTGATATTTAGTACTAATAAATTTTAGCGTGTTCGTGAATAATTATCGCTCTTACCGCGGGCGCAAGTACACGCGGTAATAATTGAAGAAAGCTATCAAATTATTGTTCTTCAAACGAATCAAAAATTTTATTGACGTTTCATGGCCCGTGAAATAATGCTTACCGGGATGCGTTTAATTTATATATTTATGAAAATAATAAAATTTGCATAATTAACATCGACCTATTTGCAGCTGACATTACAAATCGGTGACGCAGGACGTAACCACACGAACGTTTCGGACGCCAAAAGTGACCCCAAAATCATTTTGGAGGAGATAACTATTACCGGAAATGGAAATAACACTCGCGTAATCGCGAACGCAGTAGCGGAAGATGCATCAAAGCTCGATGATGAGATACTCTCGCTTCTGTCTAAGCGCGAGATACGGAGGAACGGACGTTCGAATACGAATCAGGATGATCAGGATGCGGCGCAATCGCGCGCCGCGATCGTTAATGCGAACGAAGAGGACGATCTTGAAATAATGAGTCGTGTGATTGCCAAGTACGAGCCGCAGAGACTCACGTCGAAAAAGACCAAAAGGAAAATCGTCGACGGTTCGAATGGTACTCACGGTAAATAAAGTAAAATTACTTTTCATTTGACATTATTAGTACAGAAAAGCGTTCTGTACATCTTTGTACATTAGAGAAAGTTCAGTTTCTATATTTGTTCTCCAGATGTTCATGGTAAGATCGCGGGGTCGATAACGGAACTCGAGAGGACTTATGCCGAGATGTTGAGAAATATATCGCGGAAAGCGCCAGAATTGTCGGTGAACAATGCTCATGTAACGTTGAATCCCTATTTATCTCAAGCAGTGAAGCAACTCAAGCAAATTTACATTCCGGAAGCGATGATTCGTCCTGCGACTAACCACGGGGCGGAGAAGTCACATTCCGATATCGATCCTTCTTTTACATCGCCTACTCTAACCAAGAAGTCGAAAAGGTTACTTAAAAAATATTTACAATTAAATCGCACCGCCACGGCTCCTCAACTCTCATCAGTCGAGGAATCAGACTCTGACGAGGAATCTGCTGGCACTAATGAATCGAACGTGCCTGTATTCAAAATATCCAGCGGAAAGACGAAGCTGAAGAACGGATCATTACCTGTACCAACGTCAAGTGTTTATTCTGGTTCGACGGGAAAGTTTAAAAACCGCGAATGGAATGTTCGAGACGTCTCAATTCAAGCTAAACCTCAATTTCATTCACGATTGAATAATGATAACTCTAATAACATTATTAATATATATAATTTAAAAAGTTTGAACGTTTCAAATGATGCCGTTCAATCACCGCCAAGATACAACGTATTGCCAAGGCCATTTTCCATATTACAATCGCCTAATTCACTTCTCACTACGAATATTGACGCGTCATATAGAAAACCAAGTTCCTCGCCAACAGGTTTCGACCACCAACAACAGATTGCCCGTTCTTCCGCAAATGTTCTTCCATTGGTTCTTCCAACAGATCTTTTTACTCCGCCTCCAGCACGTCGTTATATCCCGATAAAGCGTGCGAATCATCTTAATCTTGAGAGAACGTCAGCAGCAATTGTCAGCACCGAAGCGAGTCTACCGACGAGTCCCGTAGGGGAAAGAACTACCTTTGCAAATTACGATGCTCTTCATAAAGCTGTAATTAGCACTACGAGGAGTCCTTTGGTCACCGTTAATAGCCAGCAAAGTTACGGCTCGTCGGATTATTACGCTATTACGGAGAGTGCGACGGAGCCGACTGTTACGAAGACGAACTTGGAGGTAACTTATATACCCAGTCAAACACTCGCTTCGCACAACATTCAACGGCAGAACTCTCAAGCCACTCGCAAGAACGACTTGCTACCTAAACTCGCCAGCTACAACAGTCCTGATGACGAGAAATCAAGTTTAAATGAAAATCCTGGAATCGTGCTTTACAACAAATTCGCAAACTTATATTCGACTAATATACCTAATGCATTCAATGTGCCAAAAGCAATTACGCAAAACTTTAGGCAACCAGTGCAGCCTTCGCAACAGTCAGTTCCCCTTCCTTACGAAAGTTTGAAACCTCAAGTTCCCACGTTGCTGAAAGTCCAACCGATTACTTCTTCTAACCATAAACCTGCACCGTATTACAATAGCAGATTACTTACTTCGCAAGACGGAAAATATAGCACAAACAACGATGAAAATGACGAAACAAAAGAACAGTCTCGTATCGAGGACGCAGACGAGCCTGAGAAACAAGACAATGGTGATAATGACGATGTTGGAAATTATAAAACTCAAATCAATCGAGAAGCTTACAAAGTTTACAAGACGCCGAATAAACAACGCGAGAAAAAAAATCGTGAAAAAGAGGAGGAAGATCGTTATCCGCAGCAGAGCCGTAATTCTGAATATCATGACAAAGATAAATATGATAAGGATGATGAAGATGACGGAAGTAGTAAAAATGACGATAGACGCGAAAAATATAAAAACGTTCATGAAAATAACGATGACGAAGAGGAAGTCGATGAAACGGAGGAGGAAGAATATGTTAATATCGGAAAAAATAAACATGAAGACAATGATCCTCGTCATCAGTATAATACGTATGAATATGATAGAGATAATTCTAATGACGAACAACGTGACAAACCACGCTATGATGATAAGAAATATAATCAAAATCGCCGCGATAAACATGAAAGTGATGTTGAGCATCGATTTAAGAATAATAATAAATATTTTGAATCACTGTATAATAATGATGATAAAATTCGTGAGCATAAAGAATATCGTGATCGCTCTGATAAAAAGAAATTAGTGGACAATAATCAATACAAAAAAAATCGACAAGATGGAAAATATGAAGAAAATGAGAACATTGCTGAAGATGAATTATTCACTCGACGTTCTAAAGATCAACGTGCTGATAGACGAAAGGACAAAGAGGAACAAAGCAATGACGATGGTAAGCGCAAGGTGTCTCCACGAAGAAGCTCGCTTCGTGAACAGCACGAAAAATATGGCGAAACTAATCCTACACATACATACGAGAAATATCTTCATCAGCGTGTCAACAATGGTCATCGTGACCATCCTAGACACGATAATGAAAACCAGGATGACGGTAAAGAGGAAGAGCATGATCACGTACACGGCGAGACTCAGGAACATGCGCACAAACATGAGGAACATCATGAAAAGAAGAAAGATGGAGGGGATCACCATTTTGAGGAAGGTGGAGGTGCAGAACATAAAGAAGAACATGATGGACATGAGGGAGAAAAAGGCGAGAAGGTAAATTGTTCGTCGGGCTTTATTTAATTTCGACAATTGCTAATGATCTCTTGTTTATCGCTTGCAGGGATATAAGGTTTGGCACGAGCACGAGAAGGCCGAGAAGGGGCATCACGACAAGGAACACGCCAGCAAACACTACGACGAGAAAGATGGCGGGGAAAAGAAACACGAAGAAAAGGGTGGATATCACCAGGAGCATCATCATGGTGAAGGGGGCAAAAAGACATCAGAATTTGGCGAGAAAGGTGAACACAAGAAGGGTCATAATACACATGGCAAACATTCGGTGCACAAGAAGGTACTGTGTGCGACACAGAGGTTAAATTCTTAATCGAATAGAAACGTTGCGATTACGGCAATATATTGTTACTAATTTTTATAGGACGAATACGAGAAGAAGACAGAGTTCTTCGACGAGTTCCATGAAGATGGTGGTATGGAGAAGCACGGCGAGCACCATCACGATCACGAATCGAAAAAAGGTGGTCACAGCAAAAAGGGTCATCATGATGGCGCCGATCACGAAGAGAAATACGGTAAGGAGGAAAAGCACGAAAAAGGCGGTCATCATCACGAGCACAAGGGCCACAAAGTCGAGGAAGGTCACGACCATCATTACGATCACGATCAGAAGCATGGTAAAAAGGAGGGGCATGAGCACGGCAAAAAGTGGAGTTTCAAGAAGGGCGACGGCGGCGGAGATGGTCATAATCGCTGAAACGAGAGACATTAATCGAGGAGTGATTTTACAATTATCGCGATCGTTATCATACTTTGATAACTTATATTGCGATAATTTCGGAATAGATGAATGTTGCGTTGATCAACGTCGATATACGTATAATCGAAATGCTATATTACTTTAGAAAACGGTTTGCCCGCACAGTTACCTATATTGATCACCTACGATTGTGATATGACATATTATGCTTTAGCTTATGTTGTTACATCTAGCTGTTATATTTCTGGTTAAGTAAGAATGAGTAAGTGAAATGTCAAAGTGAGCATTAATTCAGGCAGAAGTAACCAATTGACTTCTGCGAGTTGAATTTCCTGCAAAACTCAGGCAGTCTCGTAGAGATAAATTTTTCTTATTCTTATTCAATGAAATATTATCGCGACATATTGAAAGAAAAATTGAAAGATTCGAAAATTGCAATTGAAGAATTATCTCCTAATAGATAGATTTCTAATGTTAATTCTATGTATGTTATTTGCTAGTTTTATCTTGTTATCACGTTTCTCGATGTATAAATACTTTCTTATTAATAAAATATATTTTATTTTAAAAAGTTAGTGTTAAGAGAAAACATCAAAGTTTTAAGAACTAAATTTTTAATTGTTCGAGTCTACTTTGTAGATCTTGATCGCTAATGAAATGATATTCTGATAATGAAATATTCAACAAGTATCGTGTTTTTCATCCATCATTCTCAATTAGAGAGCAATATAATTAATTAAGAAGCGATACTTTGCTATTGTTCGCAATTGGAGATGCCGATGATGAAGTTTACTGAAACTGCAATTTTTTTGCTACTTCTGTTAACTTCTCGTCTTCTCACTTACGTTTTCACATAAACGCGAAAGTGACTTCGTTTTATGTCACGTTAAAAGGATTAATATCCACATGGGGATGCAACACAAGAATGGACGGCAGAACAGTGCCATTTATGTCTCTTTAGCTCCTCCAATGAGAGGAGATGTTAAAAAATTTCTCTCCCCGGACGCTTGTAAGAATTCTCCGAAGTAGCTATTTAACGAGAATGACCGTAAGGATTAATTACGCGAGAGGTACACCGCTCTCGATCTCTTTATCCTTTCCTCTTCCGTCCTGTTGCGCTGATAATACGCTCTTTCGTCTTCGTTGCCTCCGAGTACAAGTATCGATCGGTCGTGTGACATTCAGCCGGGATCGCAAAAGGGATTTTAGCGAGAGAGAGAATCGCGGATGCAAATGACAAACGATTTACGACCTGCACTTTATTAAAGAAACTATCAGTTTCTTTGGTAGTCGCGATAAAAGATCTCAAATGAAATCAGGTAATATCGGAGCATTGTTAATGATCGAAATGTCGGCCAAGTGATGTTTAGTGTCGGCGAAATCGACGATTGTCCGGTGTTTAATCCACGTGAGAATCGACCAGAGGCTTCGACTCGTCCATTCTCGCGTTATCGTCACGTATCGTACGCTATCAGACCAATATTCATGCTTTTACGAGGCAGATAATATCGATAGTATTAAGTATTAAGCTATTCAAAGTGCGGCTTTTTCTTTTTTCTCCTTTTTCCCTTTATTCTTATCGCACTATATGTACGAGCGCATATGGGGTAGAATGCATCCGATAATCCGGATAATGAACAAATTAAATGCATCCCTAATAACGTCGCAGTTTAAATTTTTGCAAAACAGGAAAACGTGAATAAGTGGAAAAGCACGTTCCTGAAATCGCGTTGTGTTTCCGGTATTTCATTCTTGGCATTCTCATTACAGGATTATTCGCGTCTCAGTCCTTATCTTTGATATAATAATTTGAAATCAGTGAATTCTTAAGAACAAGATAAAAATAAAGTGTTCTTTTATTTGCGTTATTATTAATTATGGTCTTTAAGAAAAGTATCGTGTTTAGTGTTTTAGTATCCTTAAATGTCTTTTTGAATCTTCTTTTTCATGAACCAACTTTTTTCGTCAAAGATCTATATCAAGGGAAATATACAAATAAGTTTTCAAGTTTATATAAATTAAGGAACTAAGATCAGTTCTAAACAATAATCATGTAAACAATAAGCCAATTCTGGTCAGGCTGGATCTTTAGTGTCAAATAATTTTTTTTTGTGTGCATTTCTATGTATATTCCACGTTCTTTGCGGATTAGCGTACCGTTACGAATCGTTATTGTGTTGGGGATGAAACAGAAATTTTTAAGATACTCGTAGTATCGCGAATATTAGATTTTAATATCTATGCAATGGTATATTTCTAACTCTGCAAAGATTTTCGTTTGTCCGTTCGTAACGGTGCGCCAGTCCGCAAGGAGAGTGAAATATACATAGAAATGCACAAGAAAGATTATTTGACACTAAAGATCCAGCCTGACAGGAATTGACTTATTGTTTACATGATTATTTTCAAGTTTATTAGAGACATTACTATTTCAAATGTTTAAAACGCGAAATTACGTGAACGTGTCAAAGTTATACATACATATTCGTGAATTGTTAATGAGTAACGATGACAATTAATTAAATTAATTAATAAATTAATTAAATTAATTTTGATCAAACATCTCAATACAACAGTATTGAGTAATGCGAATCATGCTCAAGTTAGATAATTACGGACAAACTGATTAAACTTAGGCGTAGAATAACTTCTATTAGTGCCTGAACAAAGTACAACATGCTTAGAATATCCGTGATTTTCCATTATCCTTCAGATAATCGAAAGTGTACTGCGAGTAGAATCGCTGTGCGTAACGAGTCTTTACAGGATCCTTATTATATTTTTAATAATTGTTTTAATAATTTTTATTTTAATAATTGTCGATTTCACTAGTTCCTTTCTTCGTTTTGATTCCTTTTGTTATTTCCACGCTATTATTAAATGAGATGCGACTTTCCGTCTCGTCGCTGGTGTAAATATGCAAATATCTCGTCTCCGGATCCGTTGCATGGATTTCTCCCTCGTTTCCGCGAGATATTTTCGGTCTTTTCCGGATGGAAACTTTTACGACGATGCAGCGCGACGAAGAGTTCTGACGCAAACGAGCGAGCAGCGAGTTCGCTCGTTTACGAGTGGTTTAGTAGAAAATCCCTCGTGGAAATCCTTCGCGGCTGACGCGGAACGTACGGCGGATAGCCATAAACGCTTAACCGCATCGCCACGGATTTAGCATCGGGTAGTACTCCCTTCGCACGATTAGTGTGCTTTATGGGAGAGAGGGGCAATTTTAGTTCAATGAAGCATCCCGCTTACACGTACACAGGTCACTTACGCAAGCGATGACGTAATTGTAGGGATGAGAGTGGTTCTCGTCAGAGGAAAGTTACAAATCGGAAACGAGAAAAGTGAGTTTCTGCGAAATGAAACTGGCAACATTCGAAGCATAATTCAATGGGGAAGCATAATTCGATAAGAATGCAATTTACCTCTCATTTGAAGGAGAGCGTTATAATACGCGGAGGCGTCAATTTACTTGTGCGACGATATTCTATAATAATCACGTTTCTATCACTCGAGTGACCGTATATGTCACCGTGAAAGCGAGATACTCAATAAAAAAGCTTCCGCAACGATATCATTTAAATGTATGCAAATTTTACGTGAAAATTTGCACGTCAGCGCGACTTAATATATTCCGTCATTATTATATGCTCATAGTTCTTTTCAGAACAAAACTCCTTTATATCTCCATTGAATAAAAGCCGCGCGAAATTAAAATCAAACGAAGCGATCCGTACCGGAAGTTCATTTTCCACGTCGTAGATGGTTTGCCAAGTGGCACGATTACCTCCCTTTCAGCCCGTCGAACAATTCGGTTCGTCGTTCGCAATTGGGCGACCATGGGGACCGAGCGTGGCGTCATGCGTCGTCCGTCTCAGCGTGAATCTGTCTTCACGTATATACGCGCGAGAGGCGTCGCGACGACTCACCCCGAGAGAGCGCGAGGAAGGGTGGCACGCGGCCCCCGGAGAGCGAGAAAGACGGGGACCTCCGTCATACACGCACAGGCGCCGACGCATACACACATACACACGTATAAAGGCCGGCGTTGCGACGCTCTCGCCGTCATTCCCGCGCGCAGATACCGAAGTCGCGGCATCCGGCGTCGAACGTCGTCGTTGTCGGTGACTCACGGAGGAAGTTAACTGTCGCAGATCCTCGCAGTCACGTGAGAACGAAGTACCATTTGTCCGCGAACGGCAGTTTTTACCTCCGGCAAGAGGAGACGCGACGAGACGCTTTCTCGTCTTTTAACAATCCAAAGAGGTACTCACTTTCGTCTCTTACCTGCAGGATCATAGGGTTGCGCCGGCAGAATCTGACAGCAACAGGTGAGCAATTTGTCTATCGATCCTTTTGTATGCACTGTCTTTTTTTCTTTATTTTCATTCGTGTTTCAAGTACAATGTCATAATTGTGTCTTTTATGCAATAAAAGAACTCAGGATCTAGTTTGGATCTTCAATTTAATTCTGTAAAGTCGAGTCTTCTGTAACATCGACGATCTTTCGAGTGTTATTTATCGAGTACCCTACCACTTGTCTATCGCATTACTTGATGATCGCAAGTAGTTGTTACGGGCAACTTTTAGCTTACGTATTAACAACTGATTTCAAATAATAATAGATGTGTCTGACGTATTCTGTACTATATTGTTTTTTCCTTTCTCTCTTTTCCTTCTTCTTCATTTTTCTATTATTTAGGCGTGATGTGTAAGTGATTTGACGAGTTCCAATTGCGGTTCATCTTCTGTTTCATTATTTTCCAATAACACCTCTTTTTAATTCTTTATAAACCGATTGTTATTTCAATCAATTGTAATTTTTGTATCTTGTAATTTTTTTATGTACAGATAGATTGTACTTAAAATTAAGACTATACAATTTTTTAATAGAACAAATAATTTATTTAATAATAAGTATACTCTTTGTCACGAATATATTAATCTAGTAACAGAATTATTATTATATTTTACATTTAATAACTTGTATTAACTATTCTTGTATCTTGTAATAAACTTTTTAATTTGTTGCAAGTACTACATTCTTTGAAGATAGTAGCAACAGGTGAAAATGTTTTAAGGGCAAAGCTATTTCCCGAAGTTTCCTACATTTTCATTCTTTTACTTATTAATTATGTTAATATTTTCATTATACATGAAATGACGTTACATGCTTACATACTTTTATTTAAAAGGTTTCATTCTTTTATTTATTAATTACGTTAATATTTTTCATTGTGCATGAAATGACGTTACATGCTTACATACTTTTATTTAAAAGGTTTCTCGGATAACAAATATATTAAATGTTATTATTTCCAGAACTTTATCAAAATATATTAAAGGCAAGTTACAGATGTGTAAAATAAAAAAATACGATAGATGTTGTAAAGATACTAAGTATATAGAATACTAAGCTTTTGACACTGAGTAGAAAAAATGATAGGAATAAGAAATTGAAAATGGTAGTGTAGAGATCGTGCCTATTACATTATATTTCTTATCTTATGTTTCATTTTTTATAAGTCTTGCTAAGTTTAATATTCTCTTGCAATTTATTTTTTTTGTGAAGGATTATTATTAATATATTGAAGTAAAAATGTTTTGCATGTGCTAAAATTATAAGGCAAAATTATAATATGAATTGAAGTCTATCTTGATGAAACAAAGGCTATATTGTTCAAAATTGATATAGACTTTTGTTATTATTTTCTACGCAATCTATAAAAATTATTAAATTATTAAACACTTATATACACATATAAATTTACACATACATTATATACTGTACCCACACACGCACGCACGCACGCACGCACGCACGCACGCACGCACGCACGCACACCGCACTCCAACGGACGCCAGGCAGTGTGAAAACGGGTGAACGCGGGACGCACTCTTTAGCCCACGTAACAGGAACGCACCGCACACGCACCGCACCGCACCGCACCGCACTGCACGCATGCACGCACGCACGCACGCACCCACACACACACACACACACACACACACATAACACACACACACACACACACACACACACACACACACAGATTTAATAGTATAGTTTTTCAATTTCAAATTGCGAACAAAAAATTACATAGGTTATTATCGTAGGCGATATGAGAAATGACCGTCAGAATTAGAAAAACAGTCTAGATTCATCTTAGTCTCTGTCCTATATGCAGTACTTTTATATTTTTTACAGAATATGCTGTATATCACTTTTTTTATTAAGTTTTCTAAATGTTATAAGTCGTAAAAATCGAAGTAGAACATCATTGACGTCATTTATTTCTATCTAAAAGATTACAAATTAAAATTTTTGCACATAATTTTCCAATAACAACGCGAAAATTCTTTCAGTAGAATGATAAATTTATTATAATTGAAAGGTCATGTAAATTTTGGAAAGCAAAAAATGAATTTCTATTGGTCGTATGATCAAGCACAAAATTTATTATTCGGCAAGGAGATTAGGATTATGCAACCACAAAGCATATAAAGCATATAAATAAATCTAAATTTTCAGTAACCACATTATTGCGTTTGCTACAATTTTTATAATTTTGAAAGAAACCGAGTCCTTTCTTCTTTCAGGCGAATGTAATTCAATGCTTTTTCGTATCGTACGCGACACTTTAATGCAATGCTTTTCGCCTAGAAAATGAACTTTCTGACTAAATGCCGACACCTGAGTAATGGAGAGCTTACCTAGTGGCAGAGAATCGAAGATTAAGTTATACCGCTATTGTCACTGGCGCGCGACAGAATGAATGATCGTCGTATTTCTGAAGAAAGAGTCAGAAAAATACGTATTATACGTCGCGTAACACGACATTGTTTCGAGAACACTTAGGGAATGAAAGCTGTTCTAACTTTTGCGATTATTAAATTCAATATTATATTCGCAATAATTTGTCACATCACTGACATAAAGATACATATGTTCTTGAAAGTTTAAACGAATAGAGGAGATAAAAGTGAGAAATTTACATCAAACTTTTCGTTTTTTTAAATATGATGTTTTTGACTCTTTTGTTTTGAGTTTTATTTTTCGCGAGATTATGAAACATCACACATTAAAAGTGAAAAAAATCGACAGTTTTATTTAAATTTCGTGTGTGGGTGTGTGTGCGTGCGCGCGCGCGCATGTGTGTGTGTGTGTGTGTGTGTGTGAAACATCACACAATGTTTTATTTAAATTTCGTGTGTGTGTTGTGTGGGTGGCTGTGTGGGTGGTGTATCTGTATCTGCTGTGCCTGGCTCTGGTTTGTGTGTGTGTATCTACGTCTGCTGTGTCTGGCTCTGGGTGTGTGTGACTGTGTGTGTGTGTGTGTGTGTGTGTGTGTGCGTGCTCCAGCTAGCTAAGGCAAGAGCAGAAATGATCTAGCCAGCTACAAAGAACATTGTTTCATGTCTTATGTATTTATAAAAAAAACTGCAATGCATTGCTTGAGATAGGAAAACGACTGAACCATTGTTCAGTTGACTAAACCATCATCAATTTTGTCTGAAATATTTTTTGCTAAAACTTCGCGATATCGAGATATTTTGCGAAAGTTGTTAAACTGAAACATCCTGTATTTATATATATGTATATACAACATATACAGGGTGGCCCACATAACTCTTAACAGCTGAATATTTCGGAAACCAAACCCGTGAGAGAAAAATTTTTTAAACAAAAGTTGTTTGGTTTCGAGGGGGCCATAAGATGGTACCATTGGTTTGACCTTGAAGAATTATTTGAAAGTCACATAAAAATTACCTCAATTTTTTTAAATGGCATTCCCTATTTTTTATTACATATTCTTGTAGCTTATCTCGAGAGCTTTCCAAAACATTATAATAAAGTATTTTTTTATTAAGTATTTTCCGAGTTATAAGGGTTGAAATAATTTCTTAATTTTACATAAACTATAAAATATCTCGTAAAATATTCACCTTTTGATGACCTTACCTCAATACTTTTATGCACAGAATGATGAGAGGAATCAATTGGTGTAAAGAAAACACATAGTTGTTTTTAATAAAAAATATGCAATTTGTAACTAACAATTACATACTTTTTGTTAACAACAACTATGTGTTTTCTTTACACCAATTGATTCCTCTCATCATTCTGTGCATAAAAGTATTGAGGTAAGGTCATCAAAAGGTGAATATTTTACGAGATATTTTATAGTTTATGTAAAATTAAGAAATTATTTCAACCCTTATAACTCGGAAAATACTTAATAAAAAAATACTTTATTATAATGTTTTGGAAAGCTCTCGAGATAAGCTACAAGAATATGTAATAAAAAATAGGGAATGCCATTTAAAAAAATTGAGGTAATTTTTATGTGACTTTCAAATAATTCTTCAAGGTCAAACCAATGGTACCATCTTATGGCCCCCTTGAAACCAAACAACTTTTGTTTAAAAAATTTTTCTCTCACGGGTTTGGTTTCCGAAATATTCAGCTGTTAAGAGTTATGTGGGCCACCCTGTATATATATATATATATATATATATGTGTAAAGTGCCCGACATAATAAAGTGACCATCCTTCTTCGATCTTCAAGTTTCTCATCAGTTTTCCACCACACTCGAAGTCATCTAAAAAACTGGAATGTTACTCTCATCTGTCCACAGAATTCGTTTCCAGAACTCCATGGATTGATGATAATTTTTAGCAAATTTCTAAATACATATAGGATGGTCACTTTATTATACCGGGCACTGTATATGTGTGTGTGTGTGTGTGCAATGTTGTGTGTGTGTGTGTGTGTGTGTGTGTATTACACACATACACGCGCGCGCGCGCGCGCGCGCCCTTGTGTGTGACTGTTCTTTCTTCTTACATCTTCAACGGCGCGAGGTGAAACATAATGAACAGTAGTACAACAGAACTACGACAATAAGATGTCCTTATTATGCACATAATTGTTTCGCTATCGTGATGAGAACATTAACTCTTAATAAGACTCCAGGGATACAAAATTATCGTTTGCCGAGTTCCATCTCTGTATGAATAGCATAGTATTCTTTTACTGTGAATAAAACTAATGAATTCTAAAAAAAAAATTTTATAAAACAAGGACTCCGCAATTATCTCTTTCGTTGACGCATATAACGTATATAACATGCAGATGTAATTTTAGCAAAAAAATAGAAAAAGGAAGAGAGACGGGGAAAGAGAGACAGAACTTTTCTACCCAACCGCGCCAAAAGAAATGGACTGACCAGTTATGAAATTGTGGAAAAACAGATGTAGGGGATGGGAGCAATCTCGGTGTGTGCGTTTAATGGGTTGCGTCTGGCGGTGAAGATGAGTAAAATGTGAGGAAGGGAGAAAAAAGAAAGGGAAAACTACACTGTTAGACGCTTGTTATTGGATCGCCATTATTGCCGGACTTGTTTGAGCTCGTAAGTTGCTACTTGCTTTGTTTCGCGTCGTTTATTAGCTTGCCTCAGGCTAACGCATTATTTTGTGCGAGTAAAATCCGAAACTGCGCTAATCAGATCGTCGCATGAGAAAGAACGCAGTTTGCAGCAATAGCAGCAGCAGCTGTTGCTGCTGCGATGAAGTGTGCATTTCCGTAAAGTTCACTGCGTTTAAAGCGCGACATTTTACGATACCTACTTGTGAAGAGGTGTACGTACCGCTGATTGATTAAGATCTTAATTCTTAAATACGTTGGAATTAATCCGTGATTTGTGGATATGGAATTCGCGTAGTGCCATTCGAGAAATAAGACAAGGAGACAAAGAGAGAAAATCAATGTTTCAACTTTCTAATCGTATTTGTCACCTTTACATCGTACCTCTTCGCGTCTTTTGTAAGATCAAAAGTTAGGGAAATCGTCATGTAATGCGTATTTATGACAATCGTGTATCATCAGAAAGTTCTCAGTTATTCGTTGCAACTCCACACGCATGTTTTCTTGTAATATTGCTCGCATGCTTCTTCGTAGGTAATAATGTTGCAAAGTAAATAAGAAGAGGGGGGGGGGTGCCCTTAGAACAGTCCTGGATATATATAGAGAACACAATATCGCGCGAGAAAGAACAAAGTAACGTACGTTATCTCGCCTTGCACCTATTTTCTTTACCACAAGATTTTACGCTATGTCGTAAAGTCTTCTTCCGCGTGGTCGCACACGGCTTCATCATTAATTTCGTTTGCACTGTCGTTAGCATCTTTAATTATGGTCGCAACTCATGAGCCTTTGACGGTTTCTCGATGAGACATTAAATGCCTCGTGTCGCTTGTTATACTGCAGCGCGTTTACTTTCACGTTTCTTTGTACTATGTTAATTAGTGGTTTGCGGGGAGATAATTCGCAAGCTTTTATCGAAGCGGACAGTCACGTGCATTCGATCAGATTTCCGTCGTTCGTGCCTCTCTTGATTTAAACAATATTTAAACACGAAACTAACAAACTTGACACAGATCTGTATTACGTTATTTGGAGAGAAAGAACTAAACATATTACCAAGAATAGATTTAAAAAATACAATAAGCAATAAAAAGGTATATTTTTCCATTTTATCTCCGTTTATCTCTTCATTCTCTCATAATTTGCGATAACAAACAAGGAGATAATTAATTTTCGACACGAAAGCAGGTACCCGTATAGCATATTGCTATTTATTGCTTCGCTTATGTCCACTGTTGATAATTATCGCAGCAAAATTACTTATTATATCGCAAATGAACACGATCTCGACCGAGGCAAACGTGAAAGCGACGGCGATTAAAATCTGCGGTCACACCCCGAGGGACGTTTGGCACACGTGTAAATGCAAATCGATAAAACCAGGGAAATCGTCACACTTCTCAAAAGGACATTACATCGTTATTGTACGAGTTCTGCGAAAACTACAGTATAACAAATTATGCCCCGAGAGCTTACGCTAGAAATGGAAATCATAGTAAGGTCAGCCTTTCAATTTACTCCGACAATTATCTCTAAGATACTTTCGGATGAAATTCAAAAGTATCTTAAAGCGATCGAAGAGGTGCAAAGAGATTTAATTTTGTGCCGTCTCTCCGCTATCGGTGAAAGGAACGTCTAAGCGACATTAATCTAATTTCCGCGTCCAAAGTGGAAACTTGTTCCCGCGGTTGCACGACAAGATTGACGATAATATTATCGTCTCGAACGTAGTTATCATTTCAGAAGAGGCATCCCAGAATGTAGGGCTGCAGACACTTGTAGTCTATCGCATCAACGCCTCTTGTACCGTTGCCATTGTTATGTATGACGTGTATGGCATAGACATGCAAAGTAAACATCAGTTGACATGCTATCGAGGAAATGACGAATCGTTTATCAAAACGGAAGGTGCGAAATCGTGTACCACTTTACATAGAAACGCGGAAAGATCAATTATTAAGACCGGCGATATTTACGACTTCGAGATAAAGTGACTGAATGCACTTAAATAATGATACTTGCCATGAAGAGATAATTACATTGATAGTTTTTACAATAAAATTATCTTAAAATTGTCAATTATTTATTGCTAAAACGTATATATTCTATTATAATTTGTAGTATTATTTATTTCAATAATTAAGCTAGAAAATATCGATAACATAAAACGCACTAGAAATTAAAAAAATTTTCGTTATTAATTATTGTCCTTCAAGCTTTGAAAATTTGCTAGAAACTTTTGATTTACATTCGCTTGAAATTGATCAATTAATGCATCGATACATTTTTATTAAGAAAATAATTGACTCACTTATACACACACACGCACATAAGATGGATAATCCATTGATCAAAGAAATATTTTACTCTGCATAAGTCATTTACAAATAATACAAAGTTTAGAGCAATTTATTCTCATATATTTGCAATCTCCGGTTCAAAGGTACAAATGCACATAAAAGAGGCTACTTCGTAAAAAAGAATGTTCTCCAAGCCATGCATATGCGTCACGTCGTATTTAATAGCACTGAAAGCTAATGAAAAAGTTTCCCGTAGCTTGGTGCAAATTTTGCTTTTAAAATAATCTTGTTTATTGCAAAACGAATTATTAGTATTTGAATACTTGACAAAAGACACAATATAAAGAAAGATACCGATCACTGCGATAATCAAAATAACAATTTATCAGAATATCAATTTCTCGATATAAAAGATTTTCTTTTAAAAATTTTAATTACTATGAATACGGAAGACACAAAAGGTGTTACAAAAATATATACATAATTTAATAAACTATAACTTTATAAACTATTTAATAATTGGTAATTAATCCTTTAATTAACTTGAATACCTAACTTGAATACCTAAAAAATTATTAAATTTACTTTCTGCCCTGAACAAAATTTGCTCTCTATCCTGAACTATTTCATTAGAGAAGGAAAATGGCAAACTGTCAGGATATATGTGACGAATAAATAAACAAGTGCAGTCGTTTTAAATTTCAATTTGCAGAACATGTATATCGATTCATCCTAGACACAGGAAGAGATTTCGCGTTAATTTCATTGCCGGATGTGGCAGTTCAGGAGAAAATAAAAATAGGATTTGCTGTATTACATATAGAATAGGAATTGTTGTATTACATATAGAAAAAGAAAAGGAGAGAAAAAGAGGAGAGGGGGAGAGAGAGAGAAAGGGAGGTAGAGAGAGAGAGAGACAGAGAGATAATCTGCCCTGCCGTAGGTTTGATATTCCACTGGAATGAGAAAAGGGTGACGAGCTTTCTGTAATCGGATGACTGTATTCTCCTACACTTCCACTTCCGGTATTTCCTTGTATACATTCCTTTTTGCATATGCATAGTGGAATTTCAAGAATTCATTTAGCTTCTCGGACAGATATCATTCTTGTAATTTAAGTGGAAGGTAATTCAATGAGTCGACTTCCATTTGGAATAAAATGAATAATAACAACAATAAGAGTTTTGCTCTTTGATTATTATGTTAAATTTATTTAGTTAATGACATCTCTCTTTTAGAAATAACTTAAGAGATAAAAAAAATGAGCAAAATAAGCTATTACAAAATTTACATTTTAACGAACACTTATATACTGCAACAAAAGAAATGAAGGTAATGTGAGACGAAAATTAATGTAACAAAGAAAGAACAATATATTTTTCGCGTTTATGTATTATATTATCATATATTAACTTGAAAGCAACAAATGAGATTATTGTTATTACAAAAAATAATCGATTTTGAGACGATTTTTCACGCAAACATTATTACAGCAAATTTTCTTTAAACATTTGTTTGCATATTTATTAGATAGCAATATAAATTATAGCGCATTTTAAATATGCAACCATTTTTGTAACATACTTATTGAGAATATTTCATTTTCGAATATCTTCGAACACTCAGTTTCGTAAATATGTGACCGATTAAGATGTAATTGCAAAAATAAAATAGAGGGAGAGGGGAGGGGTAAGAGGTTTAAAGAAGATAAATTGTCTTTAAACATGATTTTCCTTTTTGCTTTCAATAATAATCTGAAAGAAAAACCAGACAAACGAAATTGAAGAAAATATGGGATGATTTGTACAAGTTTCTTTGCTCGCAGTCGATTGAATTGAACGTGAACTTCTTTTTACATGCCCTCGATATTCTATAAAGAAATGAAACGTTGAAAATGTCACCGCGAAAAAAATATTTCAATGTTTTTCATGCTGCGTGGTTTAACACAATTTTTTTTATACACAACGGTTTTTAACACGCTTACAAGGACCATCTATCGTACGAAAATATAAAACGCATATGTCGCATGTGAAGATATATAAATTGATTCAAACAATTTAAAAAATGTAAAAAGATACTTGAATTGATGTTTTTACGACCAAAAAAATTGATTTATCTGTGAATGAATATTTTTAGTATTATTTTAATGCTTACAATATCTAAAATTAATATTTAAAAAATGATTGAAAGAAATATAGCTCGGAAATGATTAGGATAATAAATAATTTTGGATAAAATGAAGTAAGATGAAGAAAGAATACATGTATAGTCTACATTTTATGGTAAATTTTAAAAAAGGATTTTGCCACGTCATTATTCAACGTATTATTATTATTGCATCTTGCATCTCTGCAAATGTTGCGATAAAAGTTTTCAGCACGTGTCAACAAAGAAATTCGATGAGAAGCCGTGAATAAGTATTACAATGTAAATAAAGTCTAGTATAGAACGGTATAGAACAACGTAATATCTCGATAATCTCGATAATCTCGATCCTTAGTGAGAGCCAACGGTTCTATGATAAGATTTATTCCATATCTGTTTCATATAAATATGGATCAAGATTATCAAGATTACTCTTCAAGGGGCTTAAAGAAAATTTAGGAAGATTTTAAAATAACGATAGAGAACGTTTTTCTGAGGTACTACTCGATTTATTCATTTAAAATGCGTAATGTAACCAAAGCACTTACGACACAACTTTTTGAGCAATGATTGATGCTCAGCACGAGACAGTGTGCTCAATAGACCTTGAGAGATCCGACACGAAAGATCATCGCACTCGTGCGATCGAATCCATAACAGTCTCGTTGCTGATCAACCAAGTCTTCTGCTTTATTTAACATGAATTTGAAGCTGGACCATCCTGTGTGTATCATCAGAATTCTCAAAGGAATGTTGCGTCATGGTATGAATCCGACCTGTAACTAATGAAAAAAATCATGATGAATGAGAGACCATGAAAGCGAAAACATATAAAATTACCGAGTTAGATTTTTCTAATCTTCTCCCATGAAAAACTGTTATCATCTTAATAAATATTCAAATTTGGCATAACTATAATAAAGATTTTTATATAATATAAAAATAATATACAATTATTATGTTTTATTTTGTGCAATTATATACAATTATTATGTTTAATTTTATTTTTTTATTATGCTTAGTCAAAATGCTATGGTTTTGTCATTATTTCTCACATATTATTATTTCTACAGGAAATAAAGCTATTTGCTCGGCGTAGTCGTAAAGTTGCTTTCAATGAAATATAGTTTCCTGAACGTCACATTTTTAAATGAAAAACATTGCAGTTATATTGCGGCAACATTACCGCAATGTTATTTTATTATGACAATGTTGCCGCAATATAACTGCAATGATCCGTGCTGTATGGGCTTAGAGCGATATATACGATACCATATAGATATGAGTCGTTTACATTAAACATTAAAGCTACTTAGTAATGATACGTGTATTTTAATATGTATTTCAAATTATAGATTGAAACTTTTGCAATCAAAATGAAACGAGGAAATTAAGATACCTAACGTTTTTGTGAAATCACTGACGCGTTTTTTCGTGAAACTATGGTACTTCTCATGCGTTAATTTAAATACGAGTAGGTGTACATGCGTTAATTTAAATGGTGTAGGTGTACATTTAATATTTCAATATTATCATGTAATTTAATTTGATATATCATGCATATATAGGATTATTTAAAACAAAGTTTGAAAGCAACTACTTTTTCGGTATACTCTTTTATCTCGTTTCGCCGCTTTTTGGTAAGTTGCAAAGGTTTCGCTTGTTTATTTCAGCGTGACGGCAAACAGAGAAAGCGTATAAAATATAAAATAAAATATAAAAATATGTAATTTTTATTAAACTAAAAGGAAATCGTATAACGCTGTTTTTCCTTACTTTTTTTAGATACTTTTTTAGATTACTTTTTTTTTTTATTTACTTTGTTTCTCATATTTATTATACAAACGATAAAAGATATAACATACACGTGTTTATATTCACGAGTATTTCTTGTGTTTACTTTGTTAGATATTGACAATCATTTTTCATATTTGTGGGCGGCGCCAAAAATTCTGCTGATAAAATTAATAAGAAGAATTTCCTATTGGGGAGGAATATTCTATATTTCTCGAGGTACTCGCTACCTTGAGTGATGGGTGAGACAACGTAAGCCTCCGTTGTTAAGAAAGAAGAGATAAAACAAACAAATTATATAAAGCAGAGAAATCGAGATGTCTTTATTGTCGACAAAAATAATTATTAGACAGGCGATAATTATCAAACACTCAGTAGTTGTCAGGTTAGATATATGTTTATGTCATGTAATGATGCAAAAATAAATCATTAGTCTTTTTTACATAAAATTCAATGAGAATAATGATAGCGAAAGTTGTTTTAATATATTCGGATATACGTTTTCGTAAATAAATTACAAGCTAATTTGTGTATATTCTGAATAGATTGATTGCTGTTCTTGAAATTTACAAAAATATGAGCACATGCAACACAAAACACAGGAAATTTTATTGTTTTGAGAAAAAAATGCTCACCAGATTGGCAGATATTTATTTTCCAAAGAATGTTTATTCAGTTACAAAGGGCTATTAGTACTTAAAAAATGGATTGAATTGAAGTTTTAGGCAAATGAAATAATTTCACTTATCATAGATTAAAGAAATCTAGAATTTGTAAAATTACATGTTGAATTTATTAAACTAGTGAAAAATAAATAACATTATTGATCAGTCAAAATTATACATACAAGTGAAAATATGTATGAAATCAGAATTGAAGTTTGTGGTATTAAAATAAATAAAACTACACTTGCATTTTAAAAAGGAAGAAACAAAAAAATATTGGTCTCAACTATATATCAAATTATTTCTCAGTTTTAAGTAAGTCATCAGGAAACTCCGACTCTCGTAAAAATATCACTTCGTACCTTTATGTGTATGCAAGGTAAGAAATTGAAATTAACAACTGTTTAATCTTATTATTAAAGATACGGTTTGCAGTTTTAAGAAATAGAATAGTTTTGTTTATCAGAGTAGAATTAGCATTGTAATATACTATCATATAATATCGTGATACTATAAATGTATAACGAAAAGAAATTTTAACTAAATATCAAGAAATACTTGTTTAATGTCAATGTATATAGTTACAAAATGGATATAGAATCTTCAATGAACTTTTACAATTGACAATTACAAGTTAACGGTATCGTAGACGAGTTACGGAAACGTTTATTACTCTTTTTGGGCATTATTTTTTTCCTAATGGAGTCGTCATTTTAGTCTTATGCGACTTTAATTCGATTCAATGGCTCAGCGGAATTAAACATTGGGTTTTGTAATTTTTATCCTAAAACTTAACTAATATCGTTTAGTCGTGCATGTACAAATTTAATATACGTTAAGTTGGTATTAGCGCATTAAATTACACGAACAGCATTAAATAACGAAACATTTCACATTTTATCTCGGCGATAAAAAAAGTGTATCTAACACCGCATCTAAATGCGTTATAGCGGAAATGATTTACGTTGCTTTCTTAACAGCTAAGGACTTTCTATAAACCTTCGCAATTTTTATCTACATCCATTCAGCTTTATGCTTGCTGCCTTGATCCGTTTAAGCTTCTCCAAAAGCAGCGTGACCAAGCGAAATGAAGGAGGATTCGTAATCTGTAGGATTTCGCCATCAAATATTGAACGAATCGTCCGTAGAGGATTTCGATTCTAGCGGTCTGTAACGATGTCGTGACATTCAATCACGCCAAACCGCTCGCTCTTTTTTATTCCATCCATTGTGTTAAATGTTTGTCCGAACTATGGTTCCGAAATTGGTCACGCGTATATTGACGTCGCACATTTATAATGCAACATTGATTTTACTTTTAAATTGATGAAAATGCATATTTTAACTGAAAACCGTAATATACAGTCCTGTTACTAATATAAAATTGATGATTTTTTTATATTTTAACGAATTGCAACCACTATTTTGTTTCGTGCATTGCGATAAAATGTTCATAAGAGAAAGGAAAAAAAGGTCATCTACGGTTCTTTCTAAATTGAACATAAGATTCGGCCCAATGTCAGTGAAAATACTTTGCAAAGAAGTAGGGTACACACTACGAGACTGTTGAAATCCATGTCGTAAAATTGGCGCGATACCTCTACGAGTAAAAGATACTCTCCTACTGCAATGGCATTTATCCCATGCCAGTCGTAAATAACTCTTCATTTTATTTTTACATGGTAGAATTCCATTTGCGTGCATCTGCGCCTTGAAGGAACCCATAAAATCTTCCGCAGAGTGTTGTGTTAACGCACTTTTATGTTTTGATGAAATTCTGAAATAGATACAAGATTTCTGAAAGTGTTGTGAAGACACTTATTATTATAAATAAAATGTCCATCACGTTATTGCAAGAAATATTGTAATTTTATAATCGCTTTAAATTTATTCATTCAGTTTAATTAATTTATTTTTTAATTATTGATGGAACTTTTAATATTTTAAATAATGATTGGTTCTTTTGTTTTACAAATGAATGTTATTTCGAGATTTACCAGCTTCAAGTCCAAAAAATACTACACTATCTGCCAAATCCAAATCAAAACGTCATAAAAAAAAAATAAAATATTAGAAAATTTGTGTTCGATTTACAGAATTAACGCTATCAAATATACATATAACATATCACTATGAGAATCTCAAAAATTTGTGCAATCTGAAAGTGTAACTTGTAACAAGAATTTAATATTACCGAAACTTGTCAAGACCGTTAGCGATAAGAATAATTCTGTCATAGCAATAAAGATTTTCGACACTTTACCAACTGAAAGTTTTGCAAAATCAGAAAAAGTCCATCAAATGGAAATTGAGGAAATGTATTAAAATTCATTACATGACTGTAGCGCAATTTAATGCGGTAACTCTTTTGTTTATAATTTCTCAGTCTTCTAGGTATAAGATGTTTTTATATTTTCCAGTTTTTTTTTTAGTTTATAAGTATTTCCAGACCTATGTACAGGTATAATTATCTCTATAGGCTTTACGTGATGTAAATATCTGATTAAATAAATAAATAAAATAACTTTATTTATCAATAATTACTTTTCTTTCAATTTTATATTATGTTACACACACATCCCAACATCATCATTAATTCATCGCATACATGCATGCACGCACTTGCGCACGCACGCACGCACGCACGCACGCACGCACGCACGCACGCACGCACGCACGCACGCACGCACGCACGCACGCATCGCACGCACGCACGCACGCACGCACGTACGCATCGCACGCACGCACGCACGCACGCACGCACGCACGCACGCACGCACGCACGCACGCACGCACGCACGCCCGCACGCACGCACGCACGCACGCACGCACGCACTAATGCACGTGCACACACACACACACACACAATACACACACACACACACACACACACACACACACACGTATATGTGTATATTGTTATGTTGAAAATAGATGTGTTGCGTACATCTCAGAATTTTTATATTGAGTGGATAGAAAGTTCTTTCAGATTTGCCCAAAAGACATTATTAATAAGTTGTACTTTGTATCCAATAAGTAATATGCTATACTCTCTTGAAAGCAAACAACTTTCTACGCTTTTAAACAAAAAAATTATTGAAATTAGTGGAAGTTTGTAAACTTGGTGTCATTTTGAATATAAAGTAAAATAAAATTGTATTATTTAATGTTATCTTACTATCGGAAGAGCAAAAATGCAATACAGATTGGAAGAAAAATAAGTAAATAATCTTTAAACAATAAACAATTAATACAATCATGACCGCGTATTACTAAATAGTAAGAATTGAACTTTAATTCGCCTTTTTTACGGTCATACCAAGATCTTTATTTGGCCAATCAATGATCTGCGAAATCGCAGTACACAATTAAACATAAGTTGCGCGTCGACACTGTCGCCCTTAAACGCAACCACAATCACCAACTTAAAATCAATTTGATTTCAAATGTTGGTGTTAATAAGACCCTCCCCCCTTTAAGGGCGACAGTGTCGACGCGCAACTTATGTTTAATTGTGTACTGCGATTTCGCAGATCATTGATTGGCCAAATAAAGATCTTGGTATGACCGTAAAAAAGGCGAATTAAAGTTCAATTCTTACTATTAAATAATCTTTTATGAAGAGAATGCAGTAATAGATAGAACGTGCCAAACTTGGTTTGCGAGCTTTCGTCAGGATGATGACACTCGAAAATGGTGACCTTTGGAAGACTAGCCATAATTAACGATAAAATCAAGACATTGAAAGTACTCATATATAATGAATGAGCGATTGCAGAAAGGCTAAAAATCACAATCTAGTGTTTAGTCATTTGATGAAGCTTGGATACATGAATCACCTCGGATGTTTGGCTGCCACACAAATTAACTGAGGAAAATTTCAAATGGACCATTTCATCATCTCTGACTCACTCACTGTACTAAACGAAACGAAAATGTTATTAAAGCGGATAATTACAGGAGATGAAAAGTGGATTGTTTATAATAACGTCAAGCGCAAAAAATTATGGGAGTAGCGAGATAATCTTCCGCAAATAATTGCTAATCTTTATCCGAAGAAAATGATCCTGAATGTATGATGGAATTGGAAAGGTATTGTTTACTACAATTTCTTTTCGTAGAACCAAATAACACAGAACATTCAAGTCGGATAAATACCGTACCCAGCTCGACAAATTGAAACAAGCGATTCACCAGAAATTTGCGAATAGCTATCTACCAAGATAACACCAGACCACATATTTTGTTTAAAATTCAAAAAGATATCAAAACTAGACTGAGAAGTCTTGTTATATTTACCTGATATTACGCCATCTATTTTGCTGCAAAATTTTCTCAATATTAAAAGTTTTATTCTTTGGAGAATTGCAGAAGACACCTGAATGACATCTTCACCCAAAAGTTCTAGCAGAATCTTTCAACTGCCACAAAAATGAAAAATGACGTAGTGCAAAAAAATAATATACAATGATCCATAAATATTTAAATTTAAAAAATTTTGTCTTTTATTTTTATAGAAAAATCTGAAGGAACTTTCTGATTAACTTAATACTAAGTATATTATTATAAATCAAGGAAATTATAGAGTGGACGCATCAATCAAATCAAAAGTTAAACTAATGTATTTTCACAATTTTGACAAAGCTGAAATTTACATGCGTGAATTTAAAAACTCAACTCGGACTACTGTGAAAGTTTATATGACATTATTAATATGAGATCCTGTCTCTGCGGTCCAGCAGTCCGTTAAACAGATTACAATCCCACTTGACTTTCGTGTTTTCAGATTCAAACAGGCATCATGAAATCAAGAACGAGTTTAATCACTATGCGAATTATTATGTTCTATCTGTTGTGCGTCATGGGACGATCAACAGTAGCAGTAGAAGAAGCCTCTTCTTCTTTACATATTCCACGATTGCATCCGTTATTGAACAACTTGGAATATGAAGAACCTGAGAAAAAGACTTACATTACCGAATACAAGAGATTACCCCTTTATAGCTTTGGTATCGGAAAGCGATGGATTGACAGTAATGAAGATAAAGTGAGTTGTAGAAATAAAACGTTTAATTTTTTATAAAATAATTTCTCTATTACAAAAAAGAATTTGATTACTGAAATGTCAAAGATCCAATGAATACGTTCGTAAAAATCCATATGGAGTTTGTAATTAGAAGATATGAACTTTTATATTTCTTGTTTGTACATTATAATACTTGCAAAAGTAAAAGAATTTGATACATTTTAAGTAAAATCAACATTAATTTTTAATATTTTTACATACGTGTTGAAATTTTTTACGCAGAGAATCCAGCAATTCTCGTTCGGTATTGGTAAGCGTCTCCGAGACTACAAGTTCGGTATTGGAAAACGCAATAATGGATACCATCCCTTAAGTTTGGACTACTTCCCGGCTAGCATGGAGGGATATCAATCTCGTGAGGACAACTCGAACGACTTTATAGAAGACAAACGCGGTAGCCAACACTACGGCTTTGGAATCGGGAAACGACTCTGGAAGACTGGAGAAACAGCTGTATCCGGAAGAAGATTGAATGATGTCATAGTTCCAAAATATTTATTCAGTTTGGGTAAAGAATTGGATGAGGACGAGGATTTGATTCAGTAAAGTATTCTCGTCGAGGAGCACGAATTATTATCTTCCTCATTCGCTTTAACCCTTGGACGATCCTAGAAGAAATATTTGATTTATTATTTATTTTAGAAAATATTTTAGAAATCTGCAATAATAGACAGCTGACAATTAAAAAACTGTATAATTTATTAACTCCTTTTGAATTGTGATTGTGTCGGATTTTAATAAATATATTATGAAATTAACGCGCGATACTCTATGTTGTACAAATTAATAATTAATTAACACACTTATTAAATAAGATTTACGGATAAATAAAATAATAAATGTTTCTATTTTTCTGATAAATAACAAACTCGAGATTACCGAAATTCATTAAAATCATACGTAATGTAATTTTCTTGAGTTCTATGTTATTGCCACGTTGTACGGTTTTATTGAATGTCGAGAGCAGAACGAATTGTCCACGGAATTGTCCACGGAAGTTAAAAGCGATAACGAGATGTCGAGATTTCTTTTTGTCTAAAACTATAAGATTCGTGCGCCATCGACAACTCCTTCTACACTTGTAAATGTTTAAAAAATGACGCAGGTACCTTAATGGAAAGAACACATTTAACACAGAAAAGTTCTCTAAATATTTGTTAAGGTAAAGCCTATTTTATTGTTTTCCTTTGCTTGTGTACGTCCCTTGGTTAATTAAAATACCTGTTTTGTGTGTCTGTAAAATGGGAACTAAACGTAAACGCAGAGAAGAAACAATTTCTTTTATTTTATGAATTCGTTTATTATTTATATTTAGCACTTATATTAATGTCAAGATAAAATTATTTTTTAATTATTTATTTTTAATTTAAATGATTTGTTAACATCTCACAATCATAGAGTAATACTATCGATGAAAGCGATAGGACGATTATTAAGTTAATTGCATTTTTGTATTGCAATGAATTACATCGTAATTTAGCAAGCAATTAAACGCAATTTACTGTACGATAGATAGGAACGATATCTCGATGTGCTAAAAAAAAATTATATCCACTTGTAACCGCGACAGTACTATACTTATCTGTTCGACGACTATATTTCTAATCGTTATAGAAAGAAATGAAGCTAATGCAGAATTGTATCAATATTCTCAATGTCATAATAAATCTTGTAATCTTCTTTTCGTCATATATATATGTAGCATATGTAGCATATGTGAATACTTTTAATACCATTCATTTAATTATGTCAATTAAATAAGAATTTTGTTAACAATAAATGTTACTGATATTTTCACGCGTGATGTAATAATGTAGATTTACTCTATGAAGCACACTATTATAATAATAAATAAATGAATGCAAATATACATTTAATATGAATTGCGAAAGTTTAGTTTTCCATGTCTTTTTTGCTTGGAATAATTGTTAATATAGATCTGAGATATTTGAAATTTATTTTTAGATTCAGTTTTCATTTCTGCAGACATAGTTTAGAAACGTTTCTTTTACTTATTTACACATTTCTAAACATATTTATATATAGTAGCCAATTAATAATCGATAATAATCATTATATAATGTTTTGATTTAGTACATATTCAATTACCTTTTTTTAAAAAAAATAATAAGGTTATAAAAAATTTTTTAAATAAAAGTTATCTTATTTTAAAAGATATATAATGATTATCATTTAAACCAAAGTTTTAAATTATTGTATATTGCATACTTGCTCATCTAAGTTGTTTATTTTTTAAATATAAATTAACAATTATACGGCAAAGACTTTGATTTCAACAAATCACATCCATAGCAATCATGGCGCAAGTCCAAGCCAGACTCTTATCAGGCACGCCCCCAATCGATTTCGATTATAGCAGAGTTATCGAAATTCCCAACCGTGTTTAACTTCTCTTTCTCGCATTACTTTCGGAGTTTAAAGTTTGCTGCAAGCCATTTATAGCAAGTGTCTAAATTCATTGTACCAGGTTCCATATTTTTCTACCTTCGCACAAGTGAAAATCAATTGAGAAGCAGCGTATCCGTTATACACGTATTTATATATTTATATCTTCGTTCAGTCCACTAATTGTTTAAGGTCCGTCCATATAAAAACATGTTCGCCCCTTCTGTGTTGTATTGCAAAATCGTGCTGTGTGTTATCTTGATATCGAGATGTTCGGCCATTTTCAAAAAATACTGGCTTCCGGATCTGGAGTGGCGAACCGCGAGTAACTGGGCAGGCGGTCGTGTCCCAGAGATCGATAGTCGTGTGATCTTTCCTCAGCAGACCCGGCACGCAGTGGGTATCACCGGAGGCGATAAGCTCAGGGTATCCGAAATTGATCTACCGAGGCAAGGATTGTTGGTCCTGCCTAAAAATGGTGAACTGCAGGTGAGATTACACTATAGACTTGTGAGAAAATATACAGACGATTAATAGTATAAATTGGATGTGTACAGGGAACAAATTATTCGATCTCTTTTTCCCTTTTGAGTTTACCATGTGCGGATGGAAGGTATTACTCATTTATAAAATATCGTAGCTTCGATGGTACACGATAATTATGATAATAAATGTTTTAATGTTGACGTCGTTTTAACGTCGTTTACGTTTCGACTGATTGGAAAGTTCAGCCTGTTAGAATATTTATTAGCGATAAACATCATGCTGAAATTTATGCTACTCAAACGATATTAAATTCAATTAAAAATATATTTTTTTTCACATTTTCCTTTCCGCATTTATTTTAATAATAAAATAATTTACTTTAACAAGAAGTTCGAATAATTAATTTAATTGATCTATCTTGTTAATGATAAATTTAATTTAATAAAATAAAGATTCTATATGTGCAAGCTAAGCAATTCGCGGACAGATGCGAAAGTTAGTAGATGGTCGAAAGAGGGTAGTATTTTCTGGGCCGATCCCGCAAATTGGAAAGGTAGTTCGATAGCGGCGCCGCATCTCGAGCGCGTTCCCTGCCGCCAGGACAACGTTGTCCTACCAAGCAAGACTCACACCTTGAGTATCCTTCTACCTGTAAAAGAGGTGGAGGTAAAGTCGATTCGATTGTTGAACGAGACGCCGTTTACCGAGTGGGAATGGCAAAACTTCCAAGATCGTAGAGAATTTTCCAGAAGCGGATTCACCGTAAAGTAAATCTGAACGTTTTGCTATATTTCTGCAAGTGAAACTTTACATTCACTACGACAAAGCGCATTTTGTGAGAAATTGTTTTTTTTAGGTACAGCGACCTGTATCTGGCTACGCACGAATGTCCGAAATGTTTCTGCCAGGGAGACTCTCAGAGCGATTATCTTGAAGAGATTTGTGCTATTCAGAGGCCAAGATGTGGATTTACGGACTGCGAATATCCTCTTACAGTTAGGCACTTTATTTAAAACACTAAGTTATTTATTATAATATGTATTATTTGCATTATTATATATTTAATTTATCTTGTGTTTCAGGTGGAAGGTCACTGTTGTCCGTACTGTGGCGGACGCGTTTCCATATCGAATCGGATTTCTTTAGCTACAATACAAACCGTAGCGGACGAAGCTTTAGAAGGGTATACGGAAAAGATTGCCTGGCACATTAGACGCACTTGGAAAGGAAGCGTCGAAATTCTCGTAAAGGAAAAAGCGGATTATTCCGGGATCACGATAGAGGAAGCAGTAGAGAACCTACGGGAAAGGTTACGAAGTCAGTATATAATTCATTTAAATTTCTGATAAATTTTTAAGCAAGATTATAAATCGAGAAATCGATTCGATTGTGCTCCAAACGAAGTTAGACGGTTCCAATTTACCAATAATTTAAAAAACAATTTCATCGCGTAAGCAATCTCTTGCAGTTTACAAGCAAAGCGGATATGTGAAAAGCGATAAAATCCTTTTATGTATTCCGTATTCATTGTTTGCAATACCGATATTCATTGGCGTTGACCCCTATAAATGTCGAAACACTCGATTTTTAATTCAGGTTTATAATTGGAACGCATTGGACATTGTCAAGCATCCTTCTTTTATTGATTTGTTTATTGAAATATTTGTTGCAAAAAGTTGCGTGTGTGTGTGTGTGGGTGTGTGTACGTGCGTGCGCGGGCGTGTGTGTGTGTGTGTGCGCGCGCGCATATATTTATATGTATATTATATTGTTTTTCTATATATTATAAATTTAAATATATTATTTTGATTAAATTTTAAATGCAGTTTAAAAACCTGTTTAAAAACATGCATAAACGAATGATATTCTCTGATGTCCTTTTTTGAAGTTGCTTTAAATTTAATAAAAGATTTTTGGCAGATAGAAAAATATAATTAATTACTGAAAAACTATTAGGTGTACAACTTTGCTTCCGCCATTATTTTTCCGAAATTCGAGGCTTTATTGTAAAAAACTGGTTATACATTTATGATTCAAAGTATTGTCCATCGCTGGCCACTACTTTCTTCCATCTTCGGGCAGCATCGAAAAAACTGGTGATCTTTTGAGGCGATCCATGAATCGATCCAATTTTTTACTTCTTCATAAGACCGGAAGTGCTGGTCAGCCAGGCTGTGTGTCATTGATCGAAACAAGTGATAGTCAGAGGGAGCAACGTCTGGAGAATACGGCGGGTGGGGTAGGACTTCCCATTTCAACGTTTCCAAGTATGTCTTGACCACTTTTGCAACATGGGGTCGAACATTGTCATGCTGCAAAATCACTTTATCGTGTCTCTCGTTGTATTGCGGCCATTTGTCTTTCAATGCTCGGCTCAAACGCATCAATTGCGTTCGATACCGATCGCCTGTGATTGTTTCAATCGGTTTTAACAGCTCATAATACACTACGCCGAGCTGATCCCACCAAATACAGAGCATGACCTTGAAGCCGTGAATATTCGGTTTGGCCGTCGACGTGGAAACATGGCCGGGAACTCCCCATGATTTTCTGCGCTTGGGGTTATCGTAATGAACTCATTTTTCGTCCCCAGTCACAATACGATGCAGAAATCCCTTCCGTCTTTGCCCTTGTCCCTTTCAAGCAGCTGTTTACAAGCAAACAAACGCCGTTCAACATCTCTCGGCTTCAACTCGTACGACACCCAATTTCCTTGCTTCTGAATCATTCCTATGGCTTTGAGGCGTTTTGAAATGGCTTGTTGAGTCACTCCTAATGATCGTGCCAATTCTTCTTGATTTTGACACGAGTCTTGATCAAGTAATGCCTCCAATTCTGCATCTTCGAAAACCTTCTCTCTTTCACTGCTATGCCGGTCTTCGACGTCAAAATCACCGTTCTTGAAGCGTTGAAACCACTCACGACACGTTCTTTCACTAATAGCGGCCTCACTATAAGTATTTGAGAGCATTCGATGAGCCTCAGCCGCAGATTTCTTCATATTGAAGCAGAAAATTAAAACCTCCCGCAAATGACGAGAATTTGGCTCGTAAACTGACATTTTCAATCGAGAATAACTTTATGATGCAGACACAAATCGACTAATGTTTCTATGGGGTTATGTTGACAGATGCCCAAGTTTATTGTATGATGTCTATGATCTATTTATTTCGACCACCACTTACCGCTAAAGCCATCTATAGGAAAACGGCGGAAGCAAAGTTGTACACCTAATAATTCTTTCGTTTTTATTGAAAAAAAACAAGAAAATTAATTAATAAAATTCTTTTCTTAGAATGTTATTTTCTCTCACGTATTATCTTTCTATTAGGCACAGGAATCGATGTGATGAGCGCGGAAACGGCGGGCGCAGCAATGAAAGATTCTCGATTGGCCGTAACACTTGGGACGCTCTTCGGGACGCCTCTTGTTGTGATTGCGCTTCTTCTGTTGGCTTTTCTATACTTTGGTTATTCTTTGGGACAGTAAGTCATTGTACATATCAATTTTTTAGTACCACTATTCATAATCCGATCTTATATTTAAGTTATGAGCAATTTTAAAGATATATCCATTTGTATAACGCATAATGTATAAGGAAATTGATAAGGACCAATCCATTTCTTTATACATATGCTTATGCATCTATGTTGTCTGAATACGCTCTAAGAATTCATCCAACCAATGAAATGAGATTCGAGATCGTACTTGAACGATTGAATATAAAATCAGACTATGAATACCACTCTGTACGAGTCGCTACGAAACATATCGATCCGACAGGATTACAAGCTGTCATTACACTAAATTATTAATATTAATTATTAAACATTAATAATTAACATTATTTTTATTAATAATATAAAATTATTAAATATAATATTATTATTAATTATTACACTAAATTAAAAAAAAAAAATATTAGTGTGTTTAACAAGATTATTTTGTGTGTGTGCGCGCGCGCGCGGCACACTTGTTTATGAATACTTGAAAATCCAACCGGGTTTCGAGATTTGCATACCTAGTACCGGTCAAACGAAACGCTGCACCGTTATTACGTGCTCAGTATTCTCAATCTACTCGCGAAATACGCGAGCGAACCATGTCGACCGCGAACTCTGGCGAACTTAAGGATCTTTTCTCTGCAAATGTGAAGACAAAAGAAGAAGAACAAAGTATTTTTTACTTGCCAGACTAGTCGTGCCGGCTCACTTATATTACATCATTTATATTACAGGCTACGTCAATATTATTATTAAGTTCAGTAAAATTGAAAAAGGAAACTTTTCTGGACCTCGCAATGACCTGCTACGTTCGTGCGCAGCGTACATTCGACATTCGTGCAAACACTACTCGGTGCGTGGTCACAGAAGTAATAATAATGGCGTCGTCGAAAACGTGACAAGAGACTGAATAAAGAAAATAACGTATTGTATAGTATACCACTGTGTGTGTGTTCGCCGAACGATAAACGGTAACACATGGCCACGCGAAAAATTCCTGGACGAGGTCCATTTCGATCGATGATCCGGCAGTCACTCTCGGATCCGGCAGATTTTCCCGTAGGCAGTTTTTGCACATTCGTCAAGAGAGTGGGAAAAGCAATTACACGGATTACCAGCTTATATACATACAGCAGATACGCTTGTTCATGTTTCGTTCCATTTCCGGTTATATGATGTCACCTAGAGAGCGCGATATTGGTTTCTTTCGAGAGTATTCGAGAGCTAAGTGGATGAAAAAATCTTCGCGATATTTTTGCATTTAAATATTTCTTAGCTTATTTATTTACAGACGAAAGTACGCGGTTGGATAATAATGAGCATCATTATCCAATTTATGTACGTCATGATTTTATCACTTACGTAAACATAAATCAATTAAAGATAATATTGCACACGATAATAAATTCTATATTAAATCCATTCTTTACGTAAATTTCAAGCGAGGTAATTATGTAATTTTGACGATCTTGAAACCAGATTCGCGCAATGCGCGATGTTCTAAAGGCGAAAGAGTTAAACGGCAAAACGATCTACGAGCGACTACAGACAGCAAGATTGCTTGCAATTTATCAGGCCAGTCACAAATTTGTCGCGGATAAAATTTTATCATGGCTATTAAATCTGCGGGGAAATGGGGAATTCTCCGAGAGCCTCATTTCCTAGGAATTTATTCATTCGATACGATGAAAAAACGAGAAATAGCGTGAGAAAGAAAAAGCGGAGAGAGGGGATATGGATTAAGCTTAATAGAGAAAGGAAAGGGCTGTAGTTGGAACTGAGTGTAAAACAGAATATTTTACTTTGCAAAGTAACGACAAGATAAATTACGAGATAATGATAGTTTAGCAAATTGTCACTGTCATTCTCTTATTTTACGATTTTACGTTTCCCAGCCCTAATTTCTTCATCGTCGTTTCGCGACTCGCTTCGACTCGAGATACCACCCTGCATGTCTCTCCCCTTCGTCTAACATTTAATTAGTTCGGCTCCCTCGGCGGGTCGACTTTATTATTGCTCTCAGCAGTCTTCAAACCGAATGGAATTGACCGCCGTGTAATTTTCTTCGCTGAGTACGGGCTGCTTTAGGTCGAAATTTTTTAAAACCAAACTCTCACTCTACTTGCGCTATAATGATAGGTTTTTCATACCTAAGGTGTTTCTTTTCGAAGCGTGATATATGACATTACAATTAATGATTTATTAATGTACGTATATTTTTACAGCTTTCTTTCTGTTCTGCTTTAAAATATTTTTTGGCACTTCCACGTTAATGATAAATTTCTGTTATGTATTTCATATATTAGAAGCAGCGCATTGAATGTGTATCGATCTTCTTGAGATGGAATGTAATTTTTGCAGCGTTCTCTCGGGATGTATGGAAGCCGTCTCATCCGTCCGAGATGGAATTCGGACAGACAAGCAGAAGCATGGTTTTGCCCGTTTCGAGAACGTTCCCGAGGGCAACGTTCAGATTGCTGACGTTCCTGGAACGAGCGGACGAGAAGCTGACGACGAGGGGATAAAGCAAGTCACGAGTGGCAGATTCGAAAATCCCCTATATAGATCTAAGAGGGACAAGATGGAGGAACGTAAGATTCTCGATATAGATGCGCCTCTTAGTCTTACTACTCTAAAGGACAAGCTGGAAGATCAATTGGAAAATGAAGAGATGGATACCGAGGAATAAAAAGAAAAACAATAATTAAAATGAGTCATTATTCAATTTATGTTACGTCGATGTGAATTTCACGAATCTTATTTGTTTTGTGTTGTAGAATCATAATATAAATTTTGAATTTGTGAGCTTTTGTATGTGAGATGGTAACGTTTTTAAAGCGATAAATTCTTTGCGTCTAAAATTAAAGAAACGAAATAAAAATATTTATTTTTATAGGGAAGAAATAATTTTGATTGTATAGTGTGTCATGCGAATATGTAAATCATATAAAGCGTACGATGCTGGTTCACAAGTATTTATTTCTTATTGTCGGACAACATCCATTCGAAATTGCAGGACCGCGTGGTACATTGACAACGTGGTGCTGCGCTTTATATAGACACGTTACATGCACACGTAATAAATTCGACATGCGTCGAATAGAATATATATTTGTATTCAAGTTATCTTTGTTAATATATGTATATATATATATTTATATATGGACTCTCTCTTTCTCTTTTTCTGGATAAATATACGCCAAGTATATGATATAGAGATGCATGACGCTCGCATCGCGTATGAGAAATAAATGATATCTCTCATGATAACGACAATAGTGATAAATTTGTGTATCAGATAACTGTATGACTTCCTTCACTGTCGACCGTTTGTGTAATTTATCGTAAAATACAGTCATCTATGTATGTATAATGTTAATATATATAATTAACTATAAAGCTTTACTCTCATAGAATATATTAAATTCTCTGCTTTCAATAAAAATCCACTACTCCATCGCTTTGTATAGACACATAATTATTACTTTATCATGCGCGTATACGCATGTGGTAATTAAAAACCGCGCGCGCGCGTGTGTGTGTGTGTGTGTCGCGTGTGTATATGTAGACAAAAAGATGAAAATTCTTAGACATAGCGCTTATCAAATCCGCGAAATACATCGAAAGTTCAGCCTTCACATTCACATTTATGTTAATCGAGTACTATCATTTGTTTATTGACTTCTTCATTGACTTTTCTCCAACAATATATCTTCAGCAGATTCTCTTTCAATAATTCTTCTCTTTAAACTTTAAAAATAATTAATTTGAAATTTAATATTTTCATTACACGTTTCTACGTATACAGCACGGCTTAGAAAAAGAGAAATTAACAATAAGGATGTTTTCTTTGATAAATTTAAAGTCGATTTTAACTTAAAATGTTAATGTCTGTGACATAAATGTATAATAATTTATTTTTATTAATTAAGTATATGTGTGTAAATCTCAAGAATAGATAAATGAATAGATTTTATTCTTTTATGGCCCTGCTATATACGTTATTTGTACAATTAAGACATATTTTACACTGTATTTTTAGACTCTTAGGATAAGAAGATCATGTCGGTCGATCAAAATAATACATTCCATATTAAAGAGATATCGATGCAATGATAGCTGCGGTTCGTAGACATTCATGCGAGGAATGTGTGACCATTTAATACTATCTTCTGGACACTCGATACGACACTAAACTTTACTATTTATTTGGCAATTATATGAAGCAGAAGAGAAGGAGGAGGGAAAAAAAGAAGAATAAAGTCTTCTTAGTTTGCACGCATTGGTCCCTTTCCACGGCTTTTGTGGTAAGTAGCCGAGGTGTCTGTCACTATCGTGCGATAATTTCTTATGCGAACCTATGCTAATCAACAATGAAACAAAATCGCAAAGAAAACAATTAAAAGAAAACACTATATTGTTTGGTATGCAATATATCAATGACATTTAATATCGATAAGCTCGATCGAAATGCTTCTTACATTACATAAATAATGTAGTTTCACGTTTGAAAAGGCCAGGAAATCGACATTTTACATAATTTTCTCAAGTGCGATTATATCTATCTACGAGGAACTCGCTGCTCGAATAGTTGACTTCCATTGGCTTGCAAACGCAACAGCAGATTTTAAATGATTCTTCGTGGACGAGCAAAATATATTCTACACTCGCAAACTTATATTTTACAAAAATTAAACTTATATTTTACTTATATTTTACATTTCTACTGCGTGTTTCGAACTAACGCAAAATGAATTAGCATCGTTGTAATCGATAATTTTAGAGTCTTACTCCAACACTCATTTAAGCGTTAGTGACAGTGCCCTAAGAAATAGTTTACCATCGACTCGACGCAATTGTTTCCTTCAACTCGATCTGCGTGATAATCTTATCTTACATACAATATGAATATCTTCTTGTAAAACGCAAATACAATAACTTTATCGATTGCATCGAATTTACTTTCACGCCACACTTTCTTACATAAGAAGAATCGTACTTTCGTTCTCCTCTCTACCGTTAAAATATGTTATATATTATTTTTTGTTTGTATACAAGCAAATCCATTGACAAAACTGTGTCAAAGTAGATTATGTTCCAATATTCGTATGCTATTATGAACCCCAAGAATACTTCTTTGGGTTCTAAACGGTTCTAAACGGTTTAAAACCATTTTTGCACAATTATGGAATAATCAAA
The DNA here is from genome assembly GCA_901521435.1 of Crematogaster levior. NCBI lineage: Eukaryota > Metazoa > Arthropoda > Insecta > Hymenoptera > Formicidae > Crematogaster > Crematogaster levior. The sequence goes on from CABEGB010000611.1 coordinate 82,179, forward strand.
AGGCCGTTTACACTTGGGCGTCTTTTTGAAATTCCTCGTTGCATCGAGTTTGACAATAGTCAACAACTGCTTTCCGCAACATCGCGGATGGAACATTTGAATCCCATATTTCCAAAATATTTTCGTCTTATTAAAATTAAAAAATTTATACTAAATGTATAATCAGCCGAGAAATAAATTAGTTATCTATATCCATGCATATCCTTCAATTTGCAATGCTAGAAGAAATATGGAAATAAATTCGCAAAGGCACTCCTGGCAAAAATATGTTGATTTAAGCTAAGGACATAATGATGGTATATTGGTGTAACATTTTCAGTTATTGATAGAATTGAAGTAGTTTGCAGTATTCGGGTTATCTTTCACAAATCTTCAATCGCTACTACACTGCAAGATACTTCGTCGCGTCTTGTATGTGAGGAAGACATTCTAGGAATGTAAAGAAATTGCACTAATCTCTAAAAAATATATCTCTTTTTACCTCTGACCTGTGACTTAGCGATAAAAACACGCTATTTTTATCATTTTCATAACATTATAAGAATTAAAGTTTCTATATGGAAGAGCAATATGGACGAGCACAGATAAATCTATTTTAACATCCGTAAGAGATTTGAAAATTTAAAATCTTTTTCGAGATTTTAATTTAATTTTTTCAATCTCCGAAAGAATATTAAATTGTTTGTGTAAAGTCATGTTCTCATTGGCATTATGGCGAACATTACAATATTCGTCGAATCAAGCATTAATTTCTGGGAAGAGCAATTACCGTAAGTCTTTATATCAAATAAAAATTTGATGATATCAAATAAATTTAGACTATTCTAGATAGAAACAAATAAATCTAAGATTGTTGTAGCTGCAGCAAGGCCTGAAGGCGTTGCAACTCCTTCACTAGCTCGCGATTTCTGTCTTCTAGAGAATTCAGCCTGTCTCTGTACGAAGAATTCTCATTCGTCAACATGGTGACTCGCCTTTCTAAACCGTCCATGTATTCTTTCTTCTTTCTTCGTGATTCTTGCGCCGATATCTGTAAAAAAAGTATTATGCAAAATCAGTATCTTTCATGTCACATTTGTAATTTTGCAAGTCAGATGACATTTGAATATCCAAGAATTTAAATATCCAAAATATACGTGCCTTGTTTTTAATCTTCCTTCGTATTTTCTTTAGGGATTTCTCCTCCGATTTCGTTAGAGGAAGCTTCGTGGGCACGGAAAATCCTTCGGCTATCAAGGTCCTCTTCTCTTCCTCCGTCAATGTTAATACCGTCGATCCTTTCTGTAACGTCAATCTCATAAGTGCACATGCACGCTAATATATAGAATCAATAATAAATATGACAGAGCGATGAATAATGGATCACCATCCTACAGAAACAAGAATAAATAAAGGTAAGAATAAATAAAACGTAAAAATTATCCATGTGAAATTCATCTATTAAAAAACTTCAAGTTTATTAATGCAAACCCAGTTACCTTATTGACTATGGTACGTAATTATATATGTTGATAATGTAAATATGGGGTAAGAATGTCAGATTATGCATCATAATTAAAATATAAAATATAACTAAAATATTAATAAAAACTTCCTCAAAGTTATTTAAAAAATTATCAGATAAGACTGAAATAAGAAAAGAGAAAAATAAAAATTGTATTATTTATTATAAATTGCTGGTTTCTTTCAAACGTAACTTATAACTTTTGCGTGAAACATTTTCATGTTGACAATAGAAAAATAATAAATTTTCTTTATGTATTTTTATACAACTTGACGTCAAACACAAATTTTCTTTCATATTCTCCTTTTTGCCTTCTTATTATCACATCGTTTATGCTAATAATTTAATCTGTCGGTCACGGCACTCTATCAACCGACTTAATAATAATCTCATCAGAAATTATCAGCATCAAATTCTCTTCTTAAACTTTGTCTTACCGGTTGACAGGAAATCAGAGGCGTATGAATGGGTTGTCTGGTGGTGTGAGTGCCGTTGGTGACGTAAAGCCTTGGTGCCAGTAAACCTCTGAGATTCTGCGTACAAGTCTGGGAATCTCGGCGTTCCGGCGAGCAGGAAGCGGAAGCGGTACCCTCGCTGTCGGAACCTATGCTACTGGGCGGCGTTGGCGGCAATCCCTGTCTCGACGCATGCAAGGTCGATTCTTTCTTGCAGACCACGTCGTACTCCTCGATTTCCATATTCTAAAAATAAATGACGATGTAAGTGTAATCGGTATATTTAGATAACGCGCAGTTTAAACACAAGTTCGATCTTATTAGTTCTTACTCGTTCATAAGTCAAATGAATCTATTAAAATCTGTACTTTTTTTGACGAGTATTCTCGAGTATTCTCGAGAGAGACGAATAATGTAGATAATGCTACTGGACTTAAATAAACCTAATGTCGGAGTATATTTTATCACTCGATAACGATCTGGCGATGTTGATTTAAGTTGAAATACCTGATAGTATTCCTCGTCATCCTCCTCGCTGTCACTTGTGTGTGACATATGAGTTTTGGGGAAATGAAGGCTCTGCGGCACCATTGTTATCGTGCTCGTATCGTCCACCATATCGCAATTTGACTGACAAGGCGCACAGGGACTTGCTGGCGCACTGATAGGTTCACCCTTAATTTCAGGATACTCATTATCTTCAGGTACTAGATTGTTTTTCTTGAGGATTACGCTCGAGGTAGATGACGTCAGCGACGACGACGACGACGACGATGGTTCGATGCGATTCGAAGTGCTACTTATCGAAATAGTCGGAAAACATTCCTCTTCCATATCTGAAACAATATTTCAGTGATAATTTCTATCTCTATACAATCCCTTAGAAATTAGTATTTTAAAAAAGTGAAAAATCCTTGAATGACAAGTTATCTATTGTTCTCGAAAGAATAAAGACTGTCGCACAGTTATTTATTTATTTTATTTTCTTACCATCGATTCTGTCGCGGATATCGAGAGACTTGTGATCCAGATTGGCGAAATCGATGGAGGAACTAGTAGTTGCTGTGGAACCAACCGCGCCGGAACCTAAATTGGGCGTATGAGGATTATCTCCTGGCGTTGCTGGGCTTGGAGGCGGACTGGGAGCCAAAAGACTATAACTATGCTCGGATTTTATCGGCCGTGGTCCACCGAGAGCTGCATCCGTCATTAGGCGATCTCTCAGTATCACGTTGTTCCTCAAACATACGTTGCTCCATTCCTCTTCTTTGATGTACATTAAGGTTGACACATCCTGATTGAAATCCTTGAGTATCAATAATGTAGAACGTACAATCAAGAATTTGTTGAACATAAAAATATGCTTTTAGCATAAATAGCCTAAAATACAAATTAAGTATTTTTAACAATTTTATAGAAAAAAATGTGACATCTTACATACAATGTTGGTGGAAGAAAATTGTTTATTAATTTCTAAATTATATGTACACGAATTAATTTAATGATTATTAAGTTTCCTTTGGGAATAAATATCATTTTTTAAAAAGAATTACAATACTTTATACTGACTATCCTTGAAATAAATCGTCAAACTTCAGAAACATATTTTCGTGTTAAAGATGAAACGATTATATTAAGAAGTTCGGAAAGTTTTTTCGCCGCTCACATTGAAGATCGGAAATTGTAAGTTTCTAGATAAAAACTCAGCGCAAATACTGAAAGAACTTACTCAACAGCTCGATCTCAAAAAATCCACCATTTCTGTACGTTTACATGCCATGGGAAAGATCTAAAAGGAAGGGAAATGGCTGTCTCATGAATTGACCGAAAATGCCATTGTCAACCGTTTGAACGTCTCCATTTCTTTACTCGCAAGGCAAAGAAAGAAGAGTTTTTTGTAGTGTGACCGGAGATGTGGATTTCGACAACCCAAAACATAAAAATTCATGAGTAGATTCTGTTAGCCATCGAAAATGAAACATCCACGGACACAAAGCTTTGCTCTGTATTTGGTGGGATATGAAGAGCGTAGTATACGAGCTGTTGAAATCGAATGAAACAGTCAATGCCGAACGTTATAGTGATCAGAGCATTTAAATGCCAATTTGATGCAAAAACGACATCTGTTGCATTAAGTTTCGCTGAAAAGTGATTTTTCTCCATGATAATGCTCGGCCTCATGTTGGCTGTAAAACATAAGCTGTTGGAGCTCGAATAGGAGGTTCTCCCACACCCAGCGTATTCCGGACTTGATCCGTCGGATTATCATATATTTCGCTCAATGCAGCACGATCTGGAGGATACACAGTTTGCAACCTGGAGAAGTCAAAAAATGGGTTGCTGAATGGATCAACTGAAAAAACAAGTTCTATCGACACGGAATCCAGACCTTCTGTCAGAAAGATGGAAAAAAGTCATAGTTTTCCGAGGGCAAATACTTTGATAAACAAATTCATTCATTTTGTTATTGAAATAAATATGTATTTTAAGCAAAAAAAAATTTTTCAGAATCTCCTAATAGATACGAGATATACCTTATATTTGACACAGGTATGTTATCTTTGTAGTGTTATCGAGAATCTTGTTCCTTTAAAAGACTAACGATCGGTCGATTCGAGCGAGGGAAGAGATATGAGCCGAGAAGAAATCGATCTTACGTGAAATTTCATAACATCACAAACGTAACGTAATGCGAGTCAATGGACACGGGAGGGGCAGCGTCCGCGGCTGTCAATAGTTACCGCCCGTCTCGCGCAAGGTGTCAAGGACCCCGCGTGCTTCTAAAATTATACGCGAGCGGTCACACGTAAGCGAAGGAGAAGGGCACTCAAGTTGAGCGGTCAAGTTGAAGGTCGGCCGTTACCCGAGTCCATGAGGTAGTTGGCAGTAACGACTTCGTCTTCTGCGATCTTCGGGGGCCCTATTGGGCGACCCAGCAATGCGGAACCCGGTCCCAAGGTCAAGACAAATCTTTTCGTATTGCGCTAACGATGTTGTTGCTACCAGCTATTCAGCTTCTCGCTTCGCTGCTGCCTCGCACAGCTGGTATATACGTACGGTTTTCCTTTAGCCGCAGCTTCCTCGTTATGCACGGTTTGCTCTGTATAAGTAAATCTGGCTATAGAATGATATTTGAACGATGATTTAAGCGACGCTTGTCCGATGTCGCGCATTCGGTATCAGCTCAATGAAGGTGATTTCTTAATGTAAGAAATGAGATACGTTCAAAACAATTTCTGACGTTGTATTCTGCAATGTGCTCCTTATTGACATTTTTCAAGATTAATTTATAAAAACAACTTTATTGGGGTTGAACATTTTATAAAATTGTGTTTTATTTCCAACTCATTTTCATTTCCATTCTTTCATCTTGGTTTGTCTTTGTCTTGGCTTTTTTCCATTCCTTTTCTTCGTTATACACTGTGGTCCCCCTAATTTAGATGGGAATGTAGCAATTTCCCGCAAGTGGGTAATTAGTTACAATGGAACCATTAGTAACCAACAACCCGGAACTCAAACCTCACGAGCCGTCTTTGCTTTCTTCCACTATTCTCTTGTTTCCATTACATAAATTTTTCTCGCAAAGGTTTATCATTACCGACCAACATCCCTAGTATTATAATTCTTTGTGTACTAGTAACAATTTAAAAAAATCCGGGAAATTTGCCGTGTTTGGTCTACGAGAAAAAATTGTTTTATTCGATTAAAATTAAAATGTTGTCGCATTCGGCTGAACTGATTAAAACATCTGGCTTATTATTAATCTTTGAAATATCTCGCATCCAGCGGCTCCATAAAAATCTGCTGCAGCAATGCGGAACTCGATTTGCAAGGTCACGACTTTTCCTTTTCCTGTTCCCTCCATCTTCCTCTCGCTCCTTCTTTTCGTCCTTTTGCCCTTCGTCGTCGTTCTCCGTTATGCTCTGGTCGCGCGGCCAACACTTATCTCCTATCCTTCCATGTCTCGCTTCCGGCGGAAGCACGTCCGTAACGGGCAATCCTTCTCGTTGTCTTTTTGGAGATACGACGGAGGATACACGTGCATCCTTTTTCGTGATCGTCGGTGCCACTCGTTCATCCACAGCTTGAAATACACGTCTTATCTATTGCGTTTGAATTTCTCGTGTATGTCTTCGTAAACTTCAGAGTGTGTATATTTGCAATTGTTCGCGTGAATCATCGTAATAAATTTCTTCGTATAATGATAAATTAACAGATGCAGTTTTCCTCGTACTGACGTAACATCTTTTAAAGACTTCTTCTGACTGAGTAAAAAGCTACCACCTTTTCATAACACATTCGTACTATTTTTATCACTACTGTACAATTCTACTGTGACTAGATTTTTCATTATTTCCCTTTGCCATAGGACTCGGACATACAATAATCGTTAATCTTCTTAATGAAGAGATTGCTTATTTTTTAGCCCATTAAATAATCAATTCTTAAAATAAATGTAATTTAAATTGATCTTCTTGTCAATTTATTTTCACATGACAAGAAATTAAATATCTATCGTACATTAATTTTCGCGAGTAAAGTGAATAATTCGATGTTGAATTTGTTGATTAATTAGTTTTCATGAAAGGTTACATATAAACAATGTAAACACGGATTGGAACATTGTCATTAAATTAAATGTCAGTTTTTCATATTGTCCATTGGTATTTTCCCAGTAGCATGGATTTTCCGCTGATGAAAAGTCCGGAGGGCCGGCGTCTTTGTGCTTCTTCAGAGTAGGAATTCCGATTGAATTTCTCCGCCACAAATTGCAACGTAGCGATTGATATTAACTAACTGCGGTGCAACACGGGAAGTGGATCGAGCGCGGGGGCTCAGCAATTTTCGCGACGAGTTATTTTGCTACCGCGGCATTATCGTTCCAGCTGTCCACGAGAAATCGCGGAGCTTCGCGCAATCGTTTCGATTGCTCATTTTCTCGAAAATGATTATTATCATACATGTCTCTGTTATTATAATGCAAGCGCTATTAATGCTAACTAATTGAGAGACGATAAGATCGTTCGTTTTAGTTTCTTGCGTTTTTTGCATTTTAAATTAGATGCACATTAATGTTTTGCCCACGGGAAAAAGGAAAAATATTTGTTTTCATGCAATCTCATGTAAATTAATTTTAAGTTTTATGCCACGCGCATCGATCTTTCTACGACCCGTGTGTACAGTCGGATGACTTTTCCACCAGACAACGAACGCGATGGTATCCGCGATAAAGGCGGCCGCGAAGTTATGTCGATTATTAACAGAATTGACCTTTCCACTTGTCGGTTCGATGCTAAACTCCGATGTACGGGTCGAAAAGCAATTGTGCACCGGTGCATTGAAGGCGCATACAGACGGAGACGCACTCGTGGGTAATTCAGCGGAGAGAATTGCAGTGGCATGTTCGAGCGGTGTTTCAAAAGCTGCGATACATATGAATGAGAACGGGGACCGTAAAAGAGCGTATTGTGTATGTAACGCGAAATAAAATTTCGTGCCGTTTCTATGCCGCTTAAGCACGCGTGACTTGTAATCGCTATTCGCACGCGTGGAATCGAGAATCGTGAGACGTGAGCGTTGCGTTTAATCATTTCTTTTTTTTCCTGAATTACCTGGGACGACAATTTTCGCGTGTCGCTCACATTACTGCTCTGCACTTTATGTTAAAGCGTGACAAGACGATACAAACGCAAGTGCGAGATAATTGAAGCGATAATCTCACGATCAATGCGGAAGTTGTAAAAGAAATGGCAGTGTCTGGCACGAATCCTATTCGACATCTGTGTACGTCGCATTATCGTCGATGGACAGGAGCGTAAATTGTCAATAAAAAAAAGGCGATAACAGCTCACGATAAATTAAATTCTTGATGAAAACACAGTCGTAAAAGGTGCGACTTGAGTTTTTGTTATGCCCTGCGTAATGTTCGCGCGCGGCACCCGTATATCGCATTCGTAAAGCAACCCGTTTCGTTTATACTGGAAAGGCCTGGTAGTGCAGAAATTCGCGCTGCCGGTGCGAAAACACGGGAAGGTCAATGGCACGCACGAATATCTAATTACGCTAATGCGATAGTAATCGAAACGCGAGCGTGCGAGATATCAATAAGACTGGGTAGCGAATACAAATATTAATGATACTATTACTACGCAGCAAAGGAAACCAACCGTTATGTCTCACTGGATCTCCCCCTCTCACCTTTCTCTTTCTACATTACGATTCCGAATTTCCAGCAATGAGTTCAAATTGTTTACAGAGATTTGTGGTTGCTATAATATCCGTCACGTGTATAAGGAAAAGCGTTTGACCAACCAACCGTTAGTCGTGCTATTTTTCATGTATGAATGGTTGAGATATTTTTCACAGATATACCAATTTTCTTATTATTTTTCTCTGCTTTTCGAAACAATTTTTCTGTTATGGCAATGGATCAAACATAAAAAATATAAAGGATTTGACAAGTATTAGGACGGAAAAATAAACTTCAAAAACTGAAGGTTAGTAAGTAGTGAATTAAATTAAAGGTTGAATGTACATCTACTGAATATTACGACAAACAGAGAATCGTAAATTGATTCAATATACGAATTCATTGGAACATATTGATGTTAATCACTCTGCCTCAATGCAGAGGAAAATACTTGGATGCCAATCAACCGACAGATGTTTCGAGGCTTGAGTTGTGCAAATATTGAATATTTTTAATAAAATACGATGAAATTCTTATTATAATATTGCTATAAAAGCAGTTATTTACTGAAATTAATTATCACAGTATGTTATATCGTATTCAGCTCTATTTAAACATATAGGATAATCTAGTTAACAAAAAAAAATTCTTTATACATACAATTAATTTTATTATGTTATAAGGTAAAGCGTGTGATATGTATTTTCCGATGTAACTTCATTTCATCGAAAATATGTTAGAAACATAGATAATAGGATTCGCGTTTTCCTCGAAAATGTGTCAGGTCACCTATAGTAATCGCTATTTTCAATCACGAATACAGACTTCTCTATTGTAAATGAATAGGTCAATCGTTCAGGACTTTATAGCCGGCAGGGGAGGGTACCTCAACGGCGTCTGCCGGCCTCGTCGAAGTCACGAAAAAAGGTGAACGTCCTCGAGTTCCATCCGAGTTCCATCCCGTCACTTCGTCTATTCCCCACCATGGCCGACGACGAGCAACGACGCCGGCGACGGCGACAGGTCTCTCTCTCTCCTGCGGTGTACTGCCATACAACTCGTTTCAAAACCAGATCCTTTCCTAACAGGTAGCTATGAACCTTCTCAGGAAAGTCGAGAAACTCTAGAAAGCTTCAGCTCGAGAAACAGCGATCGGATCGGATGACGCAAACCGAGCTGTTTATTTTGAAAGGTTCTGCACGCCGTTGCAAAAATAATTTGCATCGGACAAATTCCAATGATGCCGAACTCATCGAGCGAGCTTTTTTTCGCTAAATTTGCAGAAGCAAAAAATAATTTCGCGAATTCAATTTCAATTTCAGTTCAATTTACTTTCAATTTTGAAATTTTATTTTATTTTTATAAGGATGAATCGTACATGGTATCTTACTCGATGAATGGGAGTAAATTCGTAAGCGAGATTGGTGCTTATTGTTAGCAAGACGTATTTACGACTATCTTTCCCAGGATTTCGAACGTGTTCTCACGTACGGCTCGGAATTATTTACACTCGGTCGGTCTTTGCTCGCCTTTAAGAAAGATGGGACAATAATTTATCTGCTGAATTCCGTGATCCGGGAGCAACAGGTAGTTCTGCTCGGTAGATTACGATATAGGGGCTAAAAAGTTCCACTCAAAATGGAAGATGTTCTTATGGACGAAGATAACGGAAAAACAGAATATTTGGCTGCTTACATTACATACTGATGTCAAGGTTTTACAAACTTTGTTCACTCATGATACAAAATGACTCGACGGTGACATTACGTAAATAAAATAAGATAGAGCTTTAAGAGAAAACTGAGAAGAGGATAAATTGCGTATAATTAGTCAATGTAAATAGACGAGACTTATAATTGCGTTAAATATATATTTGATATAAGCTATCGATGAATTTATTACTTTGTACTGCTGTGTCCAAGAATAGAACAATCGATGACGATAATTCTAATCGAATGCAGAGGGCTATTCTCTACGTATACCTGTGGCCTCGAGATATATCACTCTATTGATTAGTATTCAAATCCGAGAGACCAATAAAAGCAGCGAATAGCTATTGGACGACACAATAATCGCGATAGAGACGAAAGGTCTAATTGCCGAACCAATTTCAATTATTGTTGTTGTCGATTGTTACAAAAATGTTACATGAGAAAAGAATCGATTAAAAACTTTAGACTATTAAACAGAAAAGTTCCAACTGCTTTATATTCCAGGATTTGAGATATGTAAATTAACTTCCCTTCAACCACTTTGATATTCGAAGCAAACGTTGAATATAAACGTCGGTTTAATTTAATTTCGAACAGTACGGTGACTTGTGAAATATGAATTTTTGAAATACAACTGTATTATAATATGTATACAAGAACTCTAGAAAGCGTGTAATTTAAAATCATATAATTACGCTGACAAGTCAAAGTGCATGTAGAACACTTTTATGTACCTAACTAACTTTATCAGTAATTGGTAATTATACGCAGTATTCAGGCCAATAGTTCAGATCAATAGTTATACAATATTATGTATCAAGGATGTAAATTAATTGACTTCTATAATGTAGTATATACATAATTAACATGTGTGTGTGTGTGAGTGTGTGTGTGTGTGTGTGTGTGTGTGTGTGTGTGTGTGTGTGTGCGCGCGCGCGCGCGCGCGCGCGTGTGTGTAAGTATTTGAATTTCTAATCGATACTTCTATTCTTGTTCCGTTTTCTTCGTTTTCGTCAGATTTACGGATATTTTTTGAGATATTCAAGGCGACGAACTTTGGTTGATCCTGATAATCCGAGCCAGACGTTTTCAACTTTATTATTGATGCGTCGTTAATTTGATATTCGATGTATTATCGTATATCCGGTAAATATGACGCAAATAATCATAAGAAGAAATAGGAAGGGATATATTATATTATAATTTAAGAATCCTTGTTTTAAATATGCTTATTAGCGATCGTAATCTGCAACATTAAAATTAATAGTTGGAGCAAAGCGTATTTTGATTAACCAATTCAAATAATTAGAAGCTACTTATTTCTTATTAATTTACCACTAAACTTATTTTAGTTCATGTATGTTTAATAAATGATAGGATATGAAATTCCGTGAAAAATACGCACTCTACTCAAAAGCACAATTAAAAAACATGATAGTTACGTCACATTTACGTTTATTTGTCGTAATTATTAGATGTATTTTGTTAAACATGAGCAAAGTATTGACGTGTTCAAAGTTTAAGCGAAGCGTTTCATAACACGCATCCATGTATGGTGCGTATGGAAAAATATGGTTAAAGAATCAGTGTTGCGCAAATCTATGCTGTTATCAATTAGGTTAAATGAATGCAGACGAGGAATCAGTTTGTAAGAAGTTTCTAAAAGGGCGACGCAGACGAAAGACGGAAAAGTCGAAGAGGCAACGCGTGATGGCGGGCGTAGTTGATAAAAGCTTATCACCGTGCGTGTGACTATTCAGCACGACTGATTCGTCGGGCCACTGTTTCGCTTTATCGTCGTCGTTATACCTGCGAGCGAATCGCTCGGGTCTGTTTAACACTCCCGATAAATGCGCGTCGTTTCGAAAAAGAAGTGCGTCGTGCCTGGCGACTGACCACTTGCGTCACCGGTTATGCGAGAAGCTTGGTCAGATGAGCACCGGATTTAGGTAAGACAGGCTTAAACTCGCCACAGCTCGCCAAGATCCGTTATCGCTATCAATAATTTTATGCAAAGTTGATGAAGAGTCGAATTTAAAATAAAATAAAATAGCAACTTCAATATTCAAATTCAAATTTAAAAGGTCAAAGATTGATTTAAGATAGCGATTTCCATTTTTTTCAATGTTTAGTAATTTTTGATTAACTTTATCTATTTTAAAAGTTTCTAGGAATTTCGAGAATTCTCTTTCTCATCAGCAAGCTTTCGTATTATCCGTAGTTTTTATCAAAATTCTTCTATGATAACTTCCTCAAGGATATGATAACATGTATCGTTATATTACGAGTCGAATTTAATATACAGTTGCAAGCTTGCTCAAGGCGGCGAGAAGCAGTGGATTGTCACTGCCTTAAATAACGTACGACGATGACATCGGCGAGACCTACATAGATGAAATCGAGATTCATCACGCGCCAGAATACAATTGAACCCGAAGAAAACCCTTACGACAAGAGAATGGAAATAATTGTCAATAATTTGAAAATAATTCTAAGTTCAATCATCCTCGACGAACGATTTACGTATTAACATACACATCGAGAAAATAAAAATTGAAGAATAAAATTCAAGGAATGCATGTCTTTCTCATTGTTTTTCCCTTTTTGATAGCAGTACTAACTCATAAAATCTCTCTATACGTTTCTTATTTTTAAAACTGCATATTAGGAAGGATAAGTATCTATGGATCTCACGTAGATACTTATGAAAAGAAACATATGTATGAAATGAACCTCTAATCGCCAGAGGGTCTGTAATCACAACAGTTTTATCTCTTTCCTCTGATAGAAGCTGCACGTTGGCTGATAACAGTAGGAAAGCTAAATGGATTTCTGAAGTTTCTCGGTATTAAATTTTCAAGACAAGTTATCGAGAGAAAAAGAGGACAATCCATTTTGCAAATCGACTCATCTATTTTGTGAACAGTCTCATCGCTGGCTGCAGGAATGTTGGACGAGATATTTACGCCCTATTAGTTCGACATCTTTTTCAGTATTCGATTTTCCTAACAAGAATGAGACATGTATTAATAGATTTAATTTTTATTCGAAACAATCGAATGTTATATTTTAAAAATTAACTTTCTGACATTTTGTGAAAGAACAATTCTAAGTTACCTTTCCATCCATCGACAAATATTATCTGATCTTTTAGTTAGAATATTATCTGTGATCTGTCGTTAAAATCTTGCCAAGTCGCTGCGCGATCAGTCGCTGATAATGGGTCGGATAAGCAAACGTCTGTTGTCCGAGACGAAAGCAGCGCATACTGTGATGAATGTGCAATTGTAATCGCGACGGATTATTCAAGGCCGACAGAATTTTTTTCTCACACAAATCACACGATTGTTGTCTCACGTTGCCTCACCTTGACACATTCGTCAAAACATGTATATATTATTTTTAGTTAAAACTTTTTCTTTCTCCTTTTCAATGATTATAATTGCTTATAACAACGGACTACACGTGTGAATTTTTGCGTTTATTCACGAAGCAAGCGCCGCGCGTAACAATGTTCGTATAACAATGATTTCGTGCCGGTTGGTAACCACGAGAAGATTGAGAGTCGTTTGCGTTCAACTGACTGATGACAGGCTTGTGACAGTTATAATATACATATGTACATATAGTAGTGGGTGAACGTTGGGTGAGTGCGATAACTGTGAGATTATTTATCTGAATGATATCAAATTGTTTTAGAATCTTCTTGTAGATTGTCTTATTTTACTAATAGTGTTATGTGAGATAGCCCTGCCTTTCTGTTGCTCTGTTTGTATTCGTGTTTCTGTTGTCGAAGGACGTTTAATTCGATTAAATGTGACAAACTTGTTGAACTGCATTTCTCATCCTCGCATAACGCAATCGTTTACAGGGTTCAATATTGTTGCAATCTTATACACAGATATCAAATTATCTCTCGTAGTTTTATAAACGTTTTTCATATTGTTTTTTCATATTGTACGCGGATGAAAGGAAAGGAATGACTTTCGACATTTCTTGGACAGAAAAAGTAGAAACAAATCAGAACTTATCTACTATTTTGTAATGCAAAGAATAAATTTGATTTCACAATAACTCTGTAATTTTATAAAATTTTTTTTCTTTTTTAATTTTAAAAGATTGAATATTTTATGTTTTGTTATTAATTTTGTGCATATATTATTCATAATTTAATAAAAAATGTGTTTTTGTTTTGATAACATTTAATTTCATCAGACCCAATGATTTTATAAAAGATGTATTTTCCTCTGACAGAAAATCCTGTACAGGAAAATACCTTCGGAATGCATCACAACATTGCTTGTAGAAAGAGAATAGCTTCGCGCGCAAGAGTGCGCGGAAGAAAAGTTTACGGTTACGCATGTACAAAGGTGGAATCCCGCATCTAACGGTGTTACACGAACAGACGATAAGAAACGGTAAGAACGCAACAATCGCATTCTGTGCAGATTTGTCAGTTTTTACTCTTCACATATGCAATATACGCACAAAGAATTTAATTTTGTATTAATTCGATCAGTTATAAATCAGAATTACATTTTTTAAATAGAAGATAAAATTTTATCCATATTACATCCATAAAAATGTTATAACCAAGAATTTACAAGAATATGCCCAGTCGTAGGCGCGACGATGCGGATCTAAAGTATCGAAGACCATCAATCCGGTAGCCCCGATTAACTGTTTCAGAGATCGATACAATAAAAAAAAGGCGTGAGGAAGTTCTCCAGAAAGTTACTTGGGACTTTCTAGCTAAGTCAAACGCCGACCACCGTTGCCGGAGAATTCGATATAGATGTCGAAAGGTCACGCTACAATGATTTCGTCGCGAATTCTTCCAATCCTTTTCTTCCTCCCCGGTATCGTGGGTTAAGCCGCGGCGTAACGAAGAAGCGAAGCGTGCAAACAAACGGGAAGCCAAGAAAAACAATAATTATTTTCGTGCCACGGTCATTCGAAATCGTGCTGCGCTCGGTGATAAGGAAATGTGCTGCTAGAAAATGAGCGATCACTAGTAACTGACATTTTTTTTTCAAGAACGCTCGGCGACGATGTCGCGAACCGAGGAGTTCCGCTTGCCTGGGCGGAAAGCTCGTCGGAGAGGAATTTTGTTTCGGCATATTTGTCCGAGATAGAAAGTCGGTTCGTGGAGAACGACGGCGACGTTCGAGACATGCTTAACGACGTGCTGCTATTTCCTGCTAAGGAAGATGCGTGACACGTCTCATGTACAGCAAACTGTCGGGTTATAAGATACGCGTGATTCATCTGTGTCGCCTTGCAATTATTTTCTACTTTCCACAGTTGGTAAAATCCTTGAGAGTCGTAGTTCTTTGACGGAGAAAGAAATTGCCGTTATTAAGAATCTGTCAGAAGACACGTGAAAGAAAATTATTCGTCAAGAAAATGGATTTGAATTATACGAAAAAAATGAGTGTTACCCAAGCGTTACAATATTTCAAACGTTCGCGTTCTCTGGGGGTTACTCATTTTTATATAATATTTACTATGTGGAGGGACAAGTGTCGCAATATTGTCTCATTACTATTGTGTATTCTGTCTCCCACTCTTCGCGTTTATGTTTCCGGTATTGCGAGCGCTCGACATATTCCTGCTTCCGGTTTTGGAATAGGAGGCAACCAACCACGACTTTTCTCATACATACATTACTATGGTGATTATTGTGGGTGTTGTACTGCGACACTATAGCTATTTTTATCTTTTCTCCCTAATTAGATTAGATACGCAATCTATATTGCGTCACTTTACTCGATAAATGAATGACTACCCAATGAAGTTCTCAAGGCAACGGTCGCATAATCATTTGTTATATAAACTAAAACCAAAATAAATATTATTAATAAAATAGAGGTAAAAATTTATTTTATCATTAAAAAACTAATTACTAATTATTAATAATTTTATTTGAATAAGTTAGTAATCTTTATTTTTTATTTTTTTACAATATTTTACTCCTAAACTAATTTACTTCGTAATTGAAAGGATGTCAACATTGTGTTAAAGTAATATTGTATCATCAATAAAATGATGACGGGATCGAGATGAAATTATAGTGTCAAGATGCTTCCTGTAGGAAATGTAATACCATTTGTTTATGATAACAACGTATCATCGACAGTTTTTCTTCATGGCGTATCAAAGACAAAGTCGATATTATACTGCAAGAAAATTACTTTCGTGCTATTTTCCTAACACGTCCCTCGTGCTTCCCTTTCCGAGTGGCGGATTGAAACGAAAGCTTTCTCATCAGGAGGGCTTTAGATATTCAATTCTTACATTAATAGCATGCTGAGAAAACGACGGTCAGGTAAAACGATAATACCGTGTATAATTTATGAATAAGTAAAAAAAATCTATAATTTATGAATGCTGTAATTTATGAATAAGCAAAAAGACATGATTTTACTTTTTTCTAAATTTCTAAAAGCTCTATATCGGAGAATAGGTTTCCTATTAGAGTGTAACGATTGCCTGAGTTTTCTAAAATACTTTCACGGTGTTTGTTTGATATGATAATACACTTTTGTAAGACGAATTTAATTTTTGTCACTATTACAAAATCTCTATTGATTAAAAATTTGTGTTAATTTTTTCTTTAATGAGGTTATGCGTTTATAAATGGCTGCAGAGTTTTCAATTCGATGTAAGGCTCGAATGTATAACGCGCATTATCGTACTATCAACACTTGCGTCAGTGGCACCTGCGCAAGCACGACGAACGAGTAAAGAAAATTGCTTTATAAAGCCGCCTACAATAAAAATGCGAAACACACGAGACACAATTACGGGTGCCATAGTGAGATTATCTTGCTCACTCTATATTTTCAACGTTATATAGAAGCCATTTGAATTTAAAGTTCTTTAAATCAGCTTTTACTTATTTAAGTTATTGATACTGGAATTGAAACTTGGAAATTTCATTAGCAGACTAAAAGACAAAATATAGAAACAAATAAAATAAAATAAAATAAAATAATTTGAGTAATTCTAAAATAATAATTCGTATTCTTGTAAAAGCTAAAACTCAAAAATGCATTTGTGCTCAAAGGCCCCTTCGAGATAACACAACATTATCAAGGTAATGACGTTTATTGAGACAAGTGTTTTTTAACGACACAGATAGTGAATTAATTACAATTGTATTTCATCATTAGCAAAAAAGTAGAAAAATATCAGCATTGAGTAATACTTTTTTAATAAAAGTTTCGCGACAATCGATTTCTGATCTGTCTCGTAGTTGTACGGAGTTTCAAAACCTCAATTGTTGCCGATACATCGCGAGCACTCGCTGTGTTTGCATTTCTACGCTTCACTGTTTCGTCGCTCGCTTCCACGTAACAACACGATTAATCGCGACACTCGTTGCGCTGATGGCAAATTGCGTGGTTCCGCTGTTTTTATTAGTAAGAGGAAAACCGGTTAAATGAGAAGTCAATATTTGTGCCATAAGCGACAGTCGAAATTAGGACGATTCATTACGGATTTCCGAAATCGTCGAGGGACGATTAAGGCAAGCTTACACCGTAAATACCAGAAAACAGAATGGAATTTTCCTGGTGCCTGGTCTTAGACTCAGCTGCACTTGGCACGTGAAGATTCCCGTTGATTTTCTTTCACAAACGCCTGTTGGCTTAAACGATTTTATTAGCTAGACATATTTGCGCGCGCGACAAACTGTCCGTCGCTTGACGTAATTCTAGCTAAAGGAGATTGACCCCCAAATATGATGAGACAGCATTGACATGCATGCGCCGATTCGCCTTTCAATTTCTATTACGATGTTCTCGAAGCCGCAACCAGACCACCGTATCGATGCATATTAATAACTTGTTATTATACGGAATAATCGAGTACAGATTGAAAATTCAAGCAAAATCAAGTCGAATGGCTCTACGGTATGAATATAGAATAGTCTTCGATGTGCACGTCAAATTTCATACTGTTCTACAGATGCAAATAGATGGAAAATGGAGGAAAAATATCTGTGTGCGCGCATAAATATTTAATAATTTATAATATTAAACGATTAAATGTTCTTGATTGGATAAAAAAATAATAACGTATGCATTACGTTAATGTTTAAAGATTATGTTATGGATTCTTATTTTCAAACAATTTGTAAGTTAGCCATATTTCGTAGAGAGTATAACGAAACGTCATCGTTACTCAATGAAGTAAATAACAAACACATTCGGTCCCGTTTCATGATGGTTGATGGATTACTCTGTAAATTGACTGAAAAGCACGTTCGCGATGAATATGTGACAAGACACGAGGATCGATAAAATTGTAATTAATGTACTGAATTGCGATTGTCTGCTTAGTAAATATATAAATATATATATATGTATATATAGAGAGCATATACATGTATACATATAGAGCATATGTAGAGCAGAATTTGAATTCAAAAATATATATCCATCAATTATAAATTAGTATACATAAAAAAACATTTCCATTAAATCTTATCAACACATTTTCATAATTTATTTTTTCGCGTTTCTTGAACTGAAAATAATGTAGTCTTAAAAATATTAGATTACCGAGAAAAAAATGACGTCAAAGATAATTTCTCAGAAGTTAACAGTTTCTCGGGAATTCCCTGAGAATAAATTAATTCTGATGAGAAACGTCGTTCAATTTACATTCAGAAGAGAAACGTTGCTCTAAAAAAAAAAAAGATTCCCACATACGACTCGTGTGTTCGATGTATTAACGGCTGAATATACGGACAACGATAATCGAGTGGCTCTTCGTAAAAGATGTGAGCCTATGAGTATTCACTAGAAATGCTGCTATATTTGTACAGGTGCGCAAACCAACTATAATGCTTTACTGCCCAAATAGAATGTTCTTCTTCATGATACAAGCTAAAAATGTTGCGAATTCGCATTCGAGTGGTGCTAATCCTCCGTATTTGCGAGAAACAATCGAACTGTAACGGTACACAAGAAGTGTAACGTTCGAATGTATTATAGAAAAAGAGAGAAAATCATAATTGCTACCGTTATTGCGTAAGTCAGAAGAATATGATAATCGACAAAAGAATACGATAATCGAATCGATGCGAGATTAAAAAAGTCTCCGAGATGATGGTATCTACCACGCGATTGACGATTGAATTTATTTCCAACAGGACCGACCGTGTATATCGCCGACCTTCTAGAAAACGATAAAAACATCGGTTAGCTGCGTTGCCGCTTCGGAGACCTGCGAAATTACTTGGCGAATACGTGAAACTACAGGCGGCCGATAAGAGGGACAATAACTAATAATAAATATACGCCTGATGTGGCGTGGCGCGTAGCGTAAAACAATAATAACTGCATGCGAATTGATATTTATTTGCGGCGAGAAACAGCCGAGTCGTAATGGCGTAGAGACGCGACACGCTAATGATTACGATTAATTTGTCGGCAATTCGATGCCTTCGCGTGCCGGAGAAAGAAAATTCTGACGTGAAAGGGCCGAGGAATTGCGACCATGTCCTATTTTGCGCGCCGATCGAAGACGAGAACGCACACTGCGAGAATGAAAGAAGCATGTGCGGAGCCATTGTTGCAAATGCAATGAGTGATGAAAAATAGTTTCTATCGTGTTCGCAGGATGTTAGATAGATACGCCAGAATTGCAAAGAATAGATATGATGATTGTCCGACTGGTGGAAGAATTATCGGTCTTATGACATTCGTGTTCAACAAGTCGCTATCATGTAAATTTGTCGGTTCCCTCATTTCCTTAAGTTTAATTAGTGCAAGTTGCAACCGTGTCACCATAAGTACGATGACAAATGGCAATATGCATGATGCATACGTGAATATGCGACCATTATTATTCATAATTTAAAGACTGTCATGTACTTTCTTTGAATTAGAGATATTAAGCGAGTTAAAAAAAGGTAACGAGAGTGATTGAAAGAAAATACATGTTTAAAAAGGATTCGACTCTAGGCATTTATTTTGAGATAAAATCTTATTTTGAATTTGGAAGACAGTCAATTTTAATTAATGTCAATATTGTATTTCAACCAAGTTATACTGTAGGATTAAAAAGCTACAAATATATTCTAATATAATATCAGTATTACAGTTGTTATTACGGAAGAATATGTGAAAAGCAGAAATGTAATTTTCAATGACATTTAGTCGATAAATTTGATAAGCATGACACGTGTAAGCGTCACATTTCTTGTATTATATTTCGCATAAGAAGAAGCGTCTGAGAATAATATTGTAAAATAAAATTATAAAATAATTATAAGATATTTCTTATAAACTATGATTAGATTTTCATCAAAAACATAATAAATAAGGCAAATAACGGTATTTGCTGCTTAAAAAAATATATTTTAATGCTAGTAATAAATCGCGACGATATTATGGGCAGATTGTCTCTTTTGACACGAATATTTGAATAATATGGAGGATTGCGGACGCGTGGCCTTTGGAAGGACGTAGGCGTCCCTACAAAGTTTCTTTGCGTTCGAGATTGTAGACGAGCACTTTCTTGAAAACGTATAATGTATAAAACGTATAAAGGCGCAATAAAAGTTCGTAAGCGGAACAACAATAATGACGAATATTTGGAGAATGATTTTAAAGTTTTTTTAAGGAATCCTTGTTCCTTTTACAAGAAAATCTTTATCTTTTCTTTTTTGTAAGAATCAGTGTACATAAAGGTTGCACTCACCGGCTCGTGAAGATAGGATAAATCCCATAGTTCCCTGAGGTCGCCCGTTCCTACGTCGTAGAACGACGACATGATATTTTGTTTCCTTTATTTTTCCGGATAATGCAAGCGTCAAAGGAACATGGTACTCGCCCATGAAGGACGAAGAAAATTAAAACGCCGACATGTTGTCGCCACGAGGCTCTAGCGTTCTTTGATAATCTCGCAAGATTGTTGGTACCTGCAAAGCAAAGATTGTCTCATAATCTCGTGACCTAATATTATTGCGAATATTATGAATATTAATTGGCCTTCGTTTACTAAATTAAAGAGAAATCCGCGAATATATATAGCACACTGTTTAATTATCTTAATTGCGTTAGAGAGATCTCCTGCGGTGGATCTCCCTTGAGTTAAAATTAAAATCTTCCTTTAAGATTTAGAAACCTGCTACTTACAGAAAATAGGAGAAAATAAATTCAAGGTTAAATATTCGTTAAAATTTCTTTTCATTTAAATTAGATTAGTTAAAATTAGATTGAGAGAAGAGCGAGAGAGATAAGAGAAACATCGCGTTTTTGCGACATGTAAATAAAATAAATAAAATAAAGACGCGGGGATGGACAGACACGCGTTCGGATAAAGCGAGATCCGTATACAGTTCTCGCTTGATAACAGACAGGCCGGAAAGATTTATGTAAATGTCATTAAAAAATCCCGGATGTCGGATGCTGATCTAAGAAGAAGGATATCGATAAACGGATATGACTTGTAGATTACAGTAGCATATGCACGTGCGCATCCGTGATCTCAGCACCGCATACAGTATCGCGCGTGTTGTATTATCTGGTCGCGGCCAGTTTTGCGTTTAATGCTTTTTGTCCTACATTACGGGATGATGCATAGCTGCATTACAGGCCGCTATGCGTTCTAACGAGTTCAATGGACCTGTCTTTATAGACTAAGTATACCAGTTGTACGAGAGAGAAATAGAGAGGGGGGGGGAGAAGAGAGAAAGAGAGAGAAAGGAAGGGAGCTGTTTCGATTGTTGCACGAACGACATTACGAAATTGCGAAAGAGAAGTTATGATATTTGCATTAATTCATAATAATTTCTCTTATGTATTTGTTATTCTCTCTTATATATTTATAATTCCACGCGATCTTTTTCAAATAAATGCAACGATGAACGGTTACGTGTTTAGGTGTGAGCTACAGTGAGAGTTTCTAAATCTTCTATTTACATCTATCATATTCTATTTACATTGATGAAAAATAAATCTTTAGATAAGGAATATCAATCGAGAGTTATCTTGTGAATGCGACGGGATTTCTCGGAGTATGAAGTTCAATTGAATCACTTCCCACATATGTAACACGCACAACTATTCAGAAATAATAATGAAGGAGAGATTTAGGGTCTCATCGAGAAGTTCTAAATCAACCTTGCTCACCATAAGAAAAAGAAATTAAATTCTCCTTACGTAGCGACATACACGGCATAAATTCCTTCCTCTAAAATCTGGCCTCTCTTTTACGACTCTGCGGCTGGGATATTTTTGCACGCGAGATGACAATAATTTTCGATAAAAAAAGATCCATGCATAAATAAGAAATTAAATAAGCTTTGTGTGGAGTAAGACTCCTGTTGAAAGCTGACGTTACATGGCATCGCAATATTATGGCTGATGCGAGGATTAAACGCCTCGATGTATTTGATCACCGATCGCGCCGTGGTGTGTAATAAAAGATAATCGCGAAAGGATAATCGACAACAATCGACAATTACATGTACTATACTGTGTATTACGTATACGTTATTTCAGATGCGAAACAGGCTAAAACATAAATTATACTGAACGATGTAAATATAGTATGCAGTATCCCACTCTCTCTCATCAAGCGTGCGCAACATTCGAAAGTATTCCATTACGTTTACTAACTATATGTATAGAGATGATATACATTTCCTTTTTCTTAAATTTCACGTAAAATGACAAAATTTTTCCTTTGCGAAATCTATCTATTTATATGAAATTTTGGAAAATCAATTTTTCGAAATATAACATTTGATTGCTTCGGATAAAAATTAAAAATTATTTTTAAATATATAATATTATTATTGATTTAATTAAATCATTTATATTCGTGATGATAACGTACATATAACAATCTTAATATTACATACTTAATATTTGCATCACCTTGTGTATTACCCGTCGTGTATTATCGCGATATATTGCTATCAAGAATCTGCTCTTGAAAATTATATTCAAACGTATCTATTTTATTATTTCCACGAATCGTCATTGGAAGGCTGATTCCAGATATCGCGACCGCAGGTGTTTTCTTGGTTTATTTTTTTACTTTATTTTTTTCACCGTTAGAAATTTTCACACGCGTTCTATGAGACCTCACGAGACATATCTACTCCTGGTTATTTTTTTCCAACACGATTTGTTTGTACAAATGTTGCTTCCACTGCAGTTGATCCGATCGACCTTTCGATACGCGAGTGATTCCACGTAACGGTCAATGTTAATCGAAACTGGTATTTCCGCGGAAAAAAGAGGGAAAATATAATTATACATCGATCGCGGCGAACGAGAATATGCGAAATCGCGCGTTTCTTCGCAATTCCGCGCGTTTCTTCGCAATTCGCGCAACTACGACGAGCACGTGAAACATCCTTATCACAGGCACGATGCGTCAAACTCATAAATACTATCTTCAGCTAGTTTTATCGCTAAGAACATGAAAGTTTCGTTTCGTTTCACCTTCGGTACGTGTGACTCGAACATTCCAAGCATCGTCGGCGAAGATTCCCGGTACAAGTCTGAACCGGTCTGAACATGATATAAATTTATCTAACAGCATTATCGCTCAACGACCACTATTTCCTATTTGACCAAAGATGGATTATCGATTCTCACGATGTCGCAACCCCGAGAGATCCATCAATCGACGAGAGCGGCTCCGCATTCCGCACGCGTCTACGCTCCGATTTCGCGGCTGAAGATCTCTCGGGAACTCATTGCGCCCGGTGCTCTCGAATATCCGCGCCGAGGGTGAGCCTCGCGCGCGATGATAGATCCGGTCGTCGTAATCGGAGCGCACCAGATGGAACGGAGCGCCGCGCCGGCTCGGCGGCGCGTGCACGTGCACCGAGTCGCATCCGCCGCCTTCGCCGTCGAGTAGCGGTACCAGCGCGCGGATATCGCGGATTGATGGGGAAAAAGAGAAAGAAGTAAAGGGGACAAGATTGTAGCTGCGTATACAGTTGTTACTCACCAAATGAGAGAGGAAAGGGAAATCTCTCGCTGATCTTCGATGGGAGCGGGGAGAATCACAAAAAAAAAAAATAATTCTCTAACAAATATGTTATGTTAAGGCACAAACACAGTATATCGCCCGCTCGCTCAAGCAGCCTCGGCGACGACGACTGCGCCGCGCAATGAACGCCGAAGAAAGCGAGAGACAGCAGGATCGATAGCCAACACCCGCGTCGCGGAGGAACCGGCTGTTTCGCAAACGCGCACGTACATACGCAAGCACTGAGTACTGGCACGCAGCTGTAGTCTCGATTTTCGAACACGCTCGGTTCTGCCTGCCGTTGGAGAACGGATGTGCCAGACTAGATGTATGCCTATCGCGAGCCGGATGCGCGCGGTACGACGTTCTCCGCGTGAATGCGAGACCGGCGACCGCACGTGTTGGCGCCGCAAGGCACTTCAATCGCCGCCGCTCCACCAATAGCAGCGAACCACCTGTTACCAGCGTACTGAGCTATCAGTTGAACAGTGAACGGCCGTGATGCGCGCGCAGCCTTATCAGTTGTGACGCGCGTCGCCGAGCGGACTTTTGAAAGCCCGTGGAACCGCCCCGGTTTTCGGCGACACGTCTCGTCGCGACACCATCGAAAGGAAAACGAAAACTGGGTCGTTGGATTGTTTGACTTTCAGCAGTGAGATAATAAGATCACGAGGGAAAAAAATTGCCAAAGCGAGAAAATCTGCGGGTCACTTCCGACCGATAAGCGCTATCATTCGTTTCGAAGTATAATATTATACTTTCCAACTTTCTCGAGCTCTTCGAGCTATAAAGGGGCGGATAAACGTGTAGGATTTCGGCAAGCCTGTCAACAAGTTAAAAAAGGAAAGAATTCGAATTAAAACGAACATATTGAAAGGAATAAGAATGGCCGAGCCACGCGTCGTTTAAGAGAGAACGATTCGTTTATTCTCCGATTTGTACAGTGGAGTCGAATACGACTCCAGTTCTGGGTAATAATAGCACGGTAGGATCTGATAAACTTAATGGTATGCGGGTGCGGAAAGCAATGCGGGCAATCGATGTACGCACCCGCAACCGAGCCGAGGTATTCAGCCGCGATTATTCAACGACCGATGAAAACGCTTAAATATTTCTCACAATAGATCCGTTCGTTCAGTTGTACTTCCTGGACTTTGTCTCCTTCTTCTGCGTCTTCTTCTGTGCGGAATGTCACAATTGTATTCTTCGTTTACGTTCGACTTCTCTTTGAAAATGTCAAATTCTCTTTGGAATAACTGTTTCTCTGTTCCTCTCATACTCTACTAAATTTAATACCGAGCTCAGTAAGGTTTAATTGGGGTTCTTAGCGGAGTAAAAGCCGCTTGAAATTTTCTAAGGAAGTAACGTTTTATCGTGTCAAGAGGAATATTTGTAAAATTTGTAAAATTTTATTATCATTTACTTGTAACTTAAAAAAAACAAAATGCTTCGACATATCTTCACGAAGGCAAAACGGAGATCAAGTTTATAAGAGACTGTATATGGTACACTAACTATACACATACTTTGTTGGAAACTTTTATATAGATCTCTATTGGCGCGTTTGGCACGGATGCCAAAATGTGCATAAACAAATTTAAGTTTATCCGATGTAATATGCTTCTGTTTATCGTAAATAAAAAGACGAAAACTGCACAATCATTGTCTCATCTAGTAGCAAATGTGCAACGAGAATGAAAGATAAGAATAAGCTGCAAGGGAGTCAGCTGGTTCACAGGTGCGAATCATCATCACGTTTCTATATCTCTCGCGGTCTGTCGTTAATTATACCAATTCGCAACGCATATCGCGACACGCAATTTGCGCGGAGGACACGCTGTGTCTAGCGACGCCGGATATTCAATTAGCGGAAAGAGGTCTTACCTCCTTCGTTCGCCGTTGCCCCCATTGGAAAAGCAAGTCGTGCACGACAGAAATTGTCCGGATCCGTTTAGGCGCTGAATAAAATTACGGCGCACATTGTTGCGTGTACAATGGGATATGATATTCAGTCAGTAGTCCGTTTGCTCTAGCGTCTCACCTACATCGCGCCGCTATCGATTTTTCAATTATCTCACGACATCCTGTCGCGGCACTTTGTCTATGTATCGGCACATACGTTCTTAACGACTATTTATATATATATATATATATATATATTATATATATATTATATACATATATATTTTTTTTATTAATATCAGCGAACGATCAACAGAAATATATCTCGCGTGCTTTCAACGCGAATTGGCATGGAACTGATATCGCGCCCGTCAATAGACATCGCGTGCAAAAAAAGGAAAAAAGTGAGTCATGAAGGACGCTGTTGTTATTTTTAACCCGCCAGTATTTGCAACGCATACGCGGAATGACGCACGAGTCTTGGGTTGATTTTTCAAAATAAAGATTTTTATTAAATTTTGTTTTATATCGTATCGTTTACAATTCAGTATCATTGAGTTCATATCATGTAGTAGAAAACTGTATTACTAATTACATGCTTCTCTCTGCGACAGGATTCTACATGTATGTTCTTTTTTTCCTTTTTGTATCAGGTACAATACAAGGCTGAACAAAATATGATCGTGTGATTTTGTTCGGATTAAAATCTTTTCAATAAGGTATTTCCATAAAATCGTATGTCTGTTTTTTGCTCGTGTAGTACTTCTTATACACAAAGTAACTTACAAGATATATATGTATGTATGTATGTATGTATGTATGTATACTGAATAAAGTTTATTAAAATTATGTACGTATTGATTTATATGTATACATGCATCGCACGACCGCACGCACGCATGTACGTACGCGCACGCATGCATGCATGCACCGTGTACGCACGCATGTACTGCATCGTACGCATCG
The DNA here is from genome assembly GCA_901521435.1 of Crematogaster levior. Taxonomy (NCBI): domain Eukaryota; kingdom Metazoa; phylum Arthropoda; class Insecta; order Hymenoptera; family Formicidae; genus Crematogaster; species Crematogaster levior. Next base: position 108,912 of record CABEGB010000611.1, read on the forward strand.
TACGTACGCATGTACGTACGTACGCATGGCATACGTACGTACGTGCATCGCATGCATCGCATGCATCGCACCGCATCGCATGCATTGCACGTAAGCATGCACGTACCGGCATCGCATTGCATCAGACAACTTACGCACGCACGCATCGCATCGCATCGCATCGTACGCATGCACGCATCGTACGTACGTACGTACGTACGTACCGCATGTACGTAACGTGAACGGCGTGTACGTATTGCATCGCATCGCATTGCATGTATCGGTACTGCGTCGTACCGGGTATGCATCGCATGTAATTTTAACGTATGTATGTATGTATGTATGTATATATGTATATATGTATGTATGTATGTATATATGTATGTAATGTATGTATGTATGTGTGTATTTTGTAATCGAGGTATTTGTATCTATTAACATAAAATATATTTCTCTCGTTACTCTTCCTTTCCTCTTCTGTTATTTCTCCTCTCTCTCTCTCTCGCTCTCTCATGTTACTGTATAACAAAATAACTTTTTTACTATATAATATTTCAGCATACTGATAGCCAAACGTTGTTTTTAAAACATTTTTAAAACGCAGCATACATTAGTCTATCGCTAGTCCGCGATTAGTTTAGTTAGGACAATTAAATTGCATAACGATATAGATACTCGAGATAGGAGACAAAATCAATAAAAAATGTCTCGCGATAACAATATATGAATATAATGATAATAATAAGCTTGTAAGAACTCTTTTAACCCCACATTAATTAAGATAATTAAGACAAATAAGTTCAACATTTAAGTTCGCATAACTCTCGTGGTAAAAGATACCGCGTAAATAATGGCGCATGTATGACAATAACGAAAAAAAAACCTAACAAATGTAATTTACTACATTCGCGCGACAGATCATGAGAACGTCTAAATGACGCGTACTTAAAATTCTTTCTTTAAAGCAGATTGTAATAACGCGTTACGCATCGACGTTACCAGCTTCTCCAACTCCTCGACTTTCATCTTTAATATCTTGTTGTCCCTCTCCAGCTCGGTCGCTCTCTTGGTCATTTCTGATTCCTTTGCTTTCTTGTTCATTCGTGATCTCCGTGAAGCCTCATTATTTTTCTCACGACATTCCCTATATTGGGAAAGGGCGACGTCGTCTTCGGAATCACTCTCGTAATATCGTTTCCTTCCATTCTTATCTTTTGCCTTTGTATTGGTGACAGCAACTCTTTCTCTTTCTTTGTTTTTAGTCGCTGCCCTCGTTCTCTCTGATCTTCGTGACGATGTTGCGAGAGACTTCGCCGTGGATGAAGTCATCGTCGATGTCGCACGGGTCTCCATCCTTCGACGCGTCGAACGTAGCGTCGGCTCGTCGTCAATCTCCTCCGTCTTTATCTCTGTCTTTACCTTTGTGGAGGTGAATGATAGTACTGGTGACGACGTTACAAGCGGTCTGACTTTCAACATCGCCGAGGAATCGGTTGACACATTGTCTTCTAGTGAGCGCTTTTCATCCTGTAATAAAAATCAATTTTATTAATAAATGTGTGGATACTTAACGATCGTGCAATCAAATATTTCCGATCTGTCAACGTACTTCCCAAAGGTACGACAGTAAGTCGAAAGTATCCGATCCAGTTGTTTCGATCGTGCGTAGCTCATCCCATATTTCACGATTTGTAATAGTGTGAAACGATGTCGGGCAATCCAAATCATGATTTTCGGATTGGAGTGGCGCGCTATCTGCGTTATGCTGTTTGTTAGACGAGGTGTTTTTAGAAGTTATAGATTCAGGTGTCGTAATCAACGAGCTGGATGCATTGTTCTTCTCATTATTATGTTCTAATCCGTGTTCGTTAACGAGTTCCGATGGCAGCAAGTGACGATTGTCACTTGATTCTTTAGTCGTCTTAACGATATCCATTTTTAAATTCAACTTTTCATCATCAGTTGTTTTCGTCAAATCCTTTAACAACCCTTCCTCTTCCGCAATCGAAACGCTGTTACCCTCGTATTTCGTACCTGGAACAAGGCCAGTTCATAGCAATGTTTTGTGCCGATTGTTATTGCCAACGAATTAGCGAAATTCCACACTATTAGAACTCATCTCATTTGCATATAAGTATATACCTGATAGTTTAAACGTAGTCGATTCACCTATATGAAAATCGCATTGACCCTGGAACGTGTCCATGCACCAACTGCTCAGATCCTGAAAGTCCTCTTCCCAGGCAGAGAGTGCCGCGATATCCTCTTCTTTCGTAGGACCCGCCTTTACGCGCGGGAATACCCAGGGCTCCTTCAAAAGTTCGGACTCCATCGTCGGGCTTAGCAGAGGAACTGTCTCCACCTTCGTCGAGGTAGCATCTCCCAGTGGCCGCGATCTCACGCCACGAGTAACAGATGACGGAAGCTGCTGACGGTTGCATGATTTTGATACCTGAAATGATTGATACGTTTGCATCTTGTCGTCAATATCCAATCATTCAGGCCCGGGTCCCGCGGTGTTTTACTGTCCTGGAGCTTTCTCGAGATCGGACAGTACTTACGTTAAGAACGCCTCCTTCCTCAACTGAAATGTTGCTGGTTGTTGGACGTTCGTAGATGGGAGGGATTTTGGAAACCTGGAATAAGTAATGTGATTTAATATAATCCGATTCTCAATTAATAATAGCAATAATAAATAATCGTGCTTGCATTAAAATATATATTAAATGTAGATATCTGTTAGCCTTTTATTGTATCAATGACATTTTTCAGTATAGACAACTTAGACGATTCAATAAGTAGTTATTTTTTAGACATCGAATCGATAATAATTCCGGGAAACACAAAAAGTTACAATATTTGTACGCGTAATCTGATAAACAGTATCAGTCGATGTCCATTCTAATCTTCACACTGTTGAGCAATAAGCGAAATAGTAATTTATCACGATAACATCGCATTACATGTCTCGGCGAATCGATCCTATCTTGTGGATTATAAGAACATATCTGTCTCGTACATGGAATGTTGAATGAATTTTGTATTCTTCCTTTTCAGTAAATTTCGTTTACTGAATTTGAAGAATTTGGAAATTATCTCTCAGCAAAATATGCTGCCAAATCTTGATTTGCGATATATCTCGCTCGTGATTTTGCTCAGTCATCTCCGAGCTGCTCCAAAATGTTACGTCACACGATTTCCTATATGCAACTTATCTTATCTTTCCATACTTTCTTCAGCAATTATATGTTAGCTCGGACTATATCAAGAGAGCAAACAGCTTGTTGTTTCCGACATATCATCGTTGAAAAAGACCTTGAGAATTTCTTTCAATTTATTGCTCTTGTATGGCATCAACTAAAATGCAGTCTTTATCTCGTTTCCTCCCTCGCGATATACCGTTCCTTGCGAAGCTCCCACTTACGCATGTTGTTTTTCTTCCCGAAGCTTATCGGTGGGCGGACGAGGAGCGCACCGCAGGAAAAGTCTACAGTCTAGCCAGACTAGGCCGACTGGTTACATAACTTGCCGTGGCGTTCGGACGCATGTGACTGCGATTTCTCGGCTGATCGGTGCGCGAGTTGCATCAGCCCGCGGTTGCGAAGCGGCGCGGCACGTAATTCATACACCTGATGGTGAGTGTGTGCTCGCGCGTGACGGTACGACGCAAAATCATCGGCCGGGAATACTCTCGAAAGAAGAAACTATATCCGTGCGAAAATATATAGTCACGCCGCTGACGGCGACGTCAACACGCGTCGCGCGCTCCAATCGATCCCTCGCGACTACGCAGCACACCTTTCGACTCACGGTCTCCGTCGACTGTACCTGTGTGTAGGTCGTCGTGACGACGTATATGCACTTATCTCCTCATCCAGATCGTTACGTAACGAGGGTGAATCTTTACGCTGCGAAAAATCGCGCGACATCGAACGTGAATCGATTTACTCACCCTCCCTGAGACGATCGGTATCGGTGTACCTTCCACTTGGGCTGGATAGAGCTAGTGGTAAAAAAAAAAATCAATCAAGGTCGATCCGTGTCCGCACTGTGCACAACTTTTTCCACTCGCTCGCCTCGCGTGGTTGATGTGTCAGAATCAGGTGGACGTGCGTGCTTCTTACTGTGTGTATTCCGTCGTGTAGTCACTTCGATCGCCGTCCGTGGTTGTCCGTGAAATGCGGCCGGAGAGGCGGCAGTGCCGGGGTTAAACCACGTCACGGGACAGTGTTGGGAGTATGATACGCGTATAACGTCATCCACGGCGAATCGGAGCCGCCGTGAGCTCACCGTGAGCGAATCGACGTGGCCCGCGGCGTCGTCGCGGCGCGCTGGCCGGAACACGTCATTTGCGGACTTTCGAGACGATAATCTCGCCGAGAGGAGAGTCGATAATTTATTGTTTCCTCACCCGGTTCCAACGCGCAGCTTTGCCTGGACCGTTTTCCTCTTGTCCGCTTCTTTCTCGATCCGCCGCGCTTTATCGGTCGTTTACCGCAACCGGTCGGAACGAAGCACTCTCCGAATCTCCCTCCTGGATCGCGTGAATCGCGTCAAGAGGCAACCCAAAAAAGAGATGTTCACTTGCGACATCATCGTCATTTATATAACACAATATTTTATCCAATTTTTTATCAATTACATACATATGTATATATCTGTATGCGATGGAGTGACTCATAGAGAGAGTAATCACAGATTTACAATGTATCAATGTGTATGTATGTGAAAGTGGAGCACAAACTCGCGCATTTGTGAGCTCCAAAAGCTTTTTCGGCGAGAAAAAGCAGAAAGAGTGGTGATATAAGAACAAAAACTTGCTTCATGATGAATAACAAAACTAAATAATAGTACAGACCGACGTTAGTGAAACTGAATAAAGGTCTTTAAAGCTATTTAAATTTCGTTTACTCTCCAGTATTTCCTGCTCCGTAATATTTTAAATTATTTTTGTTAATGTATAAAAAATACTGTTAAAAGAAAGTTAAAATATTGCAACGATAATTTTGATTAGATATCCTGCAAAATTGCTGTTTCAGCAACGAATCGCTCGACGTTATCATTCCTCGGTACAGTCACGTTGCGATATGCATAATCGAGTAATAGCTAGATGGAGATGCAAGTGCAAGTTCAAGCTACATTTCACGGCATTAAATGTGGCTCAATATTTCAATTTTTTGAGCGAATCGTCATAACTAAGTTCGATAAGTAAGTGTTTATGTTCTTTAGTGTTTTATATTAAGCCTTAGCATGCACACCAGGGTCACAGTGACCCTGTAAACAGTTTCAACTGTGAAATAAAACATAAATGTGAGTTTTTCAATAATTTTTTTGCAATATTAATAATAAAAATTATCACTTTACATTATTCAGGCCTTTTTTTTAATGTTTGAAGTATACTTCAGAATTTTTCCATATTTTCATATTTATTTGTTTAAGAGTTATAAATAATCGAAAATCTGCAGGGTCAGGTTGACTTTGGCGTGCATGTTATGATCGAGAAAAGAGGTATGCATGTTAAAGGTTACCTTGATAATTCTTTTAAATAATAATAATTCTAGCCGTTTATCTCCGGTACAAGTTTATATTTGTTGACTTTGAGGCTTCGAATTGTATTTTTAGTGATAAGTTAGTTATATTATTTGTGCTTATTGTATTCAGGTTAAGTATGGAGAAGGTTTCAGTTCCTTCTTCTGAGATCTTATGAAGTCGAAGCTTTTAGCTTTAATTTTAATTGGTTTTATTTAGTTCACTTTACTAGCTTTAAATTATTTTGTCTTATTTTAAGTTTAAATAAAGAAAGAAACTTACAATGTTCTTTTCTTCAGCTCTTTATCATATGTGTATTTCTTAAAATCATGAACTCAACTAATGTTCTGTATATGAATAGTACCTAAATGCAGGTTCCAACCAATAGGCTTTGCTCGTACAGTTGTTCTATATTTTCCTCGTGGCACAATAAAAGAAATACTTTACAGTTCAACTTGTTAAGTGCGTTTTTGTTCTTTCTTTTTTTTATATACATCATGACTGCTTATTGTTAATATTGTTAATCTTACTGTTTCATATTTAGTATTATATGTAATATAAGTTAATTGTAAATTTTAAATTTTGTTCGTAAGTTTATATACTGTGGTTTCTATTAAGATAAGTAAACTAATATCTAATATCTTTTTACTTTTTTTAGCTTACTTTTTGCAAACTTTATCCACTTTTACTTACTCTTTCTTAAACCTTAATAATATAGGGTGTATCAGAACTGGCGGAAAAGTTTTTAATGACAGAGTCTTCATAAAATTCTAAGCCGAAAAGCTCTGTACAAAAAAGTGATCCGATGAATAGAATTTGAAAGGTGAGGCATTGAAGTTGACGTATTCTCTATTACTCTACATTATTCTACTATTAATAAATATCATTATTAATAAGATGGATTAAGACCTAACCTAATTTGGTATTCTCTGTTTACGACTGTTCATTTTAACACTTAATTTTTAATTTCTATAAAGGAACAATTAACTAAAAAAATCCTTGATACTAAAATTATGTAATAAGAAAATGGAGGGTAAAACGATAACATTTAATTAACATTTAATTAACCTATTATGTCTCAAAGAAATGTACGATTGATAATTTGTTATTGAATTATTGATTAAATGTTACATAATGTTAACTTATAACTAATTGCGTTTTATTCTCAAAGCTCTTTTTCCTTGTTACTTTTTAATTTTAATTTTTTAGTATTCAGCGTAAGGTTGATTAAAGATTGCAATTTTATATTTAACTTAAATATCTGCGTTTTCAGTTATATTAAGATATTTAATATTTTCTTTATTTTTTTTATTGTTCTATTTTCTACATATTGTCAACATGGAAGCATGTATTCGGCTTAACTATTACAATTAGTTTTTTAATTATTATTCATGATATAAATTAACTATTGTAACATGAACTTGTCAAGCTTCGTACCTCTACACTGTTTTTTTCTAATAAAAAACTTACACATTTTATACATTTTGTAATATCTGTAACGTTTTGTTCAATAAAGTTGTTGGAAAATTAACAATCGAAGATACATACAGTTTTGCGCTTGATTGAAACAATAAACAATAATCGCTATAGCTTTTATATTTTTACCTGATATATCCATTTTGCCGAAGTGTAAATTGAATTTATACAAACAAAACAATTTATTTAAAAATAAGATTAAAAATAGGATAGAAATTTGTTTCTTTTTATTGCGAAAGAACTTCTGAGCTAATTTATGATTATACGATACGTTCTTTCTAAAGACTGTTTCTTCCACGAATCCGTATAAGGAAACTAAATAAATTGAAGGGTCTTGTGACGCATTCCGCATACCAACGATTTCTCTCTTTTCACCCACGTGTATAATTATAACATCTTTCAGATCACTACTGCAGTACTCCCAACTGCGAAACGGAATTTCCTACATGACATCAGATAGCTTTAATTCCGATAATTCAGATAATTTTTAATTCTTACAAAATTTATCTGAAGTTATTAACAAATATGTACGTAATATGAACATGTGTCAATTGTTTTTCTAATTAATTTAGGCATATTCTTACATGTTAAATTATGAAAGATAATTTTTAGTAAACTTTTGATAAAACATATAAGTTTTTGCACGAACGAGTGAAATTGCAAACCCGAAAAGTTAAAGTTATATTGACTAATACTACTAATATTATACCTTGTTCTATAATTTATGATAATAGTCCGCATTCCGTGAAATTTTTATCTCTGACTAAAATGATTATTGATGAAGTGCAAAAATATGTTTAAAAGCAACGATGAATCAAGAACATAGCGCGAATTATGAAGATCGCATTAAAGTATTAATATTTATCATAAAAGCTTAAAATTTTTAGTCTTGTCGAACATTGATAGACGGTAACCAAGCTTTGTATGTTTTAGTTTCTAATCGCTTTAATGACAAAAGATTACGAGAAGGCTCGTAACATCGGAAATCAATGTAAAGATTAATCAATTTTCTTGTAATTATATGTATATAAATATATATAAATATATATTTAATGTTATATATATATTAACATTATACATTATATAAATATATAAATTTATAAATATATAAAAATAATAATACATATAATATAATATATATAAATATATAAATTTATATAAATATATAAAGATTTAATTAAAACTGCAAATAAAAAAAGACATCATTAAAATATGATTTTTATCGTTTACAGTGTTAATGCAAAGCCGAAATGACCTAGATGTTGCCCGGGCTCTTAATATTCTGAAGCACAAAAGTCAGTGTGGGATTTTTCTTCATTTCATATTCCATTCCATTTAAATATATTCTATACTATGCTTTGTGTTGTACTGAACAGAACACGAAGAATATGAAAGGTTAAGTTTAATTGAATCCAAATGTAAAGGAAGTAATGCGACCAATGGCGATAATACTGATTTTATATATGACAATGCTGATATTCACGTCGAGCCAGAAATAGCAAGTAAAATCTTGTCACACGACACATCTCGATTGAATAAAGAAACCAAAGCTCATCTCGATCTTAAGCAGAAAATGCACAGAGTGATACCAATAATGGCGAATAAAGAAGAAATGCAAACAAAGGATTCGACGAGACATTAAAAAATTGGTGATATTGTCTCAGGGGTTTAAAAGATATAACTGCAAGAATATAAAATATAAGAATAAAATTCATAATTAACATAAACAATATGAAATATAAGACAAAAATGTAAATAAGAAATAAAACTGCGGGATGTTTTACTGAAATACATTTTATTAATAAAAAACAACTATTTGTTAAAGTTTTTACAACATAAATGGAAAACAGTGCGGTAGGCATCGTTTGGTGCACGTTCGTCGCGCAGGCACGGAGGTTATCGTTTGTCACACCCGACGACTACACGTTTCCGTTTTTTCTTTACAGACAGATTACCCAGTGAGAAATAAAATGCGTCGATTCAACGCATCGATTATTCGACATCGATTCGACATCTTTTCATTAATCATCATTTCTCACTAGGTATTATTACGTAAAAGTGTTGTATTTCCAATGCTGTTTGGTTCGTCGCGAATGAACCAGTTTTTTCGGCGTCGGCGGAGGGTCTCCAGAGAGACTCCTCCTCCTTATTTAACGTCTCTTTTTCCAATCACTAAAATGAAACGGAATCTTGTCAAATTGCCCCGTTGCGCTCGTCGCGCGCTCGCACACTATTATATTACAACGTGATGCGTATACCTTCCGAATAACAAAATATAAATCCACGTACGTATGGTTATATTAATATACAAGCACACAGTTTTTCTTACGTACGTCGATCGCATGAGTTAATAAAAAGACAGGAATAGGAATGGGAGGGAGAGTGTTGATGGTGGTGTTGGATTGTGAGGGGTCCTTAACGTCCTATTAAATTACAAAAAAATACAACCTCGCGCATAGAGTCTCTTTAATCATTTGAACACGCATCGAATTTCACTTCGAAGGACGGACGGGTACCATTTCTTATTTTTTCTTTTGCGGCTCTCCGGCGCGCTTCGAATTTGCAGCTGGACGCGTGCCGAAGCGACGATCGGTGTATCGGTCTACCGATCGTCGTTCCAGGACTCTTGCGTCGCCAGTTGTCGATCGAAACGCATCTGTTGCGTCGACGTGAGATCTCGCGATTCCGATCGGGTTTCTCTTTCGTTTCTCTCTCCCTTTCTCTCTTTCCCACATCGTATGACCGCGGATCTCGCGTGACGTCGTACAGAATGGTTCTGTAATAAATAACAAAATCCATCGATCGGTCGAGGAGCAACGACGACGTCGAAGGATGAGATACGTCGCCCAGTCTGATTACACTGATATCTCCCGCATATTCTACGTTGGCGTGAAAGTCATTGTTCTACCCGGTCACTGGCCTTCGCTGTCGCTGTCGCTCTTATCTGCAAAATGGATATTTCGTAATGTTATTTGTTGCGCCGCACGCTCGGAAACGTTTCTGAAATAGTACGCTGACGTTTCCAATCTGCCGTTAATCAAATGGAAATTTGTTACGTGTTCTAATGATAGTAAAAAGACGAGGGCAGTACTTAATACTTTCTTAGACTTAAATTAATTTGTATAAATTAATAAATTTTTTTTGAGTAGCCGGTCGTGCGCGAGGCATGTCGCTTCCGATCCTGCTGACAATGATTTTCGGACGACCGCACGTGTGATGAGCCGGCGTTGATTATTATGATTACGAGGGTAGTTGCGGGATTGTACCTTTTTTACCGGTATACGCGTGACGCTTCAGTCTGTCGTAAAGATCGTCTTTTGTGCCGTAAATACTGGCGTTTGATCGGGCAAGACTGTTCATCTTGCCTCCGTTGTGCAGACTCTCTATAAGAGAAAAAAATTAATGAGCACTCTTCAAACAATATAAATTATATAAAGTCTCATTACGGATTATTTCGTATGTATTATAAAAATAAATAATGCTTGTGTGTGTGTGTGTGTGTTTGTGCGTTGTTGAAACTTAAATTGTAGTCTCAATTTTGTTCTTGGAATATTTTATGCGACGCTTACCTTTCATGTAAGTTTCGTTATAGAAATTTGGCATCTCCCAACCATCCTCCTCGTCGTCGTAATAATGAGCGTACGTGCTGTGATGTGACGGCGCTATCGACTCGGCATACGGTGTTGGTGCACCATAATAGAAATTTACTTGGGAGCCATTTTGATCGGTCGCTGGAGTAAGCATCTTCTTCGGCTCCTTCTTTCTAGAGGCTCTGTGAAGAAGAAAGATATCTCGTTACCAATAAAATACTAATTTACGATACGGTTTATATCTAAACAATATTATTGAAAAGTTTTTTTATACTGGAAGACAACCCATACAGTACAAACATTGCAGTTATATTGTGGCAACATTGCCGCAATGTTACTTTGTTACGACAATGCTGCCGCAATATAACTGCAATGATCTGTAGTGTATGGGAAGCTTATTTTTCCGAAATCGCGTATATAGATCAATCGAATTTCTTTACTAACCTGACGCAAATCATCCAGACGAGCAGCACTACGATAATTATCAGGATAACGCCTCCCGCTATGCCGCCGGTGATGTAGAAGAACTCAGACTTCTCCGTGCAATGTTTGCCTGTGAAGCTGCCGCTGCATCTGCATGAGGGTTGCCCACGCGAGTCCTTCAGGCAGACGCCCTCGTTGTCACAGTAGCCCAAACACACATCTGTGCATACGGTTCCGGTGCCGTTGTAGCCGGGCTTACACTCACATTTGAAGTCGCTCGTCTCAGGTATAAGTAGACAGTACGCGTTTGCGTCGCAATGCATTTCCTCGCCACTGGTCTCGCAAGGATTCGTGCAATCTGTTTTTCTTGTCTGTTGACAAATGTGGATATTGTTAGCACAGTATCTTAATTTTCCGAACATCAAATTTGCCCAAATGTGCAATTTAAAATCACATTTATTATATACGCAAGTATATATACGCAAGTAATGTTTCTAGGGAATAACATTCATTAATATTTTAGAAAAGGACTTACAGCAGCAGATCCTTTTGTGCTGGTATTCGGCGGGCAAGGGATGCAGAAGGTTTGCTGCGGTTCCGACTGATAAGTTCCCTTCTTACATTCCACACACTCGTTAAGAGTGCCGTTGAGGAAAGTGCCAGGTTCGCAGACCGGAAGTGAACATTCCTCGATCGCTGCCGATCCCATGTTCGGGGTTGTTCTACCGAGTGGACAGACCTGGCAGGACGCTTGTACCCCTTGAGTTCGATACGTGCCACGCGGGCAAGGCTCGCATTTTCCTTCGACGGCCAACTGTTGTCCGGATCCGCACTCATCTCGGCACTCTTCCCGCGAAACCGCCTCAGTCGTTCTCGTGGTCTTTCCGAGGCCGCACAGCAGACACGAGAAGCTACCCTCATTCGGCTGGTAGAATCCATGGCCGCAGTTGCGACAGAGACCGGCCACGTCGTCGTAGTATTTGCCGGCAGGACAACGCTCCTTGCAGTCTGCCGCACTACGCGCTCCAGGACCCATGGTCACGCTGGGACGACCGGCGATCACTGGACAGGAACTGCATTTTAATTTCCCGGACTCGCTCTGATAAGTACCCATGGGGCAAGATACGCATTGCTTCGTTTCTTCGTCATAGAAGGTGCCCACCGCACATGGTACTGCAAGAGAATTGTCGATAACAAGATGAGTTTCTCTCAAATGTTTTTATTGACATTTTGTTGTTAAAAAGCATATTGCAATATTTTATAAAATTAAACGCAGAAATTTAAGATATATTTTTATAATAATCATTTATGAAATGTATTATCTTACCACAATCCGGTGCCATGACAACTTGGCCACTCGGGCAGGCATAGTCGGATTCCAGGATGAGAGATGCAGGATCTGGCACGGTATTAGGCAGAATGTCGTGGACGTCGAATTGGTCCTCTTCAAGGATGAGTTTTTCGAGCAACGTTTGTACGGTAGAGCGCTCGTTTGAGTTAGCGTTCAGAATCGGATCGCTGCGAAACATAAAAGACAGTCACAGTTTTGTAAACCGGTGGAATATTTACAGTAGCAACAGGCATGGAAAAGGGTTTGCGCAAGTATATACAGCCGTTATCTTGAGGTGAGTGTAATTAGGGCAGCCTTGTCTTTGGACCAGGATCCTCGTCAGTAGACTCGTGTATCGCAGGTTAAACTCATTCCCTTAGCAATTCTAATTAATACACGCAAATTTCTGTATTTACTCGCCGTTACGTTGATCACGTATGTTGTCAAATGTATGTTGGAATTGTCATCCATAAATCAAAGCTGTTGGATCACTGTTAAGTGAGCGCGTGTTACAGAACTTAAAGTGACGAAATTGTACGGATTATCGAATCATATATCATTTTTGAAATCTAGTCAGGTAATTTTTATGGAGTCAGTAGTGTAATCAAACAATAGATTTTTTTTTAACAAAACGGAGAAATGTTAAGCGATCTCACAGTTTGATTATAGATTTTGTTCATCACTGTTGGAAAGAAATATGTGGACACCTGTTGCAGCTACCCGCTACAGTGACGTCCCACCTGTATGTATGGTGATCAGTCGTGATCAGTTAGTAAGAACGTGCAACTTTTACTTTCGCACAATTATAAGGCTTGATCCGACATGGTTTGTTGACCGTATTAGGATTAGTCGTTAGTTATGATCTGTTCAATGATTTTTCGAGATGCTTTATTACAAATCTAAGAGTTATGCACTATTATCGTAGGATGGAACTCTGAAACGTGATTAACGCAGGAAATTATGACAAACTGCATGATGTAATGAATGGTAACGTATTAGAAATGATGACGAATGGTGGGTAAGACATGTAAATGAACTGAATCGCTGGCGTGATCGAGCTGTCCTTACTTTATCGCCGGGAACGAGATCTCCACCTCGTAGGTGTCACTGCCTTGGCGACCTTTTCTCGTTCTATGATGCAACACAAGTAACAAAAATACTCAGTACGAAGATTCACTGTAAGCGAAATACGCGGCGCGGACAATAAACTGCGGTAGCTAACAATTAAACGACCGACGAATTACAAGAGCAAGCCATAATTTACATTTATCGTAAATTATTTTAAATAAGAGAAAAGTGCATTTAGAGTAATTGATAAGTTTACGTTTACTGTTTTAAGAATTGCGACTTGCACCTGCAAACGTTTGAACGGCAAAACTATCTACTCGTAAGATGTTTGTTAATTAGAAGATCATAATTTAAGCACACTTACGGTTCTGCGGACACAGCGGCGGAAATGACATACGTTCCACCGTCCTCCTCGCTCGTTTCTCTCGTTGCGCGTATGCGATGATCACATTGTACATCAATATCAAGATCCTTGCACTCGCGAGTTCCTAAAATAATCAGTGAATGTGTAAATTTAAATTAGATTGAGGTATAAGAAATGTGCAATTATAAATAATCCACTTGTAAATTGCTCATTATTACCTTCGTAAGAGTATGAACAGAAATTCCAGTCTCTATTCAAGGAATTTACGGCATTTCGAACCTTCTGTTTGAGTACACCTTGGCCGGCCTCGTTGCAGAGCACCGATGTGGGGAAGTTCATCTTTATCCTGAAGACTCTTTGGGCTGACGTAGCGCCTGAAACAAAGTATATGTATGTATTAATTTATCTAGAAAATGAGATTGCAGAACGAGAAGGTGAATAAAACATATGAGATGCTTACTCGTACAAGCAGGATAGACCAAAGGTAGACTGGGATCACTGGTAGGTCTCCAGAAGCCTTCTGCACCGCACGTGTAGAATTTGGGGACCTCCTGCGAGAAACGAAGTCCGGCATTGCAAGAAATCTCACAGACCTTAAACTGGCCTCCCGAACCCCAGTCTTTACATTGTTGTGTGCCACCAATAGGATCGTCCAATATTGGGCAAAAGTCGGCTGTAATGAGAAAAATTTGTATAAACTTTGAAAATTTACGCGCGCAACAAAGAATACTACTTTTTAGAAAAATGTGTTTAATGTTTATTAGACAAATATTGGCTGAAGAGATGATTTCGCTTACACAACACGTAAACTTTGAAGTTGCAAGTAGCCGAGTTTCCGGCCTGATCGTAAGCCACGTAGCTGATGTCATAGATGCCCCACAGTAGAGTCTGACCGGATCGATGTCCGTTCTTCTCCTGGATCCTGACGACGCCGACGTTGTCGCTGAAAATGGGTTCGTCCCAGGTGACGAGCGACGATCCGTTCTTCGCGATCACCCAAAGATCGCCCGGACAGTGCTCCACTTTGGGCGGGATCTTGTCGGCCTCAAGTTGTTGACATTTGTTGCCGCTGTAACCAGGCGGACACACTCGCTGCCCGCAATGCGACGGCACGACTCTCTCGACACCACCCATGGTTTCATCATATCCCGCCCACGTCAGCACCAGACCTTGATAGAGAACCGGTTCGGTGCGACAGTCGCGAACTTGCTTTTGAATCTCGTTCGTCACATGCAACGCACGGCCCCAAACTTGCACCTTGGTTAGATGACCTTGGAATCCAGACTCCGTGTAACCTTTCGTATTCTCGCTCTGTGGTTTTCCTAACACCGCCCATGCGCTGTGAAAATTTTTAATTATGATTATTATATTCAATGAATATTAACTTTCTAATATTATAAAAAAGAATCATATCGGAGAAACGTTGAGGAAAATGCTTCGTGATTTTTTAAATATTTCTTTTGAAAGGACACTTACTATGCTGGAAGTGATCTGCCACTGCCGTAGCCCTCAGTCTTGCTGGCAATGAGGCCTTCCGTGATTAAAATGAGTTCTCCGCCATTTTCACCATTCCATACAACAGCGATGTGATGCCATTGTCCGTCGTTTATGGTTGCATATTCTCTAAATGGCAGGTAGACGTCTTGCAGGTCGTGGAAGAGAGATATCTGGACACCATTACTGTGCGCCTGAATCATAAGTCTTCGGTTCGTTGGAACATGTGGCGAGCTGAAGAAAAGATTTTATATATGTATATATCCACGTGTCAAATTACTTGAGAAGAAAATAATAGTGAATTATTACGTGAATTTCAAACAAAACAAAAGTGTAAATAAACCTATACCTAACGCCATAAAGAGTAAAGAAAATTCCAGCTTCGTCTCTCTGCGTAAACTGCACCCACATTGCGGCAGTTAGACTCTTTGTGGAGCCAGTGAAGAATGGAATGATCTGCGAAGCGCTACTGCGTCCTGGGTCGCTGAAATACAAGTCGTAGTCCACTTGGATAGCTGTAAGAAAGCCAAGATCGAACGATGAAAATTAATTATCTCTCTAATATAATATTTTAGTAAAAAGAAATTCTAAGAAAAAACATACATTTCCTACAATCGTCGCCAGTTAAGTTGAATGGACATTGACAGAAGAATTTGCCTGTGAGATCGATACAGGTTGCCGATGGTGGGCAAGAATTTTCTTTGCAATCGATTATATCTTCCTCGCAAGTTTGGCCTAATGCAGACAATTAAAAAATGATTTTTTTATTAGAAATAATAGCGTTTAATAAGATAAATAACACGTTGACATGGATATTATACCGGTGTATCCTGGAGGGCATATGCAGGTGAATCCGGGACCTTCGTCGATACAAGTGGCCCCATTTTTGCAAGCGCCGGCTTGACAGGCGTCGTATTCGTATTGACAGCCGATGCCGGTGTAATCGTTAGGACAAGTACAATTCAAGCCAGAGCCGAAATCTTGACAGCGGCCGTGGTGCATGCACGGATTTCCGATGCAGCGTTCCGGCGCCGTTTCGCATTGCTTGCCGTCGGTGCCGGATGGACAGCTGTCGGTGTTGAAAACTCGTATACACCAACAAACTTAATATTCCCATGAAATATCGTAGAGATGTGTGTACTTACACGCAGAAGTAGTCCATGAACAAATCCACGCAGGCAGCATCGTTTTGACAAGGTCGATTCTGGCACATTCCAACATCCATTTGGCAATATATACCGCTCCATCCCTCCGGACATATGCATTTGAAACCACCGACTTCGTCTCTACACGTCGCGCCGTTCAGGCACGGATCGGACGCGCAGTCGTTTATGTTGATCTCACAGGATGGCCCGGTGTAGCCTTCGCGACAGTGACAGATGAAGGTGTTGTCGAGATCTACGCAGCGATCGGTGCCGACCGGATTGCAAGGATCGCTTTGACATTCGTCGATTTCTGCCTCGCATTGTAACCCAACAAAGCCAGGTCTGCATCTGCAGATGAAGCCTTGCAGTTGGTCTATGCACGTAGCTCCGTTTTGACAAGGATCCGACGCGCAGTCGTCAATCGTATGTTGGCAGTGCTTGCCTGTATAACCAGGCTCACACGTGCACGTATAGTCGTCGATCTGGTCAATGCATTGACCATTATTTCGGCACGGTCTAGACGCGCACTCATTGATGTTTGTCTCGCAGGCCGCACCTGTCCATCCCGGATGGCAGATGCACTCGTGGCTGAAGAGCTTGTCCACGCAAATTCCATTCAAGCAAGGATTGCCTGAGCAGAGATCAATTTTCTCATGACAACGTTTACCGGTAAATCCTGGCGGGCAATCGCAGGAAAAATCATCAATCAAATCGGTGCAATTGGCGCCGAGCAAACAAGGACGCTCAGCGCAATCATCGGTATTGATCTCACAGCTTTGACCTTCCCATCCTGGCAGGCAATCGCACTTGTAGCGACCCTGCTGAAGAGCTATGCAAGTCGCACCGTTATTGCAAGGATTTCCGCTGGCCGTACAAGGATTTATCTGCATAAAAATATGGAAACAAAATTAGATATGTAAATTAAATAATTTATAAAATGTTTGATGTTTATAGAACGATTTGATCAATCTTCTATGGAATTTTATCAGCTTTTTAGATTGTAAAACCTATAAAGAGAAACACTTACAGTGATGTCGCAATCGACTCCGGTGTATCCGGATCGACAGAGACACGTGTAATTATTAACTCCAGGTTCGTCCTTGCACATGGCTCTTTCCGGACATGTGTCATTTGTACAATCCGTTTTCTCTTCTTGACAATTGATGCCAGAATAGCCGCTGGCGCACTGACACCTGTAGCCTTGCGGCTGATCTATGCAAGTGGCACCATTATAACATGGCTGAGACGCGCACTCATCGATATCGATCTCGCAGCGTCTTCCAGAGAAACCAGCTGGGCAATAGCAGTGTATACCGTGTCCCATTGGCACGCAGAGACCACCGTGCTGACACACGCTGTCGGTGCATTGGACAGGCTTGCACTCTTCGCGGCCGACTGAACCAGGTCCATCCGTGTACATGTTTGTAGGACACTCGACGCACGTGGTCGCGCCGTGCTGAGGCTGGAAGAAATTCTTGGGACACTGAGCGCAAGGAGCGAGTCCCGTATCCGAGTACATGCCTGGCGAACACTTGGCGCGGCAACGATCGCGACCGGGCGCGGCTGGTTGGTAAGTGAATGTTCCAGCTGGACAGGTCTGGCAGTCTTTGTAGCCTCCAATCGGTGGTTCGCCAGTGTAGCTGTTTCTGGGACATTCGAGGCACGGCACAAGACCGGTAGGCGAGTACGTTCCATAACCGCAAACTGGTACGCAATCGTCTATGCTCTTCGATCCTTCTTCCTTTGTATACGTGCCATACGGACAGCGCAAACAGGAACCTTGACGGTCGCTGTTCTGATAGAAGCCCTTCGGACAGGTTGTGCACTGCTTCTGCTTCTCTCCAGCGAAAGTTCCGGCAGGACAATGCACTGAAAATGCGTACAGAGAGCTTGCAGAATTTCTTAAAAAAATTGTAAGTATAGATTCAATTCAAGTGGTGAAGTATATCTACTTACGGCAACGGGGAACGTCCTTGGTATCCATGTTCAATACCTCACCAATGCTGCATGTGAAGCCCTTGCTAATGGATGATTTGAGAGCACGGAGAGGAGGGCATTGATTGCCAATTGCAGAAACGTTCAACAGAGGCTCGATAACTGCACTCGCATAAGGGACCGATAAATCAAAGATCAGATTCAACGTGGAGCCACAAAAATCGTACAATTGCGGTTGACGTTGTGCCGGAACGACCACCAAAATGAAGTCCATCTGAAATGTGAAGAAAATTTACATGATTCTTATATTCCCCTTAATTAAATTTAATTAAATCGAATCAACGTGATTAAAATCTTGGTCCATACCTTGAGAACATTCTCTTCGATCAGGAAAGGTATCGATCTAACAAAAGACACGTTCATATTCACATTGACAGCGGAGCAACGTTGAGTCAAGATATTGTTAAGATGCGTGTAATGCTGAGACATTAGATCTTGGTACAGCGGTAAGCAGGATCGAGACACGGCACCGTTCGCACGATATGTTACCGAGGCAATTACATGATAATCAGCCTGTTGCGTGTCTACAGATGTTTGATTATTAGCAAAGTATGCTTATATCATGTAAAATGGTAATAGCAAATAGAAGAAAGTTAATCTTAGAATAAAAAAAACTTACTTTCGGAAACGCAGTCGGGTACCACTGACGAGGGTATCCACCGTTTATTAACGTCACATAGGAATGTTTTTGCGGTCGAACCGTTAGTGAATCTATACCCAGACTTGCAGCTTGCTATGCACTGTAGACCCTTGTCTCCGGGAACGCACTGTAGATCACCATTAGCCGGTGGTTTCAGTTCCCAATCGACACAGGGTGTCGCCTGAACCGAAACTTGGAAGTGACAAGTCGCTCTGTTACCGCTGGAGTCTGTTGCATATACCGTGACGTTTTCGAAGTCGCCAATTTGAATCATTGCACGTTCTGGTACGAAAGTGATTTTCACAGGGCCGGACGCGTCCGTGGCGTTGATGCGTTTTCGTGTCTCATTGAAATTGATAGAGTAACTCTCTTGGCGATCAATCAGTTCGATAACGTAGCTCTGAGGACAGCTCAGTTTCGGTGGAGTTATATCTGCGACATCAGATTTAATGTAGATTAAATTAATTAATATTAATTAATATTAAGTAAATAATATTAATTAATAATTTGATTAAAATTCACAAAATATAGTATTATTTATAATATTATATAGTATTGTTACAGAACGACTGGTATTTTTAACTGGTACACTAAAACGCAAGATCAATACTTTTAAATATACGCATATATTTTTAATTAAAAAGTAAATCTATATTAAATAAAATAAAATATTAAACAAACTGAAAATTGTCACTAACCTGGAACAGTGATGTTGATCTCGCAAATAGCTACATTGCCATCATAATCGAAAGCTATATATTTCACAAACGTGTCTTCGAAAATTCGAATGGGGGTTTTAAAACTTGGAGGCTTGACTTCTACTCGAGCGATACTGCCACTGTTGTCGACGGCAGTTGGAACCGTGAAATTCACTGGCAACAATTCTCCGTTGGGTCCCTTCTGTACAACTATCGGTTGTTGCGGACAGTTCTGGAAGACCGGCGCCTCGTTGTCCACACAGGGTGAGAATCCGTAATCGTAACCCAGCAACGGTTCGGTCACCGGTTCCTCGCATCCCATAAGCTCGAATTTCAGGCAGGCATTATCCATATAGCTGACGATACCAAGGATCACAAAACGGGCCTGCACGTACTTGGGCAGGGTGATCATCGCCAGTTCGCCGTAATTTCCGGGATCACGCATAGTCAGATTGAAGTTCGGGAAATAGACGACGTAATTCTCGTTCTCCGCCTGCTTGTAGAAGAAACGGATCTCCGTGGGTCTACCGACAATGTCATTGGTGATGACGCCCTTTACGAGGATTGCTTTTACTCGATAGACGCGACCGAGATCAACGCTGACGTAAGTAAAGGCCTCCTGTTTGCCGCACCAGCCGGTCACTGAGTTCAGCCGGACGTTCTTGGCCTCGTAGTTCGGTCTCTCGGAAGTGGCGTTTATCGCCGAGTCTGGGATGCGTCCAGACGCCAGACCGAGAGGTCTGATGACCTTGCACTCAGGCTCGCGAACGCAGACGATCGGTCGTGGGCTAATGAGGATGTAGCCAGGTCTGTTGCAGCCAAATTGTACTTCCGAACTCTGTTCGTAGCTACGCGCCACTTGATAACCGTCGCTCGGCCTGCCAGGATCCTCGCAGACCGGACCTTCGCATCGCAAGTTGCCAAAGTCCCAAATACCGTTCGCCTGACAACGCACGACGTTGTCGTTGCGGTTGGTTTGGCCAGCCAATTTGAAGGTATCTTGACAGCCAAAGAAAAATGAGGACTGATACTTGGTGTCCAGATGCTTGCCATACTCGGCGCCGGGCGTGGGAAGCGGCTTGCCGCAATCTACGCGAGGGCAAGACGGTTGCAAACCAGACAGCCAATAATCAGGCAAGCCGGGTTTGGGATCGTACACGCACTGTCGGAAATTGGATGTCGCGGTGTTGCGCAAATAACGACCGTTACTGCCGCACTTCAGCGTGACATTCTGCTTGAAAGGTACCAACACGCTGGCCTCGTCATTTCGGATCACGGTAAGACCCTCGTTTTTATCGTCTGGCAGGGATACGCATTTTGCGTCTGTAAAAAGTTGAAGAATGCATTTGAATTAATTTTGAAGACCAGGGATACTTATGATAATGCAAGAGATTTCTTGTAGAGAGAATGTATCTTTTTTGCTATATCATAAGAACGGAAATGTGATAAAAAATTGAATGTAATAATTTTGGAATATATTCTGTATATTACTTACATTGACATTCAGGAATGGTTCCGTTCCAAACTCCGGAAGAAGTACAAATTACAGCCGAAGATCCAGATAAAACATAACCGAAATTGCACTGAAACCTGACAAGATCGCCAAAGTTATGCTGCTCCTACAAAATGAACAAATTTTCACATTTCAAGAAATTTACAGCGATAATAATCATAACAATTAATATTGATTCGAGCAACAAAGAGAGATCGTTATTTAATTTTTATTTTACCTTAGTTGATAATAATTTTCCATTTTCCGGTGCCGTTAGCGGCGGGCACATCACTGGCACGCACGTTTTATTTCTCTGATATAAATCCCCATCCCTTTCGCCAGTTTCTGACTTCATCAGGTTGAATCCGGCCGTACCGTTGCCTTTGTACACTTCAAAGCCCGTGTTGCACATGCAGGAATAGCTGCCAGGACTGTTAATGCATTTTTGATGGCAACCACCGTTCCTGATAGCACACTCGTTAATATCCGAACATTCTAATCTAGTGCAGCCCATCATCTCTAGCTTCATGCACGGTGCACCGACGTAATCCTGTATCCTGAATTTTACATAGCGCGCCTCGATTGGTACAGGTAGATTCAAGATGGAAAGCGTCGCCTCCAAAATTCTGAACTCCACCGGCGTACCGTCTGGATTGGTGTAATCCTTGAAAATGTCCGTCAGATCGTTCGTATACTGAATTCGCACGGCCGATGCGTATGCAATATTCCCATCGATTCTGGCTACGATTTGCGTGCGGAACCCACGAATAATTGTCGGTGCTTTCATGTCGATTATCACCCAGTTTGCGCCCGGTTCAATGTTGTTGCCGCACCATCCGTCACCGTTGTTCAAACGAATACCCTTCAGTAACAGACATAAATAACAGTAACAGTACATACATCAATATAATAAAAAGAAGCTTAATATAATATAATAAATATAATACATTAATATAATAAAAAGAAACAACAAAATTATGAATAAAAAATGTGTCAAAGCGTCCTACGGTTTTTGTATAGCCATTTTCCGAGCTTGAAACCGTGATCGATTCATCGGGAATGCCTCCATTGATAAGACCAAGATCGCCGATAGGTCGACACTCCATAGTCGGCGCAAAGCCCGACTTGCACTTGCAAGTAAATGCACCGGGATTGTTTATGCACTCCGTGGACGCCAGATCGCACTGACTCGATGTGCATTCATTTATATCTACGGAGACAAATAGAGGAATATAAGACTGCATTTTTAATTAAAATAAACAATTTATAAAATAGTAAATTATAAAATCTACCTTCGCAAGTCGGAACATTATCAAATCGTTGATAAGGACCGCATTGTATGATATTTGATCCAGTTAGTTTGTAACCTCTATTGCATTGCACCCTAACTTCATCGCCGAAGAAGTAATCCTTGTTAATATCAACAACGAATCCATTTTTAATAGTAGGTAGTAGCGGACATCTGGCACCTGTAAAAAAGACAGAATCATCCACTTAACTTTGTCTACTGTCATCCACTTAATTTTATATTAATATTAAATTAATCAGAGCATATTTATTATTACTGAGCAGTTTACTATACTTACGTGAACATATTGGTACTTCATCGGACCAAGTGCCATTGCTCATGCAAAGGATGACGGGATGTCCGGTTCGAACGTAACCGGGCTCGCACTCGAATCTGACAATCGTACCATAACTTCGACCGCCTCCGTTCAAGATAGTTATGTTAGAGTGAGGTGCTTCTGGTAACGGAGCGCATTGAGATGCTAAAAACGAAACGGACACGCATTTTAATTCTGCTTCATTCAATTATCATATTTAATCATATCAATTGTGAAACTTTCAACGAACCTAAGCAAGACGGCTTCTTTTCCCATCTTCCATCGGACAAACAAGAAATCTTCTCTGTTGGTCTTCCGGAAGGAAACGCGAATCCCGCGTAACACTGATAGGTCGCTAATCCTCGGTAAGTAACGTTTGAGGAGCCAATCGAGAATCCGTTATCGATTTGAGGTACAGGACCACAGTACACCTCTTGACATTTAGGGATATACGTAACCGACCAGTTTCCTCCGGGGAGACATTCTGTGGAAATCTTTGATTTGCCTGTGGCGAACTCTTGCCCCAGTGGACAGGAGAATGTAACTGTTGTGCCGAAAGCTGTGTCCCGACTCGACGCTAAAGCTCCCTCGCCGGGTTGCAACGGAGGACAGTCTAAAATTAATATTTTCTTTACAATTAACTTGACTATCATTACACATAGATAAACTCTTAACATAATAATGTAGTGAAAAAATATTAAAAAATTGTATAGAATTAATAAATAAAAATTGTATAAATATCAATATATGTATATAATATATCACTATAATTATATATCATTATAATTATATGTAATATTTATTACCAACTATATGTATAATTAATATTACTATAATTACTATAATTATGTGTAATAATTATATGTAATATTAACCATTTACATATTACTTTACATAATATTAAAAAAAGTAAAACGTAATATGGCTTACCGGCAGAAAATTCGGCCTGCCAGCCAGCGTTGCTGTGCAGAGCATCGGAGGCAAACCTAACGAGCATTTCTCCGCTTTCCGCTGTGAGCGTGATCTTGGGTCGAGTGTTAGAGGTGAAACCGCTTCCGGGATGCAAGCGTAGACCGTTCGTATTGGAGCCGTCGTATATCTGCCGATTTCCCGCGAAAGTTAATAATCCGAACCGGCGCGAAAATATAACAAGACTTGATCGCATTTTTAATGTGATTAAATTTACCTGCACGTAGTCAGTTTTGTGAACGTTGAAATTGATGAATTTCAGAGAAAGCGGCCCTCTGTCTGGATTTTTAATTCTGTACAAACACTCCTGATTATTGGGATAATCGTTGAGGCCGTAGGACGGCGATTGGACCGTTCCGTTTCTCGCAATGATCGTGGCTTTGCAACCCTGCGTGAAGCGAATGCTGAAACCGCGTCTGGAATCGCCGAGACTCGTTTTGAAGTACAAATACAAATTGTTTCCGGTGGACATGATCACTGTTGGATTGTTCTCCGATTTTCCGGTGAGACGTGCAATCGGTCGACTCATAGGTGAATCTCCGTCCCTCACAAGAATATAATCTCGATTTATTTCGAAATCCAAGTCCTCGATCTAGAAACGAGAAAGTTAAATCTTTGAATCTCACAGACATTTTTTGTTTTTCGTAAAAGAATTTTAACGCTAAACAAATATTGCGATTGAAGTGAAATGGATACAAGGTTTCAACGTACTTCTAGAGATATTATGCGACCTGGCTGAGCCTGCAGGATATACAGGCACTCCAATCCTCCGGGATAATTCTGTGGATATCCCGGGGACATGAGCACTTGTCCTTGCGGTGTTGCTCTGAAAATTCCACCGCAAGCCTGCGGTTCGGTCTTCCACGAGGCACGGAAGCCCTTCCTCTCCACTGAGGCATCGGTGCTGAATTTTATAATCATGAAGTTCGAAGCTGAGACAAAAAGTTTATTGCTGAGATCCTGCTTGCCGGAAAGGGTCGCCAGATTTACAGACTTTTCCTCGGTTCTACCGCCTACGAGGATCTGCACTATGTCGAAGCTCTTCTCGGTCTCGAATTCTTGGAACTGGAACATGAATCGTAATTCATTTTGTAATTCTATTTCAAGTATGTATCAATCTGTTTCTGCTTCGAAAAGTTTTTACAGCATATTGTATATAGCATTAAGTGTTATGCTTATTGAATGAGGGACACTTACATTGAATTACAGTAAATGACTCACCTGCAGAAGAATGTTGTGTCCTTGAGGGCCCTCCAGCGTCCACTTACAATTGTTGAGGGGTGCATATTTATGCGGGTAATTTGGGCTCTCCACGACGTCGCCGCTGCTCGCCATGTAATACTGGCAGTTAGCCGGACAGTCCAATTCGTCGGAATAATCGCCGCAGTCGTCCTGCTTGTCGCATTTGAATGCCGCGTTAATACACTTGCCGTTCGAGCAGTGGAATGAACCTGTGGAGTTATCCCATCACATGGATTATCATCCTGTTCCACGTGAAATATGAAGAACGACCCGCCGCGCCGGCTGTTACGCGACCGCTTACGTCGCCCGCAATTCACATGAACTTACCGGAAGGACAGGCGTCGGCACGACACATGAAAGGAAGAAGCGACTCGCACGTGGTCAGTTCCCACGTTTGCCGGTCGTCCGTCAAGGCGACATCCACGCATTCGCCTGAGTGCGGATTCGGTTGTCTAGACGCCCAGAAACCTACATTTTTGCCAACAATGTGAAAACGCAGTCTCTGTCAGCGTCTACGATATTGCTTTTTTTCTCGAGATAATTATTGGCATTAGAAACATTTTATTGACGCGCTTTTGTAGCAAAGTTACATCTGTATATGTGTATATATAATAAATAATTAAATAATCTTAACAATTGTGTGTTAATAATACGAATGCCTCGGAAACATGCAAGATACTGCGTTGACTTTATCATATATATAATATCTTTATGCCATATATATAATATGTCTGGTAATTATTATTAATTATATTTGTTGCTAGCGATACATAGTTAACTACGAGCTCAACGCATAATTAATAGTGCGCTGTGCATTAGACGAGGAAATTGCTGCTGGTAGCAAACACACATGAAATGACGACGTCTAGGCATTGTTGTGGGAAAAGTGTGTCTTCGTCCCGTGTATATAAGTTCCGTGTTCCATGACCCTGATAGAAACTGGCCCCACGTGTATGCGAGGTCGGAGTTTTATGTGAAACGACCACGTCACGATTATCAACCACTTTATCTCATAACATGCTCGTAATATGTTCGAAAACTTTTACCGAGACAAGATAAGCTTTTATTATTTTATTGATTTCTCTGACTTGACTTTTGCTCGAGATAAAGATTGAAACTTACAATTCTCGAATAATTAATAATTAAAAATAAAATTTAAGGGAAACTAAGAGTTTCACAAAAAGAAAAACGGAGATAAATTATATTCTTAAATTGATATCAAATATTAATATTCAGGATTAAATATTTGTAACTCTTCAAAATTTTTATCCCCTTCACTTCAAGAGAGTCGCATTTGCTAACTATATCGCATCAAGGGATATCGGTCAAGGTCTCTCTTGAGCCGATCATTAATGGCAAGGAGCGCGAGTCGCATTCGAAAGATTAAAAAAAAGGAAGAAGTGGCAGAAGTTGCACAGGATGCGTTTGATTACGTGCAGAATGCGCAACGACCGTCTGCTAGTGAAACGAGAAAATTGCGAACAAACCGGCATATTGCGAGACAAGCATTCCCGCGGCGGATTCGAGCGTGTTGGTACGTAAATCGTCGAGAGAAGCGAGACCCAACCAGTAACGATCCAAATGCCGGCCGATCATGTTCGCCGACATGTTGTTCTCGCTATATGACTCCACCACCATCAGCTCGCTCCCGTATCTACAATAGAAACATTAAAACATCGGTGACTTATCTTATAGTGCAGTATGGTCAAAAAGAACAAGAAAAACTGGATACTTTTATCTTATTTTTATATTTTTATCTTATCTCGGAAAACCGATTGGCATTATACATTCTTTTTGCCGAAAAAGACTGATTGTATTCTGTCGAAATTTTAAGTGCAGGACTATGAAAGGGAAAGATTCATAGCGCATATCTCTTACCTTCTACATAATTCCGCCGCTTTTTCCCAGGAATGCCTGATGTTGAAGAATTTATAACAGTGTATGCCTCGCAGCTCCCATCCTGCGCAAGGAAACATCGCATTAAATTGTCTGCCTCAGATGTAGAGATTATCTGAGTGCAAAGTTGTAATAACATGCCGCGAGCACGCAATGTTGCTAAGGGGATTATTGGAACACTACGTTACCGATTATATTAATTGATTAAAATCTTTGAAATTATAGTATAAAGATTTTACGATACACTTTTAATTTTTTATACTTGAATTTATTTAATCGTGAAATTTTTGTTGGAAACTAGAAAACACGGGTACGGATGTAGGAAGCCTTATTTTGAGGTTGGCAAGCGCTTCCGTGCAACCGGATACTTTAACCATCTTCTGCCGGCAAGCATACAGAAGACAGGAAAGGCGGTTAAGCGGTGACCCGTACTCTCTGACAGTGACGGACACAACGGCCTCAATTGTTTTTAGTGCATACGGTATACCTTAAAGGATTGATAGCAAGTTGAGAAGAATCTCGTAAAATAGTGAAACTCATGATGATGGTAGTTTAACAAGTTGATAAATTATGTTATTGATTTTAGCTTATATTTACTGAATCACCTCAATATTCTAGTTCAATTTCTATCAAATCCGATTGCTGCTACCTATTTTTTCGATAGTAGCTTGATTACCAGTTCAATTTTTATTAATTTTTATTACTGTCTATTTTTTCAAAGGTTGCTTGATGATTATTATAGTATCTTACATAGCAATGCAATTTATATATATATGTATAAATTATATATATATATATATATATATATATATATATATATATATATATTTTTGATTCACAAGGTTTTCTCAAATCTGATTAGTCGGAGAGTAATTTAATGCGCCTGCTCGCTCGACTGAGAAATTACATTGAAATAATTTTCTGTACTGATCGATGTGAATATCGTGCGTAAAAAGCTTGTCTAGATTGCTCCCGGCGAGAGCTTTTATTTCACAGCATGTCGTACATCATCGGAGGATGCTCTCGAGTTTCCGCAAACTCGATTCGTGTCAGCGGTTCGATCAAAGTAAACCACTTCATCCCAGTCAGAATCTTGTATAACAAGTGATACTACATTTCGCGGAATTACTGATCGAAAGAATATGTAAATTACTGAGATCTAAAGTTTCGGTCCGGGAAGATATAATATTTCAGTTCTCGTAGGAAAACAACAATAGCAAACGCGTAACAGCGTGCTTCATTGTTCAGGAAATAATGGTATCATAAGGTAGAACTGATTAGTGTTATCTCGGCTTTAAATATAGATCTCTATTCTCTAGTTTGATTAATGTAACTCGATAAGTATAACTCGAAAAAGAATTAAAAAATATCTTTCTAAGTATCCAACTCATGGCCATTTATTGGCGATTTCTACTTGTTATCAAATAATGTTAATGTTCGATCAAAATAAATTATTCTGTCGATCATTCTCATCATTTTACAACCACTTGATGACATAGTCGTAAACCTAAATGCGTAAACAGCATATTCTTCTGCAATCTGAATACTTTCCAATCGAGTTACGTCGCCACAATTTCTAGATAATTATAAGTCGTTTTTATAACATTTTTATAAAATTATAAAAAAAATTATAAATTTCCTTTCTTATTTTTCTTTTATTTTGATTCTGAACGTTTTATTTTCTTTCTACTTCGCTGCTGGAAAACGAATGATTCTATGGAATGCAATTAAAGATGTTTTGTATTTCGTTGGAATACGCAAGTTGCGTGGAAGAGAAATGAAACGCAGCATCACTCAGTCATGTTGCTGATGTAGTTGGCGCTAAGTTCGCTGGGAGAGACTCGATGACGACCTTCCTTTCTTTCAAAAGGTCAAACGGCCATGCACGCACGCGGTTCTCTCGATGTACATTAGCATTTCTCGTCCGAAGAACGTGTGTGAAATATTATTTTCTCTCGGCGACGAGATGCATGATATTTCAACCAACGATCACGTAATATT
This sequence comes from Crematogaster levior, assembly GCA_901521435.1. Taxonomy (NCBI): domain Eukaryota; kingdom Metazoa; phylum Arthropoda; class Insecta; order Hymenoptera; family Formicidae; genus Crematogaster; species Crematogaster levior. The sequence goes on from CABEGB010000611.1 coordinate 137,847, forward strand.
AATGATATATCGCGAAAAAGTAGAAGAAATCACTACAAAAATAGAAGAAAGTTATTACAAAAAATAGAGTCAAATGTAATGAAACGAAAATCTCTATGAATTTTTCTAATTGAAGGTAAAGCCGATAAGAAAACCAAAATTGTCCTTATTTAAACTCAGTCTAATGTGACGGATCGGCGCCTCAGGGTCCTGATTCGGACAGGGGGGACTGGAATCTCGATAGAGATTATGACGAGCCTTCGCTTCCTCGAAATTGAATATTCAACGGAACATAAATGTGAAAGAAACTGGAACAGGAGACTTGTATCAATCGAAAGAGCTTATTCACTAATGAAATAGCGAATGAATGACGTAATTCTCTGACTCGTCAATTGGCACGCGGAAAGGCAGTCTTCATTTCTCTGTTTTTCCGAAGGCAAAAGCCTTCTTGCGAGAAGCGAGGTTTACGCACGATGGATGATCGCATAAGAGCAGATGAGCGAACGAGTTGCCGGATGTTCTACTTTTTGGAATCCCGTTTGATGGTGCGCTCGGTCGAGTTTCCTCCCGAGGTGTATAATCGTCCAAACGCGACGTATATTTTTAGGGCTACTACAAGGCGAGCGATGATTCGATGGTATGAGGGTGGAAGCAAAGGAGACGGAGAAGAGAGGATGAAAAGATGCGGCGGTAGATTCACGGTTTAGGAATGCCGTCCCATTCTTTCTTCTCTGCAGCTGCTTCTGGCTCTACCTGATTCGACGTTTATACGCGGTCTCGAAAATTTCGAACCAAATAGGGCTCATTCCACATCAGACAGAACCCTCGCTACCTATCAGACATTATAGACATTAAAACAGAGATTGATCTTGCTGGACTTGACTGGAATGTTGCGGCTAGATAAAGTTCGAATTTCAATCTTAAACTTTTCAAATTCTTTCACATCCTAAAATGCGATACTTTCAAATAAACATGAATATATGTGGAATGTAAGAATGTTGACAAGATAGATATATGTATTGCAATGGATTCCAGTATTGGCACTTAAAATGTAATAAAGTATTTATGTAGATGGAAAGTTATGTTTCCAAAAAGTAGATTTTATTCCGATTATCGAATCACGTAACATATTAACATATTAACTGTTAGCATACAGGATTTACTTTCTAAAATTAAAATTCTTTTAATCTCTCGAAACTCTACTTTCAATTTTACATCGATTAAATTAAACATTTTACTTTAATGGCAAGCTTTATTTTTATTAGTTATCGTTTAATGTTAAGTGATATTTAAAGCAATTTCTCGGTCTCTCAATGAAACCGTTTTGCAATGCGTGGCTACTATGAGACTAAAGGCATGAACGAAGCATAGATTAATCGAGGTATGAAGGAAGAGAAGAACGAGAAAATAGAAAACACACGGAACAAAATAGCACTTGCAATTTTTCGTCATGCACGCGACGACTTATGGCTAACGATCAACCGGCCCCATATGGTACGTGCAACCTACTTAATTGCATCGGCGAGTAACGAGGAAAAGTGGAGCAGCGTTACGAATGGCCGAACTCTTATCCTCGTTGTCTCGCACGAGATTTATTTATCAGACATGCGTACTTGTCTCATTTTCGAAACTTTCGTGCTACTAGAGCGAGATATAATTGTCAGCATGCAATTTGCAATTCAAAGCGCCTATATGTGATTTAAATGTAAGCAGTGATGCGTCCTAGTAAAAAAAGGAATCTTCTTTAGTTTCTCTTATTTGCAATTGTACTCTGTACATGTGTCGCAAAACTAATTTTTTCATGTATGATCTGCCGAATATATCTTGTAAAACTCGCCACTTACTATTTGTTATAAAAATATTGCAGATTAATTCGCGAGTGAGAAACGCCGAGTCAGATCAAAACAAACAAATACACACACATACACAAAACTCTCTTTTATGATAATTATCACTTAATAGAATGTTTTACTTCCGCAAGATTTCTTCGAAATGCTGAAGTGTATTTATCTTTTCCCGCAGTTATCCAAACAGCGGACTCAGCGTATTAGCCGTAATAGTATTTATTCAATAATCTTGAAAATCATTCTATGCCAATTTTATTGCGCGGTTGTTCTCTTGTAATTTGCGAGACAAGAACTCGAATGTCCAGCGGAGATCGATCGCGAAAGTAAAAGTCGCCTAATATTTAAGTTAGCTGACTTGAAGATGACGATTTCTATGATGTCTCCGGATTAACTTGAGAGAATCGTTTTGAATAAATAATTGCAGGACAGCTTTCTCATGTCATTTCGCGTTATACCGCCATCGAGATTTGTGAAATTTATTTATAAATCAGGCGTTTAAAGGATTACTTGAAATTTACGCATTTTTAAGATGTTAATATTTGCATTTTTAATTGTGCATAAAAATAATTTTTCGTGCTTTTTCATGGAGGCTTAAGTTATTTCGAATCATTATCTTCAAATTGCCTAAACAGATGCACGTGTAAATATCGGATTTTTTTGAAAACGAAAGGAAGATTTACTTTTGTCTATTTTTACCAATATAGATTAACTTTAATCTCGGTTTAACTTACTTTTTATGTTTTTCTAGTTCTAAAGAATTAAATAAAAGTAAGAGATAAATTAAACCGAGATTAAAGTTAATCTATATTGACAGAAATGGACATAAGTGTTATTTGTTTATGTGTGTGCCACTAGCATACAAAGGAATGTTAGTACTCACCGTTTGGACAGATAAAGACATTAGGAACCTGAAACAGAAAAAAACGTGTTTATTTAACACTGATAGTTATCACCTGAATGTAAATTAAATGATAATTAGTAACTGACAATGAGCTCTAAATCTCGACAGCATCAAAGATATTCTGACAATGAGTTCACATAATATAAACTAAAAAAATTTTCCTAAATTGTGTGTGATTAGAGTAATAAGATTATTGTTGCAATCAAATTTAAAAGTAATAAAAATATTAAGATTTCCTTATAAATATTAATTTTTTTAACAGTTGGTTAATGTTGAAAGCAGATTAATATTGATTGAAATTGACTAAAGAGTTTCTTTAACTTGTTAACCAGAGATGACTCGTCAATGGAAAATATTTTTGTAACGCGCGAGACGAGTTACAGGATTTTAAACATTATGTTTGCATATTAAAAGTTAATATATTATTTGTTTTTTTTTTATTGTGTGTTACTATATTAGCATTATATTTTCCAATTAATGAGTTAACATATTAAATTGTAACTTTATTGTAACTCAAATTATAATAACAAGATTTTAATTACTAATAATATTTAATAGATAATAAAGTTATGAGAGTATTATTCCTGTGTCATATGATAAATCAATGAAACTTTAGCAAAAAAGGTAATTGAAATCGTAAATCTCAAATCTTTTTGTATGGTTACTTCACACCTGGAAGTCGCAGTTTTGGTGTGTCGGATTCAACTGTGGAAAGGTGCCGGTTAGACCCAGACATGCTAGACGCATTGTTATCCGACAGGAGAAAGTGAAGATGCAATCTGTCCAACGATCTTCGTTTCTCGCGTCCGTCTCTCAAGAGCACGGAAAGTATCCGCTACTCCGCGAGAGCGACTCGGACGTGTTCTCGTCTGTATTTCGACGTTGCTATGCTTGCGTATCAGTGATATAACGGTGACTACATTCCTACAAGAGGTGCGAGTTGCACCAGCTGTAGGAAGGCTGCACCCTCATGCATTCCTGCGTGCGAGTACGCTCGAAAATCGAGTCTCCGTGTCATAACTCTATCAAAATTATTTGTTTGTAATATTACGGTAGAAGAGCGATGTCTTATCATATAATTATTAAAAAATTATGCAACCAAGCAATAAAAATTTGCACAAGAAAAGTGATAATCATTAAATTTTTAACTAATAGAAAATATCGGAAGTACATATGTATGAATGCAGTATAAAGCAAAACAAAATGAAAATTTAAAATTTTTTTGCAAGAGAAATTTCTTTTGCTTGCATCCGCTCTGTATTTCTATAAAGATTTCAATCTTCTGCAGCCATAATTGCCGGACAGATTGCTCTTAGAAGGAAATCTTTCGCTTCTCGCGAAGAGACGCTCGTCAAGACATCAAGCGCAGAAACGCTTGCCTCGGACTTGCTACGTTCTCTTCTCGCTACGTTCTCTTCTCTCCCGTGTATTGAGCTACTCGAGTTCTGTAGTTAAAATGTTATATCTGTGTGCGATCGTGCGGCACCTTGGCGCTATCAACCACGGCGTGTATATGCGTATGGACGCGCTTGTGTTCACTGAAATTCACTTTCACCTCACATATGCCACATCTCGTGGAAACGAGCCTCGACACCGCTAACTCCTACGGAGTCAGCTCGCCGCCGACATACCAATTACTTCATAAACCCACGATTTGAGACTCGCAAGAATCTTGACGTAGGGCTTATAGGCGCGCGAGTTCACCCTCGCATTTTCTTCCTGACTGCCTTGTCTGATGGCAGGGCCGCACAACTTTTTCTTCATCACAGGCAAAATTATCTTCGTCGAATACTTGGGTCCTTCTCGTCCCTAATCGATTTGATTAAAAACTGGTTGGAATGCTTTGATCAGATTTATGGTGTGTGTGTGTGTGCGCGCGCGCGCGCGTGTGTCTGTGTGTATGTGTGAGGGCGGGAAAAACAATGACTGTCTTTAGGTCACAAAAGAGACAGAACTGTGAATGGACAAATGATTAATTCGAAGTCAGTTTTACAGATGCACGGCACGCTGTGCAATATGTGAAGTGATCGTGAATATCGGTTAGCAATAGATGCAGTTAACTCGTAATAAGACTTCTAACAAGTAACGCATACGGCGTGCTTTGAAGATGTTGAAACTTCGACTCGATAAGGTATACTTGAACGCTCACCTGAGACTCCGTTAGCTGAAGATGGCACAAGAGGACGGCGACCCAAACGGTCGCCAATTCTCTTATCAGCATATTTCTGCAACAGACAAGAAACTCTACGTGAGTAGGCGTCGATCTTACGTTGTACGGCTATAATTAAACGATCGTAGATATTGTCGGATGTAACGGAGGCGGCGCGTAATTTTTTTCTCAAAACCCCTTGATTTTTCTCGGAATTTCTCGTCGCTGACTGGCGTCTTCGTCATCGGTGCATTTAGCGATGCAACGTACGTTTCGTCACGGCACGATTAGCGATTGCAATCCACGTGATTCGTACCGTTGAAGACGTGATTTCTTCACGATTTTTTTTGCCTTCGTTGGTTTTACGTTCGTCATAATCGCGAAAGAACGCGGAAGATATCATCGTTTCTGTATACCGTCGAATACACACCCGTTCCCATAAAATTCCTTACGGTTTCTGTAGCTGAATTGTGGCACAGAGCGGCCGCATACCTCGCCCCGCGAAGTACCGAGTGCTGCGATAACCGACGTCGACCGCGAAAATTATTATTGATGACGTTACGCTGCGCTGCGCACCTGTGTCTATTAACTCTAGACAATTTAGATTTTATTTTTAGTCGTGCAACCCCCCGGCGCGAGGTCATCTGAGCATCGCGTTGCTTTTCCGCGTCCGTTATGTCTCGCAAAATGTCTTTGATGTGCAATTACGCCGAAAATAACAACTCTTGATTCTAAATTCGATAAAAGAAGAAAGAAATAGAAAAAAACAAAGAAGTAAATAATAAGAAATCATTAGCCAATGAAAAAAACGAACATAAAATATCTACAAACACACCAGCAAAGTATTTTAAATAAATAATAATATAATATATAAACGTTAATATTGTGAACCTTATAGGATCTTTATCAGCATAAAATTTAAACAATCGTATGTTAACATTAACATCATAAAAAGAATTTAGTTGCAAGTTTGCATGTCATAAAATAAAATTCAAAAAGAATAATGTAAAAATTATGGAGCGCATAAGCAGTAAAAAAAGGCTGTAGCAAAAGTCAGAAACATCGAAAACGTTTACGTTTCCCCAATCAAATTAGTGATTCAATTCATAATGTGTTTCAGAAAAAATTGTCTTGACGAGACCTGTTTTATTTTTATGCTTTCTGATTTTAATATCTAATTTCCTATTTGTTTGTCCAACGTAAGACGCATCACAACATTATACAAATTTACACAATTAATCCTATAAACATTTCTATTATTGAGAAGATTGTTTTTGTCCTTTCTCGGTGTAATCATCAGTACCAGTTTTATCTATCTACACCATAAGAATTTGATTAATTTTGACTACCACATTTTATGCCTGTTGGATTGGACAATCCATTGACTTCACTGAACTAACGTATTCTCGTCATAGAACGACGAATACGTTTATTCTTCATATTTATTGACTTTTACCTCTTGTAGACTTTTACCACGTATTTCATCATAGTTCTCTATTATATATTTTATTATTATATTTATTATTCAAAGGAAAAAGGCAGTAACTGACTACAAACTGGCAACAATGATATCTTAGTTAAACGTTTATTGTGTCGTCGACGTTTCGACCTTAGGTTTAGGTCCTTTTCAAGAATATCTATAAATATTTTATGTTGGAATAATACAATTTAAAAGCGCAAAATAGTACAACATTCAATTTAAGACTTACATGTTAAACAGTCCAGCAATACATAAAAAACCGATTATGCGGTAAAATGTAACAACCAACATTAGTTAAGAATACAGTGGACGTGAGTGACGTCTGTTGCTGATGACGGCGCAAAACGGACTGAGAGATGAGTTTCGCAGTCAGAGGAACGAAATATAATAAATAAATAAAAGCAAGGAACGCCAAAAAGCACGAAGTGTATAAGTACAACAATCAAGTCAAAAAACTAAAATGTAAATAATAAATAAGTAAAAATAGGTAAATAAAGGTAAATAATAGATAAGTAAAAGAAGGAAAAAATGTCAAATATTAGAAATGTCAAGATATTAAGAATTATAAAATGTTTAGAAGACTGTCGTATATGGCTGTTAAATTCTCCGTGTCTTTTTGAGAGTTAATAGCAAACCTGCTTTTTTTAATAAAAAGCATCTCCGCTATTTCTCTTTTCTTTCTATAGGTTTCCTTATGTAAAATTTTAGGGTGATCCCAATTAAATTCATGTCCGAGAGAAGTTCTATGTTTGCTAACTACAGAGTGATTCGATATGGGTTTTTTAATATCATTACGGTGTTCGTTTAACCGAGTCATAAGATGCCGTTTTGTCTGTCCGATATAGCACGCGTCGCAATTATAACAATCAATCTCGTAGACTAGTTCAGTTTGTTTTAGACTATTGAGTGTGTCTTTCCCTTTCTTTATTATAAAATCTAATTTATTGTGGATGGAGTACAATACTTTTAAGTTAGTTTTGTTTAAAATGCGTTCAATGTCTTTTGAGACTTCTTTGTTGAAAGGGATGACCACGGAGCTATTAGCGTCAAAAGGAATGATGTCGTGTGTGTTGATGCTGGTTTGTCTGTGTTTTAGTTCGTTTAATCTTTTGTTTATGTGATGGTTAATTAAATTATTAGGATAAAGATTGTTACGTAGAATTTCTTTAATAACGGTAATATTGCTTGTGTGGAATCTCTCGTCAGAGAGTAGGATGGCTCTGTCAATGAGGTTAATAATGGTATTTTTCTTGTATTTGAAGGGATGATTGGAGAGAAAATTTAAATATCTACCGGAAAAAGTGGGTTTTCTGTACCAGTTTGTAATGAGTACGTTGTCATCTCTAACAATGATAGTATCTAGAAACGAGATTGAGTTGTTTTTCTCTAGTTCATGAGTAAAATTAAGACGCGGGTGATAATCATTAAAGACATCGAGAATCGTGTTAATTTCGGATGTTGGAGCAATCATAAGAATGTCATCGACATATCTGTAGAAGACAGGGATTGTAAATTTGAGGCGTTTGATGCAATGCATTTCAAGATCGTCCATTACCATGTCAGCTAATATAGGGGATAGTGGAGACCCCCCTAGGACCCCATAGGACTGCCGAAGATTTGTTCATAGAACGAACCGCCGAAGCCAAAACTTGTAGAAGAAAGAACCGTATTAATGGCAAAAAGGAATTGTTGTAAGTTGAATTTGGTGACAGGTGCAATGTGGTTCCAGCGAGATTCTATTGCTTTAAGAATTAATTCTTTCGGGATGTTGTTATAAAGAGCGGTAACATCCAAGGATAAAAGAGATTGATAGGCGTGAATGTGCATATTTTTTATATTCCTTGCAAGGGTCCAACTATCTTTAATATGAGATTTTGGCTTCGGAACGGATCGCTCTAATATCTGATGTAAGTATTTAGCAACGTTGTATAACGGACTCCCAGATGCCGATACAATGATGCGAAGTGGATAGCCACTCTTGTGAATCTTCGGCAGTCCGTAAATTTATTATATTATTATATTAATTTATTATATCTTGTACGATGTTTTCTGTTGAACAGTAGAAAAAAACTGTAACTTATAGTGTAGATAATACTTGTAAATTTAAGAAAAAGTAAGTTTTTGTTAAAACTTTCAAACTGCTAAGGAAAACTTGTAAGTTTTCCTATAATGCTGTTAACGATTATTTAAATTTGATAACGTGTTGATGAAGACCCCGTGAGATTGAAGATGTTCACGACATTATATTATTGTCTATTTAATAAAGTACTTTGCTGTGTAGACATCTAGACTTTGTAGACATCTTGCTCATTTGCTCATTGGCCGATGACCTCTTATTTATCTTTGTTATTACAACGAGCTTGGTTTTAAGTAGAAAAAAGCATAATATGGTCATCGAAGTAGAACGTGCATATTATCACAATTGCGTTTTTTAAGTCGCAAGCAGTTGCGAATAGATGCGTGACGCAACGGTCGCGAAGCGCATCGTGGATGAGTAAACTCGTGGGAAGAGCTGGAAAGCGATCTTGCACGCTACACTGTCGGCGTGGCATACGGATCGCGAAAGTTTATTATATTTTGCGGTTCGCGCCGTTGTACAGTCGCTTTTATGCAACCAACGCGCCATTGTCCGTCCACGCGCGAGGCGTCACAATTGCGCCTTGCGCTTAACTGGAGCAAGCGGTCGTGCGAGCATCCGCGTTTAATTAGCGGCTGGGTAATTAGGCCTCGGTTTCGGAGATGCCGATTGCGTCGTGGGAACTCGTGCGAGAGCTCTTTCTTCGTACATGCGATAGTGGCATCTCAAGATTTCAGTTGCAATAGTTGAAAGAGAATGAATAATAATATCTGTGGAGAAGCTCATAATTATAAAACAAAACAAATAAATAAAGGCCAAAAGAACAAGCATATGTAATAATAGTAGTCAAATTAACATATATAATATAATACAAACATTTAACAGATGACCATTATACGCGTTTCAACGTACAAAGCTTTCTTCAGTAACAATGGAAATAAATAGAATGTTAGATTACGCATAAGGTTCTTAGTAAACTATAAAAGCAGACAGCAACGAGACAGCAAGAGAACAATTATTTATAAATAATCTCATTTCGTTTATTTTAATTAGTATAACTGAACAGAGAACACAACATAGATATTTATTTAAGTAGTAATCATAAAATTATCTGTAACTTGTAACGATAACACAGAGAATTAAATCTTGTGCAAGAAATTACGTTACAAGAAGGAAGCAATGTTAACTAACAAAAGAAAATATAATTCTATAATTATTAAATTAATAGGTTAATATTAGAAGTCAAATCGATATAATTAAAATATCTCTAAATAAATTCTATCAAGAAGACATCATATCGACAACACATACAAAGTAAACTTATAAATTAAATTCTAAATAAATGATAAAGAACAGAAATAATAGAAAGAATATTAACCGTTATTAACCGAGCATATCTGGGGTTTGATATGGATAACTTATTAATGAGCACGTCTACATAACATTTTCGTGATGTCTTCGTTAGCAATATATGGCAGTTTATTATCGGCTTTTCATCTAGCGACACAAGTCGACACAAGCATCATTCTATCTTTTTTTAACATTCATAAATGACAAAGATAGAATGACACTTGTGTCGACTTGTGTCGCTAGATGGAAAGCACCGTATGTCTCTGTAGTGGGTCATGTATAGTTATGCCTTGTATAAATCTAAATATGGCGGTCTTTTATCTCTCTCTGACCGTGGACCTTTGTCTTCGATTCGTAATTGTTGTAAGATGAAGATATCGGGCAGGTACGTACGTATCCCCTGTACTCACAGAAGTGAGGAATGTCTTCAGGCTAATGCTTCGAGCACTCCTTGGACTCTGGCTGGTGGGTTACAACATCCTTTCTTGAAATGTAATGTCATGGCTCAACATTATCTTGTGTGTACACAAGTTGAACTTACATCGATACTGTATTGCATCCAACCATAATAGCTCATATACAGAGCTAAGATCCATCAGGCTGTGCCCAAGTGCACCCCTTTAGATCTCGAATCAGATCACAAAGATCTCCATTGCTTCCTACAGTCGTAAAATTCTCAATAAAAACGTTCGTACTGTCCTGCGTTAACTTGACCTCAAGCCAAGAGAAAAAAAATCCCCACCACCAGCACCGGGGCCACAAAACAGAGGCGACGGCCCCCCAGCGCCGCCGAACGCTATCGACCACGCGGCCATTCGTTGTGCCAAGCGCGACTATTTCAAACATAGAATTATTATAAAAATCGGATAAAATCATATGTAAAAAGATAATAACTGTTCAAATTTTAATTTTCTTCTACTTTTTCAAATTTTAGTAACATAACAACGGAATAAATAGAATTATTATAAAAATTGGATAGAATCATATGTAAAAAGATAATACTGTTCAAATTTAAACAACCGTCAATACAGAACAAATCTCCAAGGAACATCCTTGGGATGTCTTGTAGACATCCTTAGAACATAAGATGTCTCTCTGGACGTCTAGAGGACGTCCCTTGGAGATTTGTTCTGTATGAGCGGTTGAATAAAAAAAGAGAGAGATCAACTAGAGACACTTCTTCACACTGTCTTGGGACGAAGAGTAATAGTTTTGATCTGTACAGACCCCAATGACATATATTACTAGACTAGACCAAGTATTCCCTCAGAAAGGGTGAAGCTGGCCGTTGGCAATTTAAGATAGAGTGAGAACGTTGAACCGCTGTTTTCCTTCTCATCCTCTTGTAGGCTGTCAACTTGACAGTTTACAAACTATGCGAATGCTTAGTCTAGTCTAGAAATATATGTCATCTTAGTCTAGAAATATATGTCATTGACAGACACAATACACATACAGAGATATAACGCTGATGAAGGGAAAAGGATGATATGTCCTGACGAAAACAAAACTGTGAGAGATAAACAAACAATTAGTCATTATAATTATCTTTGTTTGTTTGTCTCTCACAGTTTTGTGTTCGTAATTCGTGTTGATTTTCTTGATCGGACATTACTCCACCGACTTTTCAATCTGGAAGGGGGTGGAGTAATTATTTTATATACAGTGGTGATCGTGAAAATAGAGCCATCTATTAAAAAATGGAGAAATGTTTTATGGTCAGACGAAATTAAAATAAATCTGATGGGATCTGATGGAAGACATTATGTGAGAAGGTCTTATGATTGAAATAAATAATATGATGAAATAAATTTTGTACGAATTTAAACTGTAGTATTTTTATTGCTGATTGTTGTGTTCCTTTCTTAATGGCTCTATTTTCATGACCATCACTGTATAATACTACATTCTCGATTACCACCGAAGAATCTTGTTCCACCATTTTATTGCAATTTTGACTTATAACTTTATGAAATTGAATGAACAGTTATTATCTTTTTAAATATATATGATTTTATCTGATATTTTTAATAATACTATTTATTCTGTTGTTATGTTACTGAAGAAAGCTTTGTAAGTTGAAACGCGTATAACGGTCAAGTGTTAAATGTTTGTATTGTATATGGTAATTTGATTGCTATTATTATGTCATTCTTTTGGCCTTTATTTATTTGTTTTGAAAGACAATAAAAAAGATAAGTTTGGTGATTTTTAAAAAAGAAAAAAATATTAACAGTCTTTAACTGTCAGCCGCATCGGTTAATAAATTTTTATTTGCAAAGATAACGGATTGCTTCTCTGCCGCTTTGATTCATGTCATACTTCTACAACCGTTGCCGAGCAAAAGAAGCTAATTCGCGTAAAATAAGCCTTGTTCGGATGTTGTTGCGTAAACACGGTCGTCGCCTCGAATGAAACGATCGTACAGCCGAACGCGAGACCCGTTAGATTTGCGATTGGCAGGAAGTATCTTATGCCAGGACCGACCGCGACGAGATTACGATTATTCACGATTATACCGTCGTCGGGTAGGAAAGCTTCCTGCGGAGCTAAATATCTGATGTGCCTCCACTGCCCCGTTCGAGATAGTCTCTCCCCGACGATTATAACGGTTTATCAGGGAATCCGGACTTGCACGTCACAACCGCATGCGTGTGTATATAAATGTATGCAGGTATGAGGCGTCTCCTCGAGAAAACATCAACGTTACACTTGTAGTTCTCGTTGTCCTGCTCTTATCTTTAACAGTCGTGACGGAAAACCAATAAAATGGAATCGGTGTCCTTCGAGTTGCTCTCGAAAAGATTTGTGATAGTAATTAGAGAAGTTAAACCTGTTCGCTTCCTGCGGTTTATATTTATTTTTAGCGAACGAATCCGTTCGGTTGTTCCAATGAAAACATTTCTCATGTATCAAGAATGCACGAGATATAAGTATTTTACCAAATATGTGTTATACTGTTAAAATAGAATATAAGATGTCTCAGCGCAAGGTCAAATCAGCAATAAGTGGAATCGAATCGTCTCTCACTTTATTCAGATGGATTTAAGTGTCAATTGCGTGAATAATTCAGCAGGGAAAAAATCACTACTTATCTATCTATTTATAACTACGTAAATGAGCAGGAAACGTACAAGCTAAGCGATAGTTTATGAAGAGCAAAGATACGCATTAACATTGTATTTACAATGCCAATCGTCTCGGACTGTCATTAAATTGAAATGCAGATTGTATCATCGTTATTCAACTCGCAATTCGCGCTGCGTGATTCGTGAAAATAGAAGGGGCAATCGCGCGTGCGAATTGCTCGAAGACCGGCGGGAAGGCTGGGATCGGTGGAGACTGGATCCCAGGCTGGCTAGAACTGGACTGGATCCTAGGTCAGCGCTAGAAAGTATTCGGGTTTCCTGTTAAGCAGCACGAAACGGTGCGTGTAAAAAGCGAGCAATGACTCCTGGACGCGTTTGAACGCGACTTTCCGCGGTGAAGCCAAGCGTGAAGGAACGCGAATAATTCGGTGCTGAGGAATATGGCCGTGCATTGCGCCATTCGATCGAATAAGCTTCTATCGGATAAGCCTTGATTAAAGATTTACGTAATTTCTCAAAAACTCGTGCTTTTGGTGCTCTTTAATATCCACTTGAGAAAGAGAAAGGTCATACAGATGCCATAACAGATCATTTTGTAGTCATAATATTAACCCTCGGCTGGTAAACATGGGTCGTTCGTGCCTTGTCGAAACTTTCTTCCTTTGCTAGCTCGGGAGGGGGGGTAAGGGGCGGGGCAAAACTATGCTGAAAAAAATTGTATACTAGTATACTACTAGCTCCCCAAATGCCGATGTTTTATTGTGCGAACAGCTTCTGTATGAGCCAGTCAAAATTTGGAAAAGGCACGAACGACCCATGTTTACCAGTTAAAGGTGCCAAAAGTACAAGGTGAGTAAAGTACATTGGGCCCCAGAAATTGGAAAAATGAAAGCGTTGCGCCTTTTGTGACGTCAAGAAAGACAAAAAAACTAATATGGGTTGCGTTAAGTGCCATAAGCCTGTATGTGAAGAGCACAGGTCTCTACATGCCGTGATTTATAATGGCCTTATAATTTTTGTATTTTCTTATTTTTGTATTTTTTCTTATTTTTGGTAAAAATAGACAATGTCTATGATAATTTGTATGAATAAAATTGAGTAAAAAATGAAATTATGTCTATTTTATTGTAAATAATACCTTTTTACGTACTTCGAAAAAACGCGATTTTCATGTTGAAAACTTAAGCATTTATTTAATTGGTACATATTTGCAATATTTTTTTCTTGAAAGTACTATTCTTAAACTTTAATTTCCTTTTTGAAATTTTTAAAAATATTAATTTGATCAAAAGTTATGATTTTTTAAATAAAACAGTACATTTTCCACGTTTTTATTTGTTCAAACAAATATATTGTTTAAACAAATTTATAAATCATCAATATAACGATTGATCCTTATACTAGGATAGTTAAAGAAGCACCATGAATTTTTTCAGATTTTTTTTAGCACTTTCAAGTACTTTTTAAAGCGTCGGACGCGAACGACCCATGTTTACCATATAAAGGTGCCAAAAAATAGCTTACCAGCCAAGGGTTAATTACACAGCGTATAATTAAGATAATCGCGTGAGAAGGCAATGTATCTCTATGCGGTTCGGCGCGAGATCGCGATTTTTCTGCGCGCAGCGGAGTATCAGCTGTGGACAAATTTATTTATTTTCTCGCGCAGTGTGCCGGATAACGGTTTCCCTGTGTTACCAGGAAACACTCGCTTCGTCATAATTGCGATAGCACTGCAAACATACTTTCTAACTGAATCTTGGGCCTGGTTATCTTGATTCTTACGTGGCGATCAATTATTTCTATAATAAAGGAGATTTCTGAATTGGATTGTACGGACGCGTCTTTAATTACGGTAATAACTGCGATATTTCTCCGATTCGCACGTTGACTCGTGCATCTAGAGCATAATTTATTATTTTACGTAACGACAGATCAACATCACCGTTTAATTGTGTCTTTTTTTATCCCATTCCCGTGTACACTTCCGTCGGATGGATTTCGCAAAGAGGCTCGTTTCCCAGCATGCTTACTTTTTGTAACTATTTGAAAGTACGAGATTATGATAAATTTCCCAGGAAAATGTATATTTTATTTAATTTCTCTATCGATGTCTAATAATACGTTGTATCGTATGATTTATACGTGTAATTTACCGTTATCAATAGTAAATTCTACGAGGCATATTTCTTTCTCAACGCGTTGTATTTATTCTCATATGCCTTTCCTTGGTATTGAATTACAATCCATGCTAAGAATTTACAGTAGAATTTACAGTTTGAAGAAGATGCAAGTGCGTAATAATATTTTTAACAGTTTTATTTTATTATTCAGATGGATAAGATAGATTTTAAAAATGATAAAATTATTAAAATCAGACTGCACGTAAAATCTTAAGATAAAAAAGTGGGAAAACTTTGTGGATTTTGAATATTGTGCTTATTGTCCGCAATGTGATTGTTTTAATTCAATTTCGAAATTTATTATTAATTAAATTTTTGCAGGAGAATGTACTTCCTGCTCTGTTTTCAAAGATAACTTGCATTTTATGGAGTTTCAATAATTGAGATTTACAAACTTATTTTATAATGAACGAAAGACGTTTTCCTGCATTGAGTTCATCGACTCGAGAAGAGACAAAAGGTAACTAGAAAAATTATTCAAATACCGATATCACAAGTGAAGTACCGCTGCGTATTGTCCGACTTCCGGTTTCCTCGATAAACTTTGTGACATATCCGTTCGGTGACCAAATTGGTAAACGATACACCATGATACCAAACTTGAATTCAACCCACGCGATACTCGACAAGTCCCTCACGTAATCATTATCCCGTAGCATATTATACGTAATCTGAAGAGGCACACAATATATGATGTACAAAATGCATTGTTATTACGCCCCTCACAATTCCCCCCACACAAGCGTAATTACTTTAAATAATATAAAATATGTTATTTAATCTTTACAAAGTCGCATCGTCATTCGTCACGCATCGAAAAGATTCAGAGCTTTAAAGTTTGACGCAGTTTCGAAATTGATTATTAGATAAGAGAGAGAGAATTGAATTAAAGAATCACGGAAAGACATCTCTGTCGTTACCCTTTACGTGAAACCTAATAACACCTGGCTGTAGCTCCGTGAGAATTTTACGCCGTTGTGCTTCTTAGTGAATGGAAACACATGGCCTGATTACTTTAGTATTACGGTAATCGCATCTACGTCTTGGATGAATTAGCAAGCGCAAATTCAGTCCTCAATGTAACAAGGCGTGATATAATTTCCGGTTAACATCGAAATGCGTTTCTCTGTTTCTTCAATTTTTTCTCTTTTTTTGCGTAACGGTATTTCTTGTTCGACGATGCGTTAAATGCGCCGTTATAAACATTTCTTTTATTCATGTTCAATTATTTAACAAGAATTACATTGTAACACTTGCGGAAAGCCGTTGACATCCTTGAATTTATCAGAGCAAAAAGTTTTGAATGCAACGAAGGATTCGTGAGAATCGAAGGAATGTATTTTTGAGCGTGGGTGTACCTTTCAGGTTTTCAGGTTCCCTTGTGGGAATTATGTACGTGAAGGAAGCTCTAGCAGACTCGCTTTTGTATGAAGGGTCGAGGTTGTACGATGGATCTTTTTCTCCTTCCTCACTGCCATTGCAATCGTTAGCATGGTACTTTGTCTTACAGAAGACAAGTAATTCTTAGCTTTTCCTCTAGCACATTTAATTTATTCTTTTAAAACTAGCTAGCATTCATGTTGAAGTAATCTGTTTATTTACTGTTTGACGATTACAAGCATATTATGATACCACACGTTGTATGATCGTTAAAACTGTTTTTGCAGCGATCTACTTGATCGTACAATAGTTGAAAGTGGTATCTAAGTAACACCAGATCATAAAACGCCTAGTCAGTCTGATGTTTCTTTCGTGCGGTTCGATTGGCAATTGTGTAAGCGCATTCCGTGTCTTGTTCTCCTTCTTCGAGCCACCTGCGGTTAGAAGTCTGTCACCCAATAGTAATGTAGCATGCCTTCTATTACAGTACTGCAGGAAATTCTGCATCTATGTAGCCTATGTAGCTTATTACTAAGTCGATGTTCAAACGTGAGTACGACTTATTTTCGGCAAGAGGACTAAGATAAAAAAGTCCATTGGACTCTTTATTAATCCTATTTCGTTACGGTTCGGTGTAACGAGCGATATTCAACGAATTTTAATCCAATTTTGTTTAATTCTGTTTTACACGAAATTCACGGATCAGTCATTTGCTTTGCACGGGGGCCAATTAGTGACCGGTAAATTATTCAGATATATCCTATTAGGATTGTGGGTTTAATATGTATAACGAGTACTGCAACTCAGCTGCAACTGTTTATAATCGATATAGGAATGAATGATGAAAACATATATCTATCAACTAATTGTTACTTATTCTAATTTCTGATTCTATTAATTTTAATTTACAGAAAATTCTCCTATTTTACACACACACAAGCGCACGCGCGCTTCTTCCAAATGTCACACAGCTCTGTACGGTACTTTGTACATTTGTATATTTTTCTCGTGTTCTATTTTTTCTTTCGCGAAGGACATGGGCATCATTAACCGACCATTATCCTCGTTTTCACGAGCGTGACTTTTGTCGTATCGCCCTCATTAAAGCCGAGTTTACCGTTTGTTTCCTGAATGCGGGATGCGGCACGTGGCTAATGGAAATTCAGGGTCGAGGTACGAAACCACATTGTATTTTCTCGCGAAATGACCTAACGTTCGTTATCTCGCACGGTTCTCACGGTTCGCTGACCGATAAAGCTGCTCACAGTCGACAAACGACAATGTCACGCGACGAGTGAACGTCGAGGAAGCATGACATTCGTTTTCAGATAGGAATTGACATCGTTTAATTCACCGTTTAGCTGCTTCGTTGATTTCACGACATCAAAAGTGATAATACAATATAATAACTTTATCCTACATTCCTTCTTTTCATTTGCGAAGTATCTGTAAATAGTAATATTGTCTTTCTCCTTTTTTATCAAGACAATTGACATCAATCTCAAATTTCACGAATTTGGAAGTATTTGGAAGTATTCTTTACCTCAGGCAAGGTCCAAAAGCATCTATTAGATACAAAAAGTGTAACAAGAGACGATTTATTATAAAATCGTTTAAAAAAAATTTACAAAAGATGGAAATCTTTACGTGCCCGATGTTTTATACGCAATGGCCCGACCGTGCAATTTCACATTTCTCGCGGTTCGTCGACCGATAAAAGCGCAACTGGCGACGACGCCGCGTTGTTCTCGCGGTCGCGGCCACGTGGAGCGCGATGCAGCACGGTGGTCGCGAATATCGCACGCGTGCGTTTGCAATGTAACACATAGCTGCGTGCATTTCATCCCGTGACGAGGCACGGCGGGGAAAATGTGAGACTCAGTCGCCGAAGCGATCACGGATACCAAGGTGCGGCGTGTTGGTAGCATGCAGGGCGTGGCCGTGCGGTTGCACCGTGCCGCGGTTATGCCGCGCGGCAACTGACATAGCTGCGTTACGAGCCGTATGCGAAAAATGGTCCCGCGAAATGCCGGAGTGGCTGCGCAATCACGAATTGTCGTCAACGAGGAAGCCGCAAACGCAGATCCTGCAACCGCGTGCTTATACACGCTTGATAAGTTCCAAGTTACAATAAAAACAAGAGAATCTGACATTTTATGATCCCTCATAGCAAAACAAGTCACAGTGACATCACAATGACTTCCCTCTGTAGTGAAATCACAGTGACTTGTTTTGCTATGGGAGATCTGGTCATATATCCTTCAAGCATTTAAAACAATGATGAAGATGACACTCGATTCTGACAACAATTGGCACGACTTTTTGGGATATTTATTCGGCGATTGTCTGTTACGTGACTGGAATTTCTCACGACGATATGCTCTAGCCGTTGGCGACTAACGGTACTCCAACCAAGGTAGCGTCATAGCTTCAGTGAATTTGTCTTTAAGTTACGGAGCCGAGCGAAGCGTAACGAAAACTTGATTGCGATGATTATTTGTATACTTAAAAATTAGTTATAAGAATTTAAAAATTGCTATGTATCCAAAAAGAAGGGTAATGTTTGGCTGCAAACTGGCTATATAATTTTTTTATTTAATTTCACAACATTTCAACCATTGGTTCCTTTTCAAGTGTAATAATATATTTTTAAACAGCGTTACGTACTAAAAGGAAAGGTTTTACATTATTATTATATTGCGCTACAGTTTTATAATATATTAATTCTTTTTATATAAGGACTTTTATATAAGGACTCTGTTTGACACACAACCTTTGTAAGTTATAAATTAATAGAACCCAGAACATCAATGGTCGAAACGTTGTGAATTTAAATAAAGAAATTATATAGCCAGTTTGCAGTCAAACATTACTCTTCTTTTTGTATTTTTAATCACTAGCGACGAGAAGATTTTTTTCATATTTTTATTGCTATGTATGCTGCTTTCCTAAGTAAATATCATAACCTTTCGGTAAATCTTGTGTCAAGTGTTGTGGTATCGTCTACAGAAATATTAATCGATACACTTTACGAAAAGCGGATATTTGATTTTGCAATAATAAGCGCACGGAGATGGAATTAACATAAAATTCGTATATAGAAATTTTAACTTGTAAGCATATTTATATGTTTAAAATAATGTAGGGGTTGAACGAGATACAGAATAATGCCTTTAATATGCAAGATACGGTCAGAATGTCTGCTACGCCATGTGCGAGCACTTATCTGTCTACACGCTAACATCTACAAGTCATGTACCTGCCTATCTTTCTACCTACCTACCTAGCTACCTACCTATCTACCTACCTATCGTTACCATTAAAAGCCTCAAGACTGGCCCATGTTTTCTCTGCCCCCATAATGGCGGAGGTATTAATGCTGATAGAAGAATTTTAGGTCATAACATCATAAAGAATCCTTTAACGTTATAAACTATATGTAAAGAGTAGTAATACATTCTGAAATACATAACACTTTCTATGTATGAAAATTGTTAAGCGATTGCAAATCGAGGTTAATAGAAACTTAGTATTTACAATCCTCAATAAACGCATTGAGAATAATTTCACGATATTCCGTGAGTAGTAAGTTAAACTTGTTATCCAACACAGCAAATCGCAATTTTATAGTAGCAATTTTAAAATATTTATGCGGCAATGTATCATGTAGCCTTTTTTTGCTATTATATGCCTGTATTATATTTAAAATTGAATAATTATATTTATGTAGATAGAACTCATGTTCACTCGAGTTCAACGACTTGTGAAGAAATTGCGAGAAAGAGAGGGCAAAGGAATCGCTTTTCTTTTCCTGCCGGTGGATGAAGTGCAATCGCGATGCCATGGAATTATCGCATCACGCCGAGCGAGTACGCATTTCTTAAATCATTCACTGCCGAGTCTGGTTTGCAAATGCAAGCGTAGCTCACAATTTCTTTCGTCTCAATACTCTATTAGCATTTTGCGAAGGCAAGGCGAGGTGCGCGAAGGATATGTAAAATTTAACGTGTAAGAAACTTTCTCTTTTGTATTTATATGCGTTCTTATGATGCTTTATGATAAATTTGTGCTATATGCAATATTTCTATGTGCAGGATCAAACTGGTAGTGATTTATTGGGACATTAAGGAAAATTCGCAAATCGTGATGCAAGAACTGACTGAGATCAATTGTGAACAAGTATTTGAAACATCAGAAAAGTAGTAATTTTTAATCTCTGTAAATAGATTTCGTAATCTTTATATTACATGTTACTATTATGTTGTGAATAATGTGAGACGTAAAACTTTTTAATCTCAAATTGTATAAAAAGATATGTATATTTGAGATTGTTAAAATAGAATGTGTTACAATTTAATGTTTATTTAATATGAGAAATTTATTGATTACATGATTTATAGCAAATTACATTAAGTAATTTTTCTCATACATTCTGTTCATACAAATAAATTTTTTCCAGAACGGAATTATTCCTTGTAGAATAAATTTCTTAAAGAAAAATTAATATGACTATGATTTAATTTGTATAGTGTTAATTTTCGATTTATATAGTTTGTTAAAAATGTTGCAATATTGGCGAGGATTAATCATAGAATCTATGTTACTAATAATAAAATAGAAATAAATTTGCTCTATGATAAACATGCTATGATTCTTTCGAGAAGCAATAGTTAATGATCATTTCTATTTTGACTGCAATTCTTTGTTTTGATTTTATAATCGCTTAATGTTCATCGGGATTTCTTTTATAAATAAACTTTGTTTCATGTTGTCAATTGTTTCTAATGGAATTCTACTCATTAACCGGCAAAAATTTAACATTTTAAAATCGCGTACTTTTTTAAATTTCAACATCTCTTCTACTAAAAGATTTCTACACGTGTAGAAATCACATGTCCGTATCTTGCAATTCGTCAAAGCTATACGTCATGTTGAACGACATTTTACAGATTTAAATTTTCAGGAACGATTCTTTCTGCATTGAAATTTCAAATAAGTTTTTCAGCGTTAAAAATTAAAAGACGATTATGAGATAAAAATGGATTTTAATAGTTTTATTCAGAAGAAAACTAACCTAAGAATGAAAAACGACATTTTCTCGAAATTTCAAGAATTCGAAGGTCGAATTTAATTTCACCCAACCGAGTCCAAATTTTTTTACTGGTGAATTTACGAGTGAATCCCTACAATGCTCGTTCGAAGAAAGGTGTGCTCATGTAAAGTCACGTTCACGTCGGAATACAATTCCAATCGGGATACGTGACACTTCTCTCAAACTTACGTTGATTTTTCCTACGTTCTACGATGAGATTCTAGTCCCAGGGTACATGTACACCACTGAAAGTCCGTCTACGATCCGTCGAAGACAATTCACTTCACAGAACGGAACGGAAACTGAACTCACGCGTGTGGACACTGGCTGCCGATAGCGATAGTGCGCTCACGAGGCCGGAAGACGACGAAGAGAAGAAGGAAGCGCGAGACGTACCAAATGCGAATTCGCGGTAAGAAGAACGGTAAGGAAGAGAGAACAGAGTAAAAGATCTGGGAATTGTCCTCAGGGTCACGGAGTTCCTTCCCTCCGGCCCGCCGCTACGAGACTGAAGAACCGGACTCTCTCTCTTTCTACGCCCAGGTGAACGGCGCGCGTTACCTGAGAAAGAGTGCCTTCTTCTCTCCTCCCTGGTGGCACACAGGAGAGAGAAAAGGAGGCAGCCGTGAACGTAGGCACAGGAAAGGTGGAGGAGACATTCGAGAGCGAGTCGCGATGCCGCGCCGGAGAAGGCCGAGCGGAGGCATCGCTCTTGTTTGTTGCATGGCAGCGTCGCGGGGGTAGTTCTGTACGGTACATTTAAATACCTGTCACGTGGCGGCCGGATTGCTGCAAAATGACGTCAGGACGCGAGCGTGACTCGTGACGGAGAGGAAAAACGCGAATTCACCTCACATTTCGCTCAGGAATACACGTTCAGGGGAATCGTAATGGCGGCCTTCGGCGTGGAGGTCGAAGAAATCTTTTTGGAGCTCGAAAATCGTTGTGTTGCCCGAATTTTAGTCATTTTACAGCAATCTAGCTAAAATTTTTATAAAAGATTTTCATAAAATTTCGACACTGAAGATGACTTTATTACAAGTCAAGACGTTTGTTATTGTATATTGTTTTATATAATTATTGGCACTGTCATCCAGCATTGTTCATTATTGCCCTTTGGAGATTTGAATATTATTATTTAATAGCTTACAAATATTACTTTAAATATTTATTAGAAATATATATAAAATAGTTTTAATATTGTTATTATATCTTGCAAAAAAAACAAGTACAGAGAAATAAATAGCAAAATTATTTGTATTAAATGTGAATTTTGTAAAAATTTAATATTGATATTTTGTTGATGAGTTGTCTTGTCATAATATTGTCAAACACTTCTGTTCGGAAGTAGTATCCTAGTTTGAAACCGGTTTGTACGAGTGCGTAGACGCTCATTGAGGAATAATATCTTATTCTAGTGGATGTTTTCTCCAATTTTATTCCGTACTCGTAGGAACGCTAAAAATTGAAGAATTTTGCTATTCAAGAAAACGGCCGTGAACGTAGCACGAAGGCGGAATAGCCGGTAGAATTGGATTTGATCGCAGCGTGCCGTGCCAGAGGTTAGTTTGCACTATTACCGAGAGTAGGTATGCCTTCAGAATTACCGCAAGCAGTGAAAGAAATATCGTGAAAGAACTACTATTTGCGATATTTCTTTACAATAACTTTATAAAAATAACTTTATAAAAACAGTTTGCTTGAGAGAAGAAGAGAAGAATCTCTTTCTATAGTTTAATCAATTCTATTGTTCTTAAAAAATTGCAAACTTTTCATTAAGTCTAGCCAGAAAACTTCTATTTTTCAGTATGATGCTATTAATAATATTTATAATGCTAATAAGAAATTTGGCAAAAATTAGGAAACATAGAAATAAATAGGTAAATTTTACCCAATTTTAGGATAGAGATTTAGAGATTTTGCTTTTTTCTCTTCTTTCTTTGTTCTTCATTTTCATCAATAATTTCTTTTTAATTTACTGAAGTGACACACGTAAAATGTCCAGAGATAGCTTCGGAATGCTAACGGGTTAAGTAGGCGTACGATTGCAGCAAGTAAGTGTTTCGCGAAAAGAGACATCGATGCTCGCGCAGGAAAGGTCGTCGAGCCAGATCGGCGTGAAGTCACGCCACACGGGTACGACGACCGCGGGCCGGCGCGGATTTCTTTTTCTTGCGCACCTGAATGAAAGTTGTAATTGAGCGAGAAGCTGGACGTGCGCGAGTCGACGTATCGCGTTCAACGTTCTGCATTTACGCACGTCGAAAATTTGGAGAGATCGGCTCTTTAGATCGGCAATTAGAAATCATCGCGAGATACGATCCGCGTCATTTATCGTACCGTACGTCATTTATCATAAATATAGGAAGAAGCTCGACGAGGTAACAGTGACAAGTACGACAACGAAGCAAAGATCGGCTTTTATTTATAAAAAAAACTGTTCCGTTTATTTCACTCGTTTACTTATCAGTAAGTTTCAGACTGGAAAAAATATAGAAATAAAAATTAATGTAATTTCTAGGCAAAAGTGAAATCTTTCAAGTGTAGATGTTCTATTCTTTTATTCACGAAAAGAGAATTGCACGATAATAAAAGTTAACGCAACGTCTATATCTTCTTCGAGGTACGATCGCCTAATTGCCTCCGTCGAGGTTCAGGTGTCGCCTTTTTCTTCCACTCGTTCTAATTGCAACGGACGTAACACTTTTTACCAAGCGTGACCGGCGCCGGAGTTACGCAAGAGGAGGAGCGCCGCCACCAACGCGATTCGTCGCAACTATTTTTCAACTCTTAATTAACGTCCAGTCTACTGTGAAAAGTACATTGAAAACGACCACGACGATCGAACGAAAAGTCGGACGGAATTTCACGACAGAAGAAAAAGCATGTAAAGCCCACTCCGCGTTTTATCGGGTCTGCTGCACTTTGAGGCGTTCAACCCGGCAACTCGCTGCGAGCGCACGCGAGCGAGCCTTTGCGCGCCGCACATGACTGTTTATAAATAAAACGGAATCATCATCCATAAGTTGCTTACCAAGCCAGAAAACGCAATCAAAGGGTGCTACTCTCGGTCTGCACAAGCCTGGTTTGGCTCAAATAATATGCTTCATCATTATTTGTTCGAACATTTTTGATTCTCAAATCTATTTATCTATCCTGTTAACTCGCAAAGGTATAAAAACTTTTTAGTAAATTGTGATAAGCCAAGACACTTAACGTATATATATTACAGAACACAATAAATTTTTATGTTTAAATTATTTGTACGATTATCATAACCTATTTTATTGCAAAGCGATTTCGAATTGACGTTGATCACGACTGTTGTGTTGTGAACACTGTGCATTAAACATTGAATTAAAAGAAATTATCATCGCACAATTTTATTTTTGATATAGAAATTTAGGGCAAGTCCGGGCAAAGGGGAACTCTTAAGGAAAAAAGTTAAAAAAGCATATTAAATAACAGGCCATCTCTTTCTCAAAAAACTTTTATAATATATTTAATATATTTTAATTTGTCTTATAATAATCTACAAAACACTGCACAACTTAAGAAAAATATTAACATATGCATTTGTAATAACAAAAATTTTATAATAATATTTTAACTATATATATATCTAAAAAATTACCTGGGCAATGCGAATAACAACGAAAAAAATTATTTAAACATCACATTTGTAATAAATAAAGCTTTCAGAGCCAAGCTTCAAGGCTCAGTGTATTCTTCTAAGCAAAATAAATAAAAGTATTTGTTATTTTATTTTTTTCCTTCGTTTTTTTGAGCTAGGTCCAACTTCTTCATTATGTTGATCATTTCCTTTTATTGTTTTATTTTTTCCCTTTTACTTTTTCGGATTAGAACCTACATTACCCTTTTGTTTTTTAATTTTTTATAAAGCTTGTTCTATAAAATTGTTTTATAAAGCTTTAAAGCTTGTTCATCTCTGATAAAAAATTTGTTTTACTTTGCCCGTTCCACTTTGTTCGGTATAAGTAATATTACATGTAATTTTAATGTGTAAATGTAAATAATTAATGTATAATGAAAATAATTTTTACATTATAACGATGAATTTGTAAACTAACGTGTGAATAGAATACTCTTAACAACGAGCGCGTAGAAAGTAAAAATAAATACTTTTTTTACTTTGATTAAATCGCAAAAAAAGACAGTCAAAACAAATTCTATTATAGTAGTTTTTCTTCGAAAGCAGAAATCATTGTTATTAGTCAACAATATCGCTCTTTATTTGTACACCGGTTCGGTACTATCAGAATATTTAAAAAAAAGCAATTTTTTACTTTGTCCGGGTGTTTCTTTTTGCCCGGACCTCCCTTATCTTACGGAGTTGTACAGATGCGGGTATAATTCTCAGTACTGCGAACTAAACAGGAAGCACATATATGCACACGCGCGCACACACACACACACACACACACACACACACACGCACGCACGCACGCACGCACGCGCACGCACGCACGCACACACACACGTATATACAATGCTTATATACATGTACATATACATACAGGGTGGGCCATCGAAAAGGAAACAAACTGAATAACTCTTACATAATGATTTTTTGAAAAAATGCAAAAACATGTCAATTATTATTGGAAAGAGGACATCTATTGACGTAAAACTCTTACCCTCAACTTCCACCCCCTAGGCGGGGGGTGGCAACCCTTAAAAATTTTAAACGGGAAGGGGGGTCGAGTAATATATCATTGGAAAGGTCTCTCAATTCTCTATAATTCTACGTTTGATTTTTTAAATTTGATCGATTTGTTTAGAAGATACAGAGTGTTTTATCTAAAACAAATAAATCTTTATAATCTTTAACCAGGCCATTAATCGGTTGCAAGAGGTGTTCAAATCGTGTTAGTTAGCGTAGTAATTGTTTGAAATGTTGATCAACATCCAATAGAAATTCTTTTTAGTATAGTAAGATATCTTACTAAAAGCTTCCAAGTTTTGAATTTATTAGTAAGATATCTTACTATACTAAAAAGAATTTCTATTGGATGTTGATCAACATTTCAAACAATTACTACGCTAACTAACACGATTTGAACACCTCTTGCAACCGATTAATGGCCTGGTTAAAGATTATAAAGATTTATTTGTTTCAGATAAAACTCTGTATCTTCTAAACAAATCGATCAAATTTAAAAAATCAAACGTAGAATTATAGAGAATTGAGAGACCTTTCCAATGATATATTACTCGACCTCCCCGTTTAAAATTTTTAAGGGTTGCCACCCCCCCGCCTAGGGGGTGGAAGTTGAGGGTAAGAGTTTTACGTCAATAGATGTCCCCTTTCCAATAATAATTGACATGTTTTTGCATTTTTTCGAAAAATCATTTTTGTAAGAGTTATTCAGTTTGTTTTCTTTTCGATGGCCCACCCTGTATATATATATGTATGTACTTCCAATCCAGAGGAACAAATGACATCTATTTTAAATAACTTGACTACGGTATTCTTATTACGATGAGTGTACAGTTCCATAAATCATACTGTTCAATGCAACGACTATTAATCTGATGTCACTGAAGAGGACTCCGTGAGTTCAAAACGCGTTTGACATTTATGTATCACTATGTATTATTATGTTTAATATATGTAATTTATTTCCTTTACATTTTATTTTCTTTTCGCATAAATGTTGGACTCCTGAAAGATTTGAGTGTATATATTCAGATATTTGAAATTGAGGAGCCAAATCGATATTTTTCTATATTTGTGTGTGTGTGTGTGTGTGTGTGTGTGTGTGTGTGTGTGTGTGTGTGTGTGTGTGTGTACAAGGTGCCCCAGTAACTCTGTTACAAGCCAATAACTCGAAAAATATTTATCGAATCAAAAAGTTGTTCCTGAGAATATTTCGAGGTGTATTCGAGGAGCCTTTTTAACGATGTTAATATGAAGTCGCCTTTGCTTCTCCTTTAAGGGAAGCAGGAAGAACTTTATAATTTCAAATAGAACTTTTTATAAAATGTTGCATATTTGGATTCTATGGGGAAAAAAACAAGTAAATTTTATCTGAAATATTTGTTGGAAAAATCCTTCTATCAAAAGTTATAAGCATTTAAATCTTAAAGTAAAATGCATTGAAATTAATGATAAATTAAATAAAAGACTTTATAGTATAGTAGACTTTGTTCTTTTACTCTTTATTAAATGTTTAACCTGGTGTCCATTAGCATCTAAACACTTAATAAGTTCTTTTACAAAATTTTGCCTAACGATAAACAAGATTTCTAGGGTCACGCTAGCGCAAACTTCACGTATTTTTCGTTTTAAGTCTTCTTTTGTCGTAGGTCGTAGGTGATCGAGACATGACTTTCTCTTTGATATACCCCCATAAAAAATAGATCCAAGGTCAGTTGAGTCTAATCATGAACGGAATCGTTAAAAGTTTCCGTACCACACCATACCAAACCTTCAACAAAATTGTTGTTGATACCAAATTATGAAGATCACAGAGTAATGCTCAGAGGTGCGATAAATAAAGTTGTGCTAGTCAGTCTTCGGTATTTCCTAGAATTTCTGATTTTTTCTGGTTCAAGGTTACATGCGAGTCATTGTATTATAAGTCGTTGGATTCGTCTCTACCTCAGCTATTATGTTATAATGATAGAAATATGCAGTTTCATTTAAAAAAACATCAATGACCTTGAAATCTCTAAAAATATGACCTTGAAAAAAAAATGATACCCACTGTAATATGTGTTTCTCCGAACCAAACAATTTATGCCTTAGGTATTTCCGCGTATCATTAACGGTAACGAAGATATTGCCTTGTAACCGAGTTATTGGGACACCTTGTATATACAATAAAATTATATTATATTATCTTATATTAAAACTTTTTTGCAACCAATATAATTCCTTGCTAGTATTAAGATTAATCCAATCCGTGTCACTTTCGTTTTAGTTATCAATGACTTTTGATACGCGTTACCACTTAATTATACACTTTCCCGACTTTCTTCTATTTAAGTGATATATATATATATATATACACCGATTGCGGGAGTATAAGAAGGGACTAACAATTAAATAGAAATATGCCATCTTCGATCAAGCTGATCATTGCAGTCCAATAATACTTGTGTGAATTTTTATATTTATTATATATCCATGCAAACTGCACGCTAATTGTTTGTCAATCTTAAAACATAGTTATTTGTCGGAGCACAAAAATTATAATTCAAATAAATTCAACACTTAAATCAATTTAATTTTTGATACTAATAATTATTTAAATTACTATAAAGAATTTATTGTGTAAAATATTACTTTAGCTATCACTCTAGAATTCGGATCTGGACTTTCCCTCACTTCGATGTGACGTATCTTTATTCTAATTCGATTATTGAGATAAGAAGAAATTAACTTTTCCTGCATACGGAGTAACATCTACCATTAAAGTTCATCATCAGTTCAATGTCAATCAATAATTCCAATCGTTTCGTAACGTTACATCAGCGGAAGCTCACAATGCGAGATGCATTTAAACCACAGAGTGTATCATTAGGTATGAGGCATTAGCCGTATCGCTATACCGAACATAGTACTGTCAAGCAATGTCTCATGACGAGACATTGACCCAAGCAAAGAACCGTTCGATTGCAATCGACTATATAGATAAAATTAACTTTACAGTACTTATAGAACTGGAAGACCACGATTCTCTCTAGAGCGACTAAGAATATTGAATGGTATAAAGTAGATTATGATTCGCGTCTTAGTATTAAAACACAAACGTCCTAATCTATTTTGAATTTAACAGTCTTATTTGATGTAAAGCAGACATCATTAATCCGATGCAACTTCTCACTAATAGTTAGCTCATCGTCAGATTAGAAGTTTGCGTAATTTCGAAAACGGTCTGAACGACGACAGTTATAGGTAAAATTGGATCAAGTTGAATTTCAGATTTTAGCTGAGTTTGCAGCTGCTGTTTTCAAATCTTCTTCTTCTTCCTCCTCTTATATTAGGCCTAGGGTCTGTTTTATCACACCACTTGTGCCTCTTCGAGACCACAATGGTAGTTCTATGAGCATTCCTCTTTTTTTTACAATAGGCAGATTGCTAGCCTCTTGCTTGTCCCGGAGGAGCTTGTTCCCGGGGCCCTTCAAAAATGCGTGAAGACGGTCGTCATGGGGTTTTAGTGAGTATATTCGGGAAACTTAATCCCACACAACCTTCAGTCCTCCCCCAAGATCGGTGGTATGCGCAACGCATTTCCCCACGTAAAAAAAAAAGTTGCTAGCCTCACCTATAAACCTTCCCTTTTTTATCCGGGCTTAGGACCGGTTTTCAAATCGATCCGGTAAATTTAAAACGTATCGAGGATACAGTCCCTGCAGACAGTCTCGGACGTGATACGATGCAGGATGATTAGGAAGTTTGGGTAGGGCGTCGACCCTGGCACGAGAAACCGTTCGAAACCGTGTACCCAGGCTGATGTTCAGGTGTAGTCGTGTATCGCTTCGGCCGTGTGCAAGAGAGCTTCTCCTCGGGGCTCGCCTCGCCTCGCTTCGCCTCGCGCAGCGTGTCCTACAAAATTAACATCGAAGCATTTACGACGACCTCTTTATCCACTAGTATACGCACGTACGCCGCGTGCGCGTATGCCGGTTTCACCGAGACGTCGAACGGCGAATGAGATGCATAGCTGCATTCCATGCGTTGTTGCGGTTCGATCGCCAGCCGACCATTACGGATATCGCAGACACTAAGAAGTATATCACTCTCTTTTTTTCAAGTGTTCGGTTATATGGAGAAGTCCGGAATGACATTTCTGAAACCGCAAGTCGCTTGTCAGGAAGGATACTGAAATTTTTTGAATCTGTCGTACGCAAAGAATTCAATTTTGCCTCTTTTCAGGAATGAAATTTTCTTTTTATAGAATAAATGTTACAAGAAGAGTTTTTTTTTAAAGGTATTGTAGTTTCTCACGATTTGTCGAATATGAAATTATTTATATATTTTCACTACTTAGTACGAGAAATTCAAATGGGAGGAACAAAAAAATGTGGGAAATTCAGGGAAATGAAAATGTTAAATCGATGGTTACAGTAATGGGTGTGTTTGAAGCGTATGTATTATATGCATCTCTCCACCTTGAACTTGAACGTTACACGAACGGTCACGGAATAGCAATCGTATCGCTTCCTCATTCGAGTCGAGCATTTTTACGAAAGTGCATTTTACCTGAGATGTTCGCTGACACGATCGACCTCGGCCACCCGCGGAGCACAGAGCACAGTTAAAACTGTGTCGCCGATAATTACCATTTTATTGTTCTACGGTTATTTTTATCTCACAGAACGGTTTCGCAGATGTCGAGAGAATCGCCTATTCTGATGCGCTTGCAAATTAATTAGCATTTTAATATCGCGCTCAATGTATATTCATTCGGCAGACGCGATTCGTGAATTCGCGCAGTTAGTCGTGCAACTTTATCTTTCTCTCTTCTTTTTTCTTTTCTCTAAAAATTATTTAATTATTTAAATTATTTTACAAAATAAAAATTGTGACATTAATTATCAAGTATATTTATTGAAAACCATAAGAACTACAGGAAACGTCGTAATTATAAAGAATTAATTTAAACAGTTAATTTGAGAAATCTTTTTATACAAGAAATAACTGCTCACGCTGCTAGGTTTTATTTTGTAAATATAAGTTATAACATGTAGATAAATAAAATGTATCCGTCAACTATTAAGCTATTATATACGTATTAATTTTATATCAATAATTTTCAGGTTATTCTTAAAGAAAAAAAGAATATAAATTGAAGAAGCTTAGAATCTAGAAAAATCTAAATCCAATTTTTTACATATAACGACCAATAGAATAAAATAAAATATATTTCGTCAGAAATTTTGAACGATTGCGACTGATTGTATCCGAAATAAAATCGTATATAGTATATAGGAATGAATTTTTGTGTTTACTGTAACGCCCGAAGACGTTGCGAATTCCTTTCCGTTGCTCGCATCGGACGCATTCTGAATTTTTGATTGGCGAAGTTTACGGTACAGTAGCGCGCATGGGAGTAGGTGACAATAACGTTGCCGAAAAGACGATGCCATAAGTATGCGAAGGAGAACCAACGAAGCAGGGCCGTAGTCCACGGACAGGAAGCTGTCTGATGTAACGGTACCACAGAGCACGGCTCCGCTCGTGATATCATCGTCGTCGACGTCGTCGTCGTCACGTTGTCGATAAATATAGAGACGAGTCCAGAGTTGTGTGGTAACTCCCTGAGTGATGTATCTACCATCTCGGTGATGGTGAACACGGTGACAAACAGGATGGAGAGCAGAATGAGTCGCGTGCTCTCGGTTTACGAAAAGTCGAACTCCACATCAATGAGAAAAAAGCCATGAGAACTTCCCAAAATGAAAATGTTAGAATTAATGATTTCCGGCATTGAAAGTTTAAGGATGTGTAAAGTATCACAGAATTGAATTTACGATGACCTCGTTACGCTCGCATTTTTGGGTCTGTACGCTTGGCTAATTATCTTCAAGGTTTCTCCGAGGTCAACATTAACTCATTCTGCCGAAATTCGTGTATGTAGCGTGTATTCTCGCAATTGAAAGATTCGAACACTTGAATCTTGGATAAAAAGATAAAAGCCTTTTTTAATTATAAAAGTAATTATAAAAAAGTTTATTATAAAAGTTTAATTATCGAAGAAATCTATTGATTATATGATTGAAAATCAGAATTTCCTATTTTGAAAGTATTTCCGGTATTTTGATTTAGTTAATTATTCATTATTTACTGATATTTAATTCATAATTGAATTTTTCGATCATATTTGTCAAAGAATTGTCCGTGATTTGAAAAAGTACACATTATCTCGTAACTCCTTATCGGATTAATAATTAGCGAATCCGGTGTTCCGTTAACCATTGTTGACACAATCGCACGATTAGTAATCCAGTGATAAAACTTGTATGGCTGATTACTATTTCCTAGTATCTCACCATTAACGACCACTTTATCGACTTCTATGGAAATTACAGTTATAACGTTTAAGATGATAAAGCAGTTGAAAGTTTTTATTTCACACGCTTAGATTTGCAATCACTTGCTAGTGTTTAAATCTCATTAATGTCGAAGTGACAAGTAATAGAAAAGAAGAGAAATCACATAAGCGCTTTTAATCTGAGATATCTTATATATAATTGCTTAATATAGTATAATTTACTTTTTAAGTTCTACCGCCTGTTTCACGCGATGAATCAACATTGAAAATAGAGTTTTAACAGCGCGTAATTATATGAGAATTATTCCTCGCCTTGCATCACGCATAAGGTCGTCATTGCTTTATAAATTTCTCGAGGATCAATGCTTCTCGACGGACAGCAACTTCCTCGATCCTAGGATGATTCATATCGTGCGTAATGCAGGTACAATGGTTCTCGGAATGCAAGCGGGATAGAATAGGCTCATCAAGGATACGAGCCGCTCCACGCGACGTAATGTGGGTAATACTTAATGAGGACTTTACACATTCCTGAACATTGACCGCTTTCTTTGCTCGTCTCTCTTGCGCTGGCGTTCGGGGAAGGATTTCTCTACGCTCGTGTCTCGCTTCAATCCTTTCTTTTGCGCCTCGTCCTGCGTTACGTCCAGTTCAGTGCGCGAAACGGACCGCGGGTAATTCACACAGAAACGATCATTAGTTCAGGTATTCTCAACTTGTGCGCCACTTTGTCTGTATCCTCGTTGCAGAATAAATGTGTTAACAATCACATAAAAGTTATACCAACAAAACGTAATGCAGCTTTAATCAGTGTGAGCTTTGTTGTTGAAAAAGTAAAGTTATGCAAGTACTTATCAAATAAATTATGAATACCTTGCATAAATTATGAATTCCTTGCATGCCTTTTAAAATATCCTTATGAGGAATGTTTGTTGGATTCATTCTTTCCTGAATTTCTTCGTCGATATTTCGTAGACGCGAAAAATGGTTCTGACACGCGAAGAACTCTCCGTAGAGAATTCGCCATTCGGTTTTAAAGATTGGCCGCAATCTAGCCTGAATCCGACTTTGTCTTTTACAATACATTGCATTATAACGCTCATACATTTGTACACCGCGTTTTGCGTGAATGTGCAAAAACGTATACAGTAGCGCGGAGAATGAAGAACCTTAGGCGGTGGAAGCAGCCAACGGTACTTCGCGCAATGAAATTATACGAAGTGTACCCCCTGTTGATTACATAATCAATGTCTTCGTCGGAGTGCCGAGGAACAACTCTGATCGTTTATATATCAGCCATGTTTGTAGCTGCTTATTAAAATAAAACAAGCTAAGACATGTATTGAGGTCAATATGCGGAGGGAGGAAAATTAAACTGGGTCGTAAAAATCACGAAAAATGTAGTAGAGGCTTCTGAGAAAACGCAAGGGCGTCTAAATCAATTTATAAAGGGGATGGTTCAAAACAAGAGATGTAATCTCGTTTTGGTTTTCTCTCACGTGGCGCTCATATTATAAATGCAGTAAATTTATCATGATCACTGAGCGGTTATACATATATTCATGATCGCACCGACATTCCGCCGCGAGCTCCCGGTTAGTATGGAGCAATCGATAAGGCACAGCATCCGGCGTGTAAAAAGTACGTGCCTTGCGTGCTTGGTTGCGTGAGTTAATGAGCGATGTGAATGACTTAAAGGTATTTAACCGCATTAAATAATATTCGCGAATGCGCTAGAAACTCAGTTTACCTGTTAGTTACATGCAAATACATAATTTTCCTTATCAAATCTTTCTATCATCTTTCTATATAAGTGAATATTAATAAACAAATTTCAATTTTCAACGACCCATCTGGCAAATTATCTTTATCTAATTTAAGGCCAAAAAATTAAAATCAATATCGATTTACTGTATTTCAATGTCTGACAAATCTAGTCGACAGCAGATAATTTGCCAGACGGTGAAAATTGAAATTTGTTTATTAATTTTCCTTACATTCTTTGGATCAGTCGGATAGAATAAATGTTTAATCATCTGGAAATACGGTACTATATGTTTTCAAGAAATAAATTTACTCTAATTTAAAGTAAGTAAACGTAAACGTAAAACCTGTAAAAAATGTACAGTTATTTTGTTTATTGAAATTAAATCAATTAGTTAATTAGAGCATGAATCTGCACATATCAGAAAATATATGGAAAGTATAATATGTATATCGAAAGCGCACGTATCAATACAATCGAATCGTCCGTCATGCGTAACTTTCTACAATGATATCGAAAATATACTATTTAAATAAATAATAAGTGAGAGTAGGATCACAATTGTATCAAACAACAAACTTTAGAGAATAGGCTATATTTGGTCTGTGCTAGGTTCTTGGTTAGCTTTATTAATATTATTTATGTGAATATTAAATACCTTCTCACAATTCGATAGACGGCGCGTCGGCTCTTTTGTAACATAGCACGCTTGAAAAGTAAAATCCATATATTTTTAAACCAATTAATCGATTTAATTTTTGATGTTCATAAGCCTACCAAGATCCTAGCACGAATCGAACATGTCTTATTCTATATAGTATATTTAATTATTTAACTTTGAACTTGACGGAGAAAACACATAAAGCAACATAAAATAGCAATTTATGACATGTTTATGAAATAAGAAATATTCGGGATAATGTGGTACATAAAAAAGAAACACGTGCAGTTTAATACAACACTGGCGGTAAGATGTAGTAGATAGATGTACGCGAAAGAAAAATAGCCATTATTTTCATATTCCCCTCGTTTTCGCTCGAAAGAACCAGGAAAGTAGTTTTCTGCGTGGCTGTTGTTAGGGAATCTACCAATGCCGTTCAACGTACTTGCGATCGGCCAGTAAGCTCGACATATAAAGTATAATAATAAAAAATAATGCTATGAAAATGCAAGTAGCAAAAAATATAGATAATGTATCAATAACAAAAAAATTACAATTTTTTAATTATAGAATTAAAATTCACATTATTCTCTATTATGTAAAATTTGCTGGAAAGTTTGTGTTATCAATTATTCCATCAAAATCTGCATTTATAGATTCTCTCTCTCTCTCTCTCTCTCTCTCTCTCTCTCTTTCTATAGTGCACTTTTTATTTGCTAAAGTATAATATATTTTTCTTTTTACATGTAAAAAAAATATTTTTTTATATTCAATATAAATGCAAGAGTCACTTAGGAAACTAGTAGTAATTTGAGGAAGCTAAATCGATAAAGTTGTTAATTAAGTTTTAGTTCGCTCTAGGTGGGCTTCATCGAACGAAGTCAGCATGCAAAGCTGCCGGAACGATGGAGACGGACGAGGAGGAATCAAACGAGGGACGACGAAGAAGAAGGGGCAGATGGAATGTAGCGAATGGGGTCGCTGCCGTTGAAGGCAAACGACTGCGTCCCTGGCTCCTCCTGGCAAGTTGCCTCCGATTGCCACGAAACGATGGAAAACGGTATCCATTCACATTCCCGAAGTGACTAATTCGCACTGTCTCTTACGTGACACACGTGTACGTGCTCGAAGTGATCACGTATATCGCGGTATTAGAAATTCAGTCAACGCTATCATATTTCTCGAGTGTAGAAACTTGATTACACCGTTATCTGATTCCTTTGTCCTGCTATCTATTAGACAGCAAGCCCTAAATTCCATTTCACGCATTTCATTTATTAATACAATCGTATTATTAATACGATATCAATATAAAATATATTTGCAGGGAGTGTTAAATTTTGCAAATAATTTTATGTTATATTAGTAGATAACAATTAAAACGAAAACAACTGCAAATTATAGAGAACATTTCTCTCTTTTACACAGATTTATTTGATGTTTTATCAAAAGATACAAAAAAAATAATGAATTTATTTATCCGACTAAAAAGGAATTATTTCTAACGTAATTGATTCGCTTTGCTCGTATAATTTTTGTGCTATAATTAAATAAATTATTTCTTAACAATATATAAGACTTAATGATACTTTGCGTATCTCCTACATTAAGAGATAAAAAAGATCTTTTACATTTGATTGTCATATGATGAATGAGATGTAGAAATGAAATTATTGTGATTAATTTATTTAAACAATACATTTTACTAATTGCATTTGACAAAAAGACGATAGCAGGGTATTTCTGGTCGGACTAAAGTTATAAGTGGTTTATCGTCACGCATAGTTATCCACGTGTCCGGATTTAATCGTATCATGTAGAAATCATCGCGAACTGGAACAATAGGTTGGTTAAAAATTTGAAACTCGTAATCGATAATTCCGTCCGTGTAACCGCTCTTTCGGCACACGTTTACTGCCTCTTCCCGTGACATTACTACTGATGGATAACACAGAGTGTGCCATACGCCATAGGATCGTTGCATCACTTCTCCTGCAGCAGGTCTGAGAAACAATTTAACAAATTTGTAGTTACGTATATATATATATATATATATATATATATATATATATATATATATATATGTTAGACTTCATTTCAACATTTAATAACATTGTGTGATGATACAAAAC
The DNA here is from genome assembly GCA_901521435.1 of Crematogaster levior. NCBI lineage: Eukaryota > Metazoa > Arthropoda > Insecta > Hymenoptera > Formicidae > Crematogaster > Crematogaster levior. Next base: position 174,956 of record CABEGB010000611.1, read on the forward strand.
AATTATGGTGCAATTCGTTCCACAATTAAATTCTTACCTAGTATCTGAGAGTCCTTGCACCTTTTGGCAATCCGTTTCGTCTTCGCCGTTCGGACAATCATTGTCGCCATCGCATACGAAATCTTGCGAGATGCAGGTAACATTTTTGCTTTCTCTGTGCATAATATACGTTTATAATGTAATTATTGATTGCAATAACTTTACAATTATCATTTATTTAGCAATATTTTTTAAAGTGTTGGAGTTTTCAAGAAATGTTACAATTATCGATCTTACGTGCAGTTGAAGCTAGTTTCGGTGCATTGACACGCTTCTGGCGACTCGTCGGTTTTATCGAGACAATGTCGCACTCCATCGCACAATCGTTCTGGACTGGTTAGCTTTAAATATTCCGCGCAGCTGCATATTACAGGTTCGTCCGTTCCATCTGAGCAATCCACTTTACCATCGCAAAATACACTCTTTGAGACACACTCGCTGTTCTTGCACCGTAACTCCGACTTTGAGCACTCTACAAAAAAATGCGTATGAAGAATATGAGTATAAGAAAGAATTAATTCACAATTAATTAAAAATAAAATCGAATAAATCCGACTTAATAAATTCTATTAAAATTTTAATTGAAATTTTCAACTGATCAAATATAAATTACGATTTTAAATTAATCCAATAAATTATTGACTAAAATTATTTACTGTGATTAACTCCGTTCTTTCTTCTCGTCTGTTGCACGAGACACATTTCATTTTTCTCGTCCACACCATCTCGGCAGTCTACTACACCGTCGCACACCTGATTCCAAGGAACGCATTGTCCGATATTGCAGCGAACACCATCACACGTGGCTACAGATGTTGGTTGCGGTACTTTGTCTGTAGCACCATGAAAAAATTAAATCACACTAAATGTGCATAAAAATACGATAACACAAAACAACAAAGAATTTTTGAAAATTAATTGTAATCAGAGTAGATAGTCCTTATTTGAGAAAGATTTTGGGTTGTTGAATCCAAATTCGTAACCTATTTTACTCTATCATATCTAGTTTTTTTTATGTAATCAAGAAGAAAAGCGGAAAATCTGTGAAAATGGGAAGAAATATTTAAAGAGAAAACGAAAGCATGATATTAAAATGAGAATACGCGTTTGCAGAATTGATTTAATTATATTTTGTTAAGTTAAATAAAGTGCAATTAACCGAACAGAAATTTTACCTAACTTTAATTATGTATTATAATTTAATATGTCATAAAACAGATTGATGTAAGTAACAGTAATCGGACGATTAAAAATTTTCACATGTGCGCGCGCGAGCGCGTGTGTGTATCAGTTTACCTAAAGCTTGTATAAGATAGGCATGGATGTAATCAATGCTCGTCAAGTTTTGCATGTTTTGGAAGCTGCACGGGCCATCGGTTTTGTGAAATACAGCCGCAGGGTACCATCCTTCCTCGCTGCGACAAAACACCGTTCCACTCCAATTCGAAGAAGTTCCATTTTCCTAAACAAAAAATAAAGTCAAAATATGACGGCAATGCATATTTTATACAATTAATAAGTAGATGAAAATGTAGTAGATCATAGTTCAGTTATTAGGAAACCACTCACCGGACATTTGATACTTAAGGCTTCGACGAAACAACGATAGCACTTCTCGCAATTTTGAAGGATCGGTTGGAGAAAGATCGATTGCGTCAAGTGTTCGTTGTCTGTACCGATTGCCACGCATAAATCCTCTTCCGCTGGTGGATATATTCTGTGAAAGTTCGATAAAGCCATATAAAAAAAAGATAATATCTATGTGACAATGGATGATTAATTAATATACACACTTCTTTTCTAGAAACAACGGTTGCACGTAACGAGTAAAGTTCACTGCAGTTTTCAAGTGAAGCAACGAGACGTCTGTTCCTTTCAATTCCCTGATCTCGTCAACGACCGATATCTGTTGATGGGGTCCGTCTACGTAGAGGAACGAGCGACTTTGGCCGAGCAGAGCTGTCGTATAATTCACTGACAATCTGCAATTTATTCTTCGTTACATATTTTTTCACCGATCTTTGATCGAAAGAATCTGATAAAAAACGATCGTAAGGATCAACCAAATGGTTCATTAAATTTTATACAAATTGTTGCGTTGGATAAATGCAAATTCAAATAGGTATTTTTGAGATAAGGAAGAAAACAGCGGTCGCTCACTTGATAGCTTCCGTGCAACTCGAACTTGACAGGAGCCAGTCTGATTCCAGAAGTAAGGCCGAACAGTGATAACGGCCGTCGACGAAGATGGCCGCCAGCCACGGCCATAGGTAGGTATGGCTTTCGGTTTTCGGATCGACGACCAGATGCGAGTCGGTGCTGCTGCTTAAAACCGGTCTGCAGCGAAACCGTAGCGTCGTACACGATTTGTCTCCCTCACTCGTCGCGACGTGTTCCGGCGAAGGTTCGTAACCCGTCGTGTTGTCCCACCTCCGCGAGAACCTCATTTCCAACACAGTTTTGTTTACAACGACTTCGTTCAACGACTGCAAACTCCTGCGTACAATTAACACGCACGCAAACAATTAATATTTTGCACAATTAATATTTTGTAGTTAATATTTTTTACCAAAATCGAATAGTAACAACTATCGAATAGTAATAAGTATTTTATTTTATTTTAAAATGTACTTGAATATAAAAGTGTCAAACTTTTACTGAATCGTTGAACATTTGAGAACCAAACGTACATGAACCCGAGATATTTGCATAAGTTCCCTCCAATTATCGACGTTACAGTGCTATTCTTCAATATGTTTGGCTGAAGACACTCTACATGCCACGTTTTGTTGTAATATCTACTAAAAAAACCTTCTATGTTCAAAACCGGTCGATTATCACTATCCACATTCACGTATTCTCCATTAGTCAATGTAACTGAAAAAAGAAAATGGCGATTGATGTTTTTAACATTTTTCTTTCGCAAACCGAGAACAAGAATCATATACTTACGACAATCAACTTCGTCCTCTCTTAGAGGACAATCGAACTTTGCATCACATCTCTTTGTCATCGGGATGCAACCCACGCTTCTGCTGCAGTGAAACTCGTCAGCTTTGCATATACCTGAAATAATCGTTTTGTTAGATATAGAAATATGAAACCAACGACGAAATTATCTGCTATTGAATACCGCAATCTTTTTCGTCCGTTTCGTCATCACAATCTAGGTGTCCGTTGCAAATCGCCGTGGGTTGGAAATTTAACAAGTAATCTCTGCACGTACAGTTTTCTTCATCGGTGCCGTCTTCGCAATCCAAGTGTCTATTACATTTTTTATTGATCGTTATAGTTTGAATCAGGCTGCAAATGAGATAAACATTGATTCAAAAGTCTTAATTTACATATGTTATCAAATTACTTTAAATTATAATATTTCGTAACTCACTTTTTGCAGGTAAATGTTAATCTTTCATACGTTGTATCCACAGTATTTGAATTTTCGTTACTATCAGTTTGCGTTTCTGTCTGATAGAAGAAATAGGAGGAAGTAGAAATAGGAATTATTTCCGTGCTCACTTCTGTAACACAAAATTTCAGTTAATTATTTTAAAAATCCGAGATTTGTCATAAATGAGAGAGCTTAACATGATTTTTACTATTTTTTTCTGTGGTGTCATTTGATGTTTCGTCTGTTTGCGGTTTTACAGATGTATTATTAGATTCCCTGTATCTTCCACTCATTTTCCGAATTTCGCAATTGATTTCATCCTCTCCGTCTAAACAATTTACAATCCCGTTACAATGGTTCTCTTTTGATAAGCACTTTTTCAGACTCGATTGGCAGGTAAATCCCGGACATAAATCCAAAGGTTTATTTTGTCGAGAAGAAAACGCCATGTGCATCTCTGTAAAATAACATGTTTTAATTAATTAAAATGAGTTTAAATAGGAAGAGCAGCTTTATATTTTTCAAAAGACTTACCCAAAGCTTTAAACGTTTTCAGAATCCAATCTATATAGTAACTCACTTTCATGTAAACACCGGGTTCATTTGGACGTCCGCATCCGTCACCGTGGCTGACTAGGCCCGCCACATACCACTGTGACTCTAAATTTGGATTTCTGCAGGGACAATTTTTGCAATAACATTTGTAAAAGTTACACAGACAACGCGTCTAAACGATGATAAAAATGCCTTAAAGGAGATGTCTTTAAGACATCTTAAAAAAGAAATGACTTTAAGAATTTACATAAAGACATCTAAAGATGTCTTTGTGATAGTTTTATAAGACATCTTACAGAAGAATAAAAATCTTTTAGATGTCTTTAAGACGTTATAATGTTATCTGAGTAGATTTCCTGTGTTTTGCCCGTTAATTGTTACCTGCACATTAAGGGACCACCACTATCGCCCTGACAAGCATCGTGGCCACCCTCAGGATATCCCGCGCAGATCGTGGCTTTGTTTTGATCAGACAAGTATTTACATGATGACAAAATCGGCACTTCCACCTCTCGCAAATGATCCGCTGAAATGATGAAAATAAAATGGCTTTAACTAAATATTAGCTCCTCCCACACGCGCGCGTGCGCGCGCGCGCACGCGCACACGCACACGCACACGCACACACACACACACACACACACACACACACACACACACACACACACACACACACACACACACACACACACACACACACACACACACATCTTGTTTTCAAAATGTTTATTTTTCGTTTTTTAGAATATTTTATATTATATGTGCGAAATTATTACTGCATATAAGTAGTTTTCCCGAAACAATACACATGTTAAAAGATGACGTCTTTAAGATGTCATGATGTTCTTTGGGTTATTGCTCTAGTTATAAAAAAAAAAAAACTTACGATCTGGTCCATATTCTTGTACGGCTCCCCATCCAATAGCAACGCATACAGATTGCGGCGATGGGCCTTCTTTCCATGTAGGACCCGCAGTGTCTAACGCTGGTAAGCAGACTTGGCGCACCCATCGATTGAAAAGAAGAGGTTTGTCCAACATGATCATTGCAATGTCGTTTTGCATTTCGTGTTTTACGTAGTCGGAATGAATAATCACATACTTCGCTCTTCTCCATTGCTCCATCGGCGAAAATGATGACCGTCTGAGTGTACCGGCTTGTATTTCGTAATAATGCTCCTCAAATCTGAAAATTATTAGCGGACACATTTTAAGTCGATAGAAAAAAAATGCGTTTAAGAAATACAATTATTCGTTGTCGTAATATCTGTCGTATAGGTGAGTCGCTTTTGTAAACGAAACTCTTACCCACTCATGCAATGACCTGCGGTGAGTATGTAAACTTCACTGAGGATAATACCGCCGCAATGGAAATCGCCATCCTTGTAAATGGCGACCAGGAAGGGCCAAACTTTGGGCTGACTTGCTCGGCCACCTACTACTCGCGATTGCGATCCGACGATAGTATCATTCTGGTCTTGCCTTTTGTCTTCGGACATTGAATGATTAGCGTTCAACAATCCCAGTGTCTGATAGATCTCCTGATAGAGCTTATTAAATTTCGAGGCGGATTGTTCCTCCACGTGTCTCCTGAACATATAATTATTTTTCGTCGTATTAAAAGCGGGGGAGAAGTTCTGACGCGGAAGAGCTTTGATGCCGCAAGGTAATGGCGGACACTTGACGATTATCGCTGTACCCGGACATGACATCATTTGTATATCATTATTGTCTGTTTCTATCACGTGAAGATCTTGAAAGGGGTTTTCAGGCACACGAACGGTTTGTATCTCTGGCATCAATCTGCAAAGGCATATCGATTTAATAACAGTTTAGCGAAGTTAGTAGCAAAACTTTACAACTCAGAGATTTGTAAAGATTTGTAAAGATTAATTAATTCTATTATCAGTAAACATTTCGTATTTTTAAATGCATGACTTATGTGTGTTATAAATACATGTAATTAAAAGTTGCATGTGTTAATGACATACGTTAGTGGCCGACCCATTTCTGTCGCGCAAGCATCCACTGCCCAAGAGAATGTCTTCGAACAAACGGGATACCATTGTCCTCGTACGTTCTTATGCAGGTATCCTTTAGTATAACCAATCGTAAAGATCTACAAATGAAATAATACACATCGAAGTCAAATAAATTGGAAAATATTTGTCATAAATCTTACAGATTTTAATAATAAATAAATGTACAAATATCTTACTCTTACCTCGTTTGGACCCACGTATGTTTCTAGAAGTAAATTGCAGTCAAGCTCATCCTTTCCGTTGAAACATTGTCTTACCCCGTCGCAACGTTGGAAAAGTGGTACGCAGTTATCGCTATCATAACGTCTGTCCCAGTCGTCACAACTGAAAGAGTCCGCTGGGCAACCTAGAAATTAAATATTCATTTGGATTTGTCACGAATAAATTTTGAAAATATCTGCTGCTTTTATCGAATATCAGCAAAAATATAACACAATGACAAATTGTAAAACTTATCAAAATCTACTGTTTTGTAACCATTTAAATGATATTCTATTTACATAGATATCCATCCATTGGAATTGTATATCTATTATTTATAATAATAATAACGGAATGGGATTTACAAAATAATAGATTTTGCTTGGTTTCCGCCAATAATTTGCTATCAGCAAACTACTAGTTTAATGCGGACACAGATAATATCAAATCTGTTGCGATATTTGAGCAAAGCTGCACCAATCTGTTATTATCTGTATTTTGCAGGCAGATTGTTTGGCCAAGAGAGCATTTCTTTTAAATCTTTTTTGTACGGTTATTATATTGGTGTATTATCTTTTCTATTCTTTTTTGTACGTTTACGTAAGTTTTTTTTTAAGATTTACATAAATTAAAAAAAAATTGTTTTGTAGGATAAGTATGTCATAGTAAGTTTATACTTCATTATGCAGAGGGATTATAATTCGTAAAAGCCGCTTGCGTGAAGAAAAGTTTCGTGGATAAAGTAGCTTCCATAAAATTTGATCAGTATTTAGCGTCATCTGGTGGACAACCACAGTAATATTAAAAAAAATATGTTATATTTATAATAAACTATTATTTTTTAACAATGTAGTTATATAATGCAGCTAAATATTTCAGAACATTGTGACTATTGTGTCTTAAGGATTAAGGATATCTTCTACTTCTTATTATAGACTTCTTAAAACTATTAGAAAAACGCTATTATGACTTGATTTTTTAGATCTCTTATACAACTTATTTTGGATTTTCAGACATATTGTAAAATAAAAATTAATAACGTAAATGTTAACAAAAAGAAAAATACAAAAAAGCTAGTGTTGCTTGATAAATCGGTATGTAAATAATCTAATATTTACATAACTTTGATATTGAACAATGTATATATTACAACAGATTTTTGTGGTTAACAAAGTAATGAATATTAAGTAGTGATGAATATGAAGTAGTGAATATTAAATCATTGATATATCAAATAATTCCAGCTTCTGTTTCGTTTTTCCTCTTAACGTGTTTTCCAAGTTCATCTTAATGTTGCGACACTAAATAATTCAAAATATTTGGGTGTCAAATTAGAGAACAATAAATATTTTTATAGGCTACGTTATTGATCCAAATTGGTCAATTGGCTCAAATTAGCCAATTAGTCGTATTGATAAATGTTATAGTCGATAATGTAAATACCTGTTAAAAAATAAGTCTTATAAAAGACTGTCAAACGTTTATTTAGAAAGTTGAAAACATTTTCAAGATATTTTTTGGTAATGTCTTAAAGATGTCTCAAGAAAGATTAAAACGTTTTTTAAACATGTTGTCTGGGATAATGTGTTGTCTGGGATAATTTTTAATTAGATCTTGCTCTACTTAAGTAGATGATAAAGAAAGAAGTGTAATGCTCAGTTGATCATCTAGATTCCTGCTATGTCACTTACATCGTTTTAATCTTTTTTAAAAAAGCTACGTAATGTTAAAAAGTAATTATTATTAGCTCAATAAATTTTTAGTTGATTATATAAGAATAATGTGCATTAATAAAAATATTGAATACGATCCGAACAGAATCGAATTTCTTTGTAATTATTTAAAGTGTGCGCGTATATGTGTGTAGTTTAACGAAATATTTGGTTTTTTACCAAAACAACCGAGTTCATCCTCTCCATGTGGACAATCGAAGTAACCGTCGCAGAGCCGATATCGCGATATTCGATTTTTGCAAGAACATTTTGTCTCGTCGCTGGCATCGGTGCAATCGACACGGCCGTCGCACCATTTCACTCTTGGAACGCAGTACTGATTATCGCATTGATAATAATTTATGGGACATCCATTGGAATACTCTAAAACAATTATCATGTCAAAGTTCTAATTTACTACTTTAGCTTATTTAAGATTAAAATACATTAAAAAGGAGACTAATGATACATAAGATAATTTGAAAAAAATCGTTGCAGGAAATCTGTGAAACTTTGCTTACGTGTATTATTTTGCTTGATAACATCGTACGCAGAAGATAATATTACTGATTCATTTGGAAGGTCTTTCGCTTCGTCGGCAGAGCGGTCAGATTGCGACGTGCCAGGGATCGGTGGGAAGCGAATGGTTGGCAGTGATATATAGCCGCAAAAATACGGCACGTTTGCAGCTGACTGCTGAGACATCGCCGTTGGTTGTTGATTCAGCGAGAAAGTCGGTGCGTTCGACATGGCAGGTCCCGTGGGACCGACGCCTTGTCCTGTCGGCTGAGCCAGATTGCCGGCGTAGTTATATCTGGGCAGAAATTGCACCGTATTCGCCTGGACCTGCATATAATTTGGCGACAAGGGGTCTTGGTGAAGTGGATTTTGGAAAGGAAATCCACGATTTTGTGCGAAGGAGGGACCTGGGTAAAACGCTGATGCTGGAGATAACGCTGGAGATGGCACGTTGGAGGATTGACTGGGATATTGGCCAAAAAAGCAAACCGGATGCGGCATCGTCCATGTCGTGGGGGTCAGTTGCAGCTGCTGAAAGGATTTCGTGCTCTCCGCGGTTACCGGAATCGGTTTGCCGTTGTCTTTTGTTTGGAAATGATCGGCTGACATGAACTGTTCGTAATTATGATTTTCCATCGATCTCGATCCTGCAAGTAATATAATTCTTTTTTAAAAATTTTGTTATTATCTCGAGAAAATCAAAGACATTCTGTCTTACGGAGGATGGAAGCACTACAAGAAATATAGCAATTTAAAAAATTTAGTATTTCGTCTTTGATTCATGAGCTAGATAAACTTCGTATTTAAAGTTTGAAGTCATATTTAGTCATACATATAAAGTCAAATTTTATGTTACGAATTATGAATATTCCGATAGCTTCCAACTTATGCGACTCTAGACATTATGGAAATCACAATAAATTGAATTTCTATTCGCACACGTTTTCAAATATTTTTCGATAAACTTTAAAAAGAGAGCATCAAAGTAAGAGACGGAAAAGAAGGAGCGAAAAATCAGCAGAAAGAAAAACAAGAAGAAGAGTGCACATAACTTAAAGAGTGCATCCGCAGCGTAAATATTGGTACAAAAAATATTGGTAAAAATTGGTAGCAAGCTTTCCTCGTCACGACTTAATTATTTCACTACTTCCTCTTCGTATTCTTTTTGAACCTACCGTTCGTCACTCCAGTCGATCGATTTTCCGGATGCCCCTCAAACGAAGGACGCATTGTACCGCCATCGATTCCGGTCACGTCGTTCGCTGACACACTCATCACGTTTTCAGTAATCTGTTTCGTAAGATCGATGAGAGTCAGTATTCCCGTTTCGGTTGTTCCTGTAGAATCCGCTGCGATTGTGATTTTCCTAGATTGTTCATCATCTCCCGTAATAGTGCTGTACTGTGTACTTCTTATGCTGCTCGACTCTGTCGTAAACCACGGCTTTGCGCTCGTAACATTCTTACTTGTCACACGGTGTTGTTGATCATTGTTCGACACGGCAGGAACGCTTTCATCGTTTTGGATTTTTGTCACACGCGAATAGTTTGCTGCTGGATTACCGTCCGGCAGTTTGTCATTGACGGTCGAATTGTTAATGTCAGCGTCGTTTACATATATCCGACTTCCGTTGAAATCTGTATGATCAATTGATATAGTGGTATAGATAGTAGTGGTTTCTGCTATACTGGCACCTTTCGATGATTGATTCGTGACCTCTTGTGTCGGATTGTTCGTACTCGGATTGCTCGTTTCTATTGTTTGGATTTGTGCCGCTTCCGTTTGATTAATTTCTGCCCGCTTCGAACTGTTTTCAGTTCTTCCGTCGTCTAGCAACTTGATGACGGCAGGCCCAAAATCGCTCGAACGATTTTGCTCGGCGTAATCATGCGGGAAATATTGATCTTTCGATTGTGGCGCATGATCTTTGTCGTTTTCGTCCAAGCTGTTCAGCAGCTTCTTACATTCGATACATTTCATAATATCTGCGGGCAATGATGTCCCTCCGTTTGTCACTGGAAACTTATTGCTAAGAGCCACAAGATAATTTTGCACTGTCTGCAACAAAATCTTGCAGTGTTTTGCGGTCAGATCGCAATCTCTTTTTTTGCGAAGTACCTCTCGTTTGGAACGCGTACCGGCGTCTCTTTCATTTATCATTGGAAATGCGTCTTTTGCAATTCGTATTATCTGGCTCGTAAGCTCCGTCTGATCGTTGAAAGATGGGTCTCCATCGATTACTTTTCCCGTCCGGGACTTCAACAATGATCTGCTGGGAGGAAAGTCTAGCCTGATTACCCGTTCCACACGTGTTTCCGATTGATCTGAAAGAATTATGGTGGAAGAGATGATATTTCGAGGACATTGACTGGAAATTGACGATTGTGAGGACGATCAAGAGCAAATTTCTCGGGAAAAGTACGTGATGATATTTACTAACCTGAAGCATTACGAGCGCCATGTCCGAATATTATAAAAAACGTAAAATTAGTAATTATTAAAAAAAGTATAAACAATAAGATTGAAATTGCTCCAGTCAGAAGAATATGTTTGTGCCTTGCGTAAAAGTTCAAATAATTGCGCCCGTCCGAATTCGTCTTGCATTTGTCGGATGTTATGCCTAAAATCGTGATCAATATTAATCTTGAAATTTTATAAATATATATAATATTTGCAATATAATATTTGCATAGCGTTGCTGAAGAACTTATTAAATTTTAATGTAAAATAAACGCTATAATTTTACAATATATTTGCCTTATCATTTTGTAATTTACTATTAATATGTTCTTAAAAATTTTCAATGAAAACTGGTAACATGTAACTGAATCTATGTTTTTCAAATATTAATTTGTCAAGTAATAAGACTTACCTGTATTTCGAATCCTCGAATCTGTCAACACAACGCAACATGGTGGATCGATTGGAATATCGACCATTTGCGGAGGCGGACTTTTATCAGCGTGCAGTTTATTCGATTTATCCAAAAGACGCACTAATCATTTAAAAAATTAATAAACAAAACGAAATTAATCCAAAGATTAGATTTAATTAAACTGCACTAAATCTTAAATGTATGGCGCAATGACATTTTCAAACAACTTACTTTCGATCAATCTCTAAGTTGTTTGTTGCGATCGTCTCGTACGAAATTCTGGCTTTATTCCGATCTTCACACGGGATTACATCGGCGACGACTAACTCAAGATTTAATAGGTAGAGTGGTTCTTCGCAACGGCGCGTCAGCGAAAAATTGCTGACAGCTTATGTCGTCTCTTGTTACATTCGTGTGAATGAACCTTTTTACACGCATTTCAACAAATATCGTTGTCGCAGACCTTGCAAAAAACTGTGAATGGAATTTTTAGCTTCTATCGCAAAATCGGACTTTAATTCGTTGATTTCATCAGCATAAGAATTGATTGACCTGTTATTTTGCAGACTTGAAAACTTAAGTTTCCGTGTTTGATGTATATCTTATGCATTCAAAAGAAACTTCAAACAACATTTGCGATTAATGATTTTCGTCTTCAAGTAAGAAATTTTTCTTTGAAAAGAAATCGATTCTCCGACGACCATTACTCTTCATGAAAGGTCCATAATTTGTAAAGTTACTTCTATCTGTGCGTACCAGAAAAATGGAATAAAATGTCGGTAAAGTAATATTTTTTTGTGAACGAAAAACTGATTAAACAGAACATTCTCAGGAAGTCTCCTTTGAAAAAGGATAGGAGTATTTTCATCTTCATTGTATAAATTAATAGAAATTGTATACGTGTGTGCGTGTGTGTTACACTTACATAAGAATATTTAATATAAAATTTAATATAAAAAAATAAAATTAGATTAAAAAAAAAAATAAAAAATAAAGAAAATTATTAAAATAATAAAATATGATTTTTTAAAGAATATATATATTTTTTTACTATTTGATTTTTGAGTTATTTCAAATACTTTTATTTATTACTTTATTTTTTTTATTATTTTATTACTTTACTTTTTTAATAATAAATATATTATTTCAAAGAAATATATCGAGATAAAGTAAGAAGATCGCTTTATGAGAAGAACAGATTATGAAAAACTAATTTTTTTTTCTGTCAATGTAGGTAATAACTACTATTTTAATTATCTTTGTACAAAGCATAAAGTAAAAGTCGAAATGCTATGAGGAAAACGCGAACGTTTACAAAACAATTATATGCTCTAAAATATGGTTGATGAGATAAGTTTATAGGTCATAATATCGTATTATACAGGGTGTCCTTTTATAGATGTTCGAGCAAATATCTCGCAACTAGTTGAAGTTACATGAAAGTGTAATAAGAGAAATTTGCATGGCTCTGAGTCAGTTACAAAATGCAAGTATAAATTTTTTTTTTACTCGTGACCTTTTTGAGTTATGTAGCTCAACATGGTTTTTTAAAATAGATACCTATATATTTTTTTGCATATTTATATAGTAGGAGTCATTTGCAATCAAAATCATATGTAGTAAAAAATTGCTACTATGCATCGTTTACGAGATAATCGGCTTCTTAAGTATTAAAGTAATTGGTTTTCCACACCACAATTTGAAAGACAAGATTCATCAGACTACATAATATTTTGAAGCGATTTTTTTCTTTGGAGATATATTAAGAACACTGTCTATGCAACTATTCCTGAAAATGAAGAAGATTTACGATATAAGATCACTAGAGCTGTTGAAGGCATTACAGCAGAAATGTTGCACTCAACAATGGACAACGTTATAAAACGCATTGAATGCTGCATCGAACATGATAGTAATACTTTCGAGCAATTTATGTGTTAATAAATGTTTCATGAAAAAACAATGTTTGTTTACTTTCTTAATCTCTTTGACATTCCAAACCACGTTCAAAAATACTTACAATCCAATTTACTACTTTAATATTTAAGATGCCGATTATCTCGTAAACGATGCATAGTAGCAATTTTTTACTACATATGATTTTGATTGCAAATGACTTCTACTATATAAATATGCAAAAAAAATTATAGGTATCCATTTAAAAAAACCATGTTGAGCTACATAACTCGAAAAGGTCACGAGTAAAAAAAAAATTTATACTTGCATTTTGTAGCTGACTCAGAGCCGTGCAAATTTCTCTTATTACACTTTCATGTAACTTCAACCAGTTGCGAGATATTTGCTCGGACATCTATGGAAGGACACCCTGTATATTAACGAATCGATTGCTACAAAGTGACAATAACATATCGTAATAAGTCTTCATAATAAGATCCGCAATACGTTTTCACATCAATTTAACAACTTTAATTTGTAAACAAATTGCTACACACTATTTTAACATTATTTTAGCATAACTTTATGTAAATGTCAGAAAGTTAGTTTACAAAAATAACGGCTGATATAGCTGATTAGCATTAACAAATAGTATTTTTTAACGCAGGAGAGAGAGAGAGAGGGAGGGGGGAGAGAGAGAAATAGCTGAAAATTGAAGTGATGCATGTAAAATAAGGAAACTGATAGGAATAATGTCGGTTATGAATCAGAACGGTTCATTCAGAAATAAGAATAGTGTTTTTGATGTAATGCGATATTTCGCATCATCGGGTTGCGATTATTGCGTATACGCACCATACAATGTGCAAAGCTGTCATATATTCGAAACATTAAAAAGGAGCGATGCTTTTCTGCAGCAAAAAGAAATGCGATACTTCCTGAAACCTGTGTAAGGGAAAAAGCTGAAATTAATTTGACAATTACATCTTATTCTCATATTAATTACATTTAATTTCTGTATTTATTTTTGCACGTCAACTTTATGTATATATCTTACTTATATATATATTCACAAGTTATTGCATATGAAATATTTTATCTTCCGAGAGAGCAGTTTTCTGTGCTTTTATGAAGTAAACATGTTTTGAATTCTTCCCGTCTCTGAACTTCTACATTTAAATGAGGATTATAGAAATAGCTTTTTTACTTTGGGAAATTTACTGGCATTATTAAATTTTTTTGCTACATTCTGTTTTTTAAAAATAATTTGAAATTTGTTAATACAAAATTAAATTGCAAAGTTCTCGATTAATTCCTAACATAAATTTCCATAAGATAAGTTTTAATTAATTGATATATATGGTATTTAATATGATATAATTAATATGACATATTTAATATATATTATGAAACGATTAATTGAGACTATTTCATGCTTTTGTTATTGTGACTGTTAAATCATTAGCAACAGACAATCGATGACTCAATTAGTATACTCTTTTGCACACTCGATACATCAGCATTTGTTATACTAAAATTGTTTGAGCTATTGTAGAGACGATAATTGCACAATCCGCCTCGTTGTACTTTCTCTTACAAGTACTCGAGTGACCGGATCGATGAAAGTGACAGTCCGTGCTCTGACGTTACGCGAAGTACACGATTTCGACTTATCGATTTTATTTATTCGGTGGTGCTCGCAATTTACGACCGTTTGATGGCATAATAATTGAATAAAGAAAGAATAAACCCTCAATAAATAATTATTTGTTAACTTATTTGTGCTACGAACAAACAACAAATTGCTTTGCGAGAAAATCGAAACGTTTGAAAGTTACAGAAAGTCGATGTACGGTCGGTGTACGGCTTGTTAATTACGATCACATCGAAAAGACATTTACTGGAAAATTACGTAATAAATCAAAGTAAATTAATTAAAGTTGTAATTAAGTGGGAAAACGGCGCAATACTTCTAGATTGCTAAGTATATTAAGTAGACACTTATCTATGATACCTTTAAAGTAAATAATTATTAAATATAATTTTATTTTATTTCCGTTTCATTAATTAACAGACTTGATATATTTAATATATTCAACAAAATTTTGTAATTATATACATGTAAGAAATTGTCATTGATTTTTCCTTTTAAATATTGAAATTATGTATACAATTGGCATCTGAATATGTAGTATGTATATTTTGCGTCATTTTATGTGTGAGTCTGATAAAACATATCACGATATCAATTTCTCAAGAAACTAATTTTTCAAACAAGATTTTAAAAAGAACAGGTTGAGGGTTTCTCGTAAGTCAAACAACGCGAGAGAAAGTTTTTTGAGATGACTACTATCCATTACGCTAGATCCAGATTCCATAAGAAAACATCTTTATAATGACATTTGTAAGTATATATAATATTTATTAAGAGCTTAATGTAGTTAACGATTCAAATAATAATATTATTTATTTTGTAATTATGTAAATGTAAATAAATTTTCGAAAGATAGAACTTTGTTATCTTTTGGTCATATCGCAAGATTCTTTATGCAAAAACACGAAGTTTACGTACCGTGATTACATTTGAATAATTAATTTACGTTTATGGCTTGGAAAATTTTACCTCAAAAATTGCTTTCACCTACGCGAACATCCTTTGAGAAATCACTGGAAGATAGCTGGAAAAATAATGTTAGGGGCTAGTATGCACGCTTGTATCGGAGCCAAGGAAAACTGGGGCATTTAGTATATACGGTATTATATATTTTTTATATCTTGTGCAACCATTTGCATTCATAGCATCGACTGTAAAAGTTGCCCTCTCGCTGACAATATTTTTTCTTCATTCCTTCACATTTACTGTCCACCAAGAGAGATGTTTAAATACATTTAGCGAATTTATGAAGCCAAACATTTGAATTTTTACTCGGAAACATTTTTATTTTGAGAAAATATTGTCTGCTATGAACTGTAAGTTTGCCGCTTGAAATACATATTGTTGTTTTAAATCCCATAATTTTTTAAGGAATTTATATATACTATTTTTGTATATTATTTTCTTGTGATTTCTACAGTACAATAATAATATGATTTACATAATAATTTTGTTTAGGTACGTACAAATAAAAATTTTGATATAATTATAATGGATAAAAAGGTTTATTATTAATAAAATAATGAAGCGTTTTATTATTTGTATAAAAAATTTTATAAAGTGTTTTATATTTTATTTTTTATTTGCCTCTTTATAAATATATGCATTATTAATATAAATTATTACTGATTCACTTTTATTCAACATTATATATTTCTTTAAAGCTAGTTAATTAATCAATTCAAAAGAATCAAGAAGGATGAAAGTTTTAAGTTTCTTATGTTAAGCTCTTACTTATGTATATAATTTACTTTAGAAAAGAATAATATTATTTAACACAAACTAGAGAATCTTAGAACGCAAAGATCTTTTCATACCAATCATTTGTACATTAACTCCGATATCTATTTATATTTTTATGTAAAAATAAATTAAATGATTGATAGATTAGATAGAAATAATCAAGAAGAAAGATTAATATGTTAATCCTAAATATCAATGTAGTATATGACCATCAGTGATATAAAGAACTTAATTAAAAACTCTCTTAAATTAAGTTCGATTATCTCATCAGAAACTTTTATAATTCAGCTCATAATTGAATCTAACTTCAATCGTTCTATGCCTCTTTATCGGAAGCTTATTCGTATTCAAATAATAATATCCTAGAACGACATGCAAGAATTGCCTGTTATCCTTATATATAATATAAAAATTTTCTCTCAAAACAAAATCTTTTTGGGTTGTTTGTTTGAATTGATAATTCAAATTGACATTCTTTTGTCAATATTCCGATTGTACACAGTGGTTGTTTTACTGCCGTAGCCGCTAGGTTATTGACCTACAAATATATACATATATATATTGTGTATACATATTTGTAGGTCGAAGTAAAAAGAAGAGAGAAAATAAAGGTGTGGAGTGTGAGGTGAGATTGTGAGAAAGAAACTAGATGTGCATAAATATATACCTGGATTTGTGTGTGTGTCTGTGTGGTGAGAATAGAATAGAATCATTTCCGTTTCCCCTTCTTCGCTCTGCCGACCATGTGAGTCCCAACGACGGGTTTGGTATATCGAACAGAGTCTCTCTGGCCTGTTTGCATCGCAGTCCCAACTGGTGCCGCATGTCTTGTCTCCGGAGATTTACGATAGAGGATCTCTATAACGTGATCAAGTGAACAATTTACAAAAACTCTTGTCGATGTGTCAACTGATTAGTGCATGCTTCTCCTACATCACTTACGATAACTCGAGTTATAACGCTAGTTAGTACATTAGTTACGTGAGTTCTTCGTAAATTTCATGCACAGGTTGTGATATATTTCTCTTTGTTCTCTGCTGCTGGTGGTTATATGATCGTATGGTGGTTATATCGGAAATGGTAACGCTCCGTTTACAAGAAATTAAAAGTGTAATTTCGTGATAATCAATTTGTTATTATATTTGTTTATTACAAAGACAGGCAGCATCGTTGGAACACTCATGTGACTAAAATTGGAGTAAAATAAATGTGATTTCAGGTGTGTAAATTTATTCTTTGATATTAATAGATATACTAAGACTATACTATTTTCAAAAAGAGTTATTATTATATTACTTTTACTAATTTTTTAATGTTTATTACACGTTTTGTAAGATAATGCAAGAAACATATTTTCTTTTAGATAATAACTTATTGTTTTAGTACTATTTTACTTTTGTGTGTTTAAAAATCTTTAATCTTATATTATATCATAATGTTTGATACAACAATCCATTAAATATGCAGAAATATGTATTATATTTATTTATTTATTTTCAATTTATGTTTGATAACATTGATGCTTGCTGTGAAAGACAAGATTATAGTACAAAGTATTGCAAACTTACTATATATTTATAATATTTATAATATTTATAATATTTATAATACATGTAATATTTATAATTGGCGCGCTATTTGAAAGAAAATATTTAAAAATTAACACAGAAATAGATCGACACGAACATTTTGTTATGTTCTCTAGACTTTCTTTTTCGTTTGATTTATCTCGTTGATTTATATTTATTTTTGTAATAAAATTAAATGTTATCTATCATATTTTATGGTTAAAGAAAATTTTACTCATTTAATTTTGTGTAATCGTTATTGCCGATATAAAATGATAATAATTGCTTTTAAAATAAATATATCTTATTTTAAAATATGGAATATAAAAATGTAAATTATTTATTACAAATGAAAAAAATGATTTTTCTCCGAGATACAAGAGACGTAAAATAATGTCATAAATATCGTTGAAAGATTTTGCAAAAAAAGTGAAAGTATTCTTCATTTTAGCATTGGTATAACTAGCATAATCATTTGTCCCGTTGAAATTTAACAGCATCCGGCTCTTATTTTATCCGATCTTCTCTCGCGTGTAACTCGTCAGTTTAAGAGACAGTGATTCTCATAATCGAGCGTACTGGTTTTGTAATACTTGATAAATGACATATCAGTTGAAAATTGTATAATTTTATATAAAAATTTATATAATAATTTGCAATTTGATTGGCAAGGAGAAAAATCTTATAATTCCGACTTGAAATGGTGCAATAGGTCATAACGTTGGAGAGATTTCCTCTGAAGAATAATCTGTAATATATATGGATCATTATTCGAAAGCCATCCTTTTAATTACGATGCTTCCAACTACTGTAATCCTTAAATTAATGGATGGTTTAAAAATTAAAGCAAGCACAAGAAGATAAAAAATGATTCAATGAGAAAGTTTTAAAGATAACGTAAGAATGGGCAATGTGTGTGGGGGGAGGGGGGAGAAACGGAGATTTTATCGGATTCTTTAAATGCATGTTGCGGAAGACACAATTATAAGAAAACAATCTTAAAATTATATTAGAAGAACGATTAGACAAATTGAAAGTAGAATACTGAATTGTTTGAGTAATACATATATAACGTATACTAACGTGACTAGAATAAGTTTCTTAGGATTGAATGGAATAGAAGCTGGAACATATAGAATAGAAAACCGATAAGAGTAATAAAAAAAATTAAAAACATAAATTTACACTCTCACATCCGCTAAATTGCAGTGTTTTATTTTAGACGTTAATTGAAAAGTTTATAATAAATTATATACAGGGTGTCCCATTATAAAACATCCAGTCGAATATTTCGAAAACCAAACCTGGGAGAGAAAAATTTTTCAGACAAAAGTTATTTGGTTTCGAGGGACCCATAAGAAGATGCCATTGGTTTGACCTTGAAGAATTATTTGAAAGTTACATGAAAGTCACCTCAATTTTTTTAAATGGCATCCCCAATTTTTTATTACATATTCTTGTAGCTGACTTCAAGAGCTTTCCAAAACACTATAATAAAGTATTTTTTTATTAAGTATTTTCCGAGTTATAAAGCTTGAAATAATTTCATAATTTTACATAAACTGTAAAATATCTCGTAAAATATTTACTTTTCGATGACCTTACCTCAATACTTTTATGCACAGAATAATGAGAGGAACCAATTGGTGTCAAGAAAACACATAGTTGTTTTTAAGAAAAAATATGCAATTTGTAACTAACAATTACATATTTTTTCTTAAAAACAACTATGTGTTTTCTTTACACCAATTGATTCCTCTCATTATTCTGTGCATAAAAGTATTGAGATAAGGTCATCGAAAAGTAAATATTTTACGAGATATTTTACAGTTTATGTAAAATTAAGAAATTATTTCAAGCTTGATAACTCGAAAAATACTTCATGAAAAAATACTTTATTATAGTGTTTTGGAAAGCTCTCGAGGACAGCTACAAGAATATGTAATAAAAAATAGGGGATGCCATTTAAAAAAATTGAGGTGACTTTCATGTAACTTTCAAATAATTTTTCAAGGTCAAACCAATGGTATCATCTTATGGGCCCCTCGAAACCAAATAACTTTTGTCTGAAAAATTTTTCTCTCCTGGGCTTGGTTTTCGAAATATTCGACTGGATGTTTTATAATGGGACACCCTATATATGCTATTCACGAACTATACTAGTTGTACTTTAAATTTGTGCAAAAGACTTGAAATGCAAATTGTGAGATTTGTGTACAAGTGCATGATGAAAATTCATTAGTTTGGGATTCCACTGAGCATTGACTTTATGAAGGCGACGTTACGAAAAATATTTAAAATATTTTTCGCATCACTGTATTTGTACATTTATTTCATGTTGGTTTGACGTATTTTTATTTTAATATTTTCGGTTATTTAAGTTTACATATCTAGAAAAATACTTTTGAAAGGAAATAATTTATAGAAAAACTGAATAATTTATCATTATGCAGATAATAAAACATTTATTTTTTACCTAATATTTATATAATAATTGATTATTACTTCTTCAGTTTTTTAATATTTTTTATATTTTTAATATTTTTTAATATTTTTAATATTTTATTTTGTATCACAACTTAAATACTACAGACGCATAATACGCATTATCTCTCTCCTCTTTCTTTTTTTTCTCTCTCTCTCTTTCTCTTTCTTTTCTCTAAAAACTATATATTTGCCGACAATATTCATTCTTCTTAAATCCTTATCCTTTCGTTAACTGATACTTTTTCTACCTTTGAATTTACAGCTCTAAATAGTGATTTGATAACTGAATGAGTGTCATCCAATGCAAATGGTGTTTTTACGATCAAACTTTATGTAGAACGACAAATAAATAAATTTAAAAAATTTTAATTATTGTTTAAAACGATTATTATTCTAACAAGGGAACCTCGCGAAATGGAAAATTCTGATTCCTCTTTTCTCATTGCTGGACTTCTGTATTTTTGTCTCATACTCCTTCGATATCTTTCTTAATTTTGTTATTCCATGTTCGTCCTCAATTAAAATTCTTGTCGTTCATCTGAATTCCTCTTGGTCCTTCAAATCACATGTGGATACAAAGTGCCGAGTTATCTTTGCTCGCTTGTGCTTCTCTATTCTTTCCGGTATATTTCCTCACTACTTCTCAAAAACTTCATGTATCTCAATTGTATCTCTTTGTCGTTTTTTTGACTACGCAAACGTCATATATATTTCAGTTTTTACAATGTCATGTATTATATATTATATTTATTTTATATTGTAAATTCCAGTTCTTATATTTTTAGCCAACAATTAAATCGCATTTAATAAATTCAAAATTCTTGTCTTCATTTCTCTTATTGTGTCCGTAAGTTTGACTATATATCTCATCTTTATTCGTCTGGTTGGTTCAAAATTCAACCAGTATTTTGTTCTCCATCTGTGTTGTCTTGTATTTCATTTTTTACGTTACTCTTCGACCCTTCAATACATTCGAACGCTGAGCTTTACTCTTCCAACACACCGAATACTTGACCTATTATTTTTTCTTTTGCATTATTTTACTAAGTTTCGAGCTGCCTTTTCCTACTATGCCGTTAAATATCATAACATATTTTTGTCTTCTATCCTCTTCTTTTCGTGCCGTAGTCTGTGTCTTCATTGTTTCAACCTACTTTTTTCGTGAACTAGTAACCATCGCCATTCGTTTCTGTGCGAATCATAGATTTTGCGCTTAGATTTTGTGTGTATGTGTGTGTGTGTCTGTTGCATCCTGAACTCTGTGTTGTTGTGTGGCTCTGTGTTGTTGTCCGTCTGTCTGCTGTGTGCGTGCGTGGTGTATGTGTGTGTATGCATATTTATGTATCGTCAGCTGATTGCAGCAGGCGTGTAAACACCTGCGTAACGGGTTGTTTGTGTTGTGTTTTGTTTTGTGTTTTTGCGTGTGCGTGTGCGTGTACGTGTGCGTGTGTGGGTGGGTGGTGCGCGCGTATTTTTGCTTGTGTGAAGTGAGTGATTTTATATGGAGTGAGTAGTTTTGCGAGTGTGAGTTAGAATATCCGTATGTGTTCTGCGAATCGTGTGTTCTCTTATAAATCATTTTATCTATTGCTATTTCTGGTAGGCTTTAACAACAGTTTCGTTGATGTCTTACCATTTACATGTAATTCACTAATAATATCTGTTTAATCTATTTATCTCTATATTATCTCATTGTTATACTGCAATAAATTATTATTATTATTTCTTAACTCCATATATTCTTTCTCCAGTATCTTTCTTGTTAATTTTTACATTTTTTAAAGTATTAATTTATTCTTATAATTTATATAACATTTCTTGACCGCACATAAGGAATAAGAATGCACTAGAAAAAAAAATTTCTTTGTTGTTCTTTTATCCACTAGTGTCCTAAAACTTGTGCCACATCGCATGTTTTATAATCTTGAGTTTCCATGTACTAGTAAGTATTATCTTTTTAAAAAAGATACCAATTACACGCGCCTTTGCGCGTTAAAAAATGTTTTGTAACAATATTATCTTAATCAAAATAAGAATTATAAACAATATGTTACATACAAAATTATTTAACTGTTATTTCTTAATTATTACTTAATTATTGACTATTATTGTGATGATTTAAAATAATTATTTTAATTTATATAAAAATAATGATATAAAAAGATTGTGTCAATTAAGAATAAAATAGTGTTTGCATTAAAAAACCAAATGTTGGACAAACAAAGAGACAACTATTGACGAGGAAAAGAACACAGGATCTAATACTAACATTAAGTCAGATCCTAGTAAGCATTCGGTAGTTTCAGAACACATTTTAAATGTTGACCATTCTTTTGATTGGGGGACAATGATGAGATCTTAGATATAGAACCGTTTTCCAAAAAAGATTGTTTGTAGAGATTCATATCAAACAGCAAAAAAATGGTATCAACTTTCACACTAACTCCGAACTATTGAATATATGGATATCTTATTGGATTTTGCCAGGTCACATTAGATTTTGTCCTTGTCTTATTTGTTGTCTACCGTATTGTTATTCGGTAGTTATATTTTTCTTTTCCCATTCCATCTATACTGTAATAGCGGGGATGTGGTGTGATATCCGGACTGATCGAGATCATTATTCTTCATACCAAGATCAAGTAAAGACGTGTTTTAAATCATTTATTTCTATTTTCGAAAATAGTGAAATAGGTAACTAGTATCTTTCATCGATCTTGTCTGACATCACCCTACGGACTATCTAATCCAGAAGAGGCATAGAAGTACAATACAATTTTGACTAGCATATTCCGATTGTCCAACGAAAAAATTGGTTCTTGGAATCTACACATCATTTTATCGTAACTGACTTAATTTTTTATGAATTATTAACTCATCTAATTTTCTGTACTGTTTATTTTTTAACACGTAAAACCCAGTTTATCACATTTCGCACTTGTTTTTGGAATATTTTATACACATAACATATAACTGTATCGAATATTATCTTTTTGAATATGTTACTGAAGAAAGTGAGCCGAAACGTGTTTAACCATTATGTATTAGTAAACATGTTTTTTTGAATATGTTATTTAATAGTGCTCGTTTATTTGGTCTTATCTGTTTATTTATTTATATGTTGAATATAATGAGCTTTTCGATTTATTTATTTAAAAAAATCTGTTTTACAAAATAATATTATTCTGTTGTGCATAATAACGATAATAAGTTTGGCACACAAATACTGCGTGCCCTGGTCTCATTAAGATTATTCTAACAATTAATTAAAATATATTTTAATTTAATATTTTTATCGTTTACTTTTTATAATTTATAATTTAACATATTTTTATAATTTATTTTATAATTTATAATTTAACATATTTTTACACAAACGTATTGTTTATTAAATTGCATTTTTAAAAATAGGGTAATAGTAGGGTTTAGAGGATCCACCTCCGATGACCTTGACCATGATATATGTTATTAAGGACACTCTACTGCGTAATTCAAGAGGTTTTAACCGTCGCTCATTGTTTGTTAAAAAGTTATTAACCAAAAAATGTTCCTAAATAGAACGTAATTTTCCGACACCGTGTACACATTTTCTGAGTCAATACGTGCTATATACCTGCTATATAAGAATATATTTATTGTATTCCGAACCTATTCCTCTGTTTTGATTTCCTCTACTGTATACCTCTGCTACTGTATTCCTCTACTGTGTATATTCTTACTTATATTCTTACTTCCGCTTTGTATCATTACTCTCATCATTACTGCCATCAATACTACTCTTTCGTTGTTTAACTAGTTGGTCGCTTGAATAATTTCGAGAGTTACATAAATTTTCAAAATGCATTTACACGAATATTTACATATAACATACAATTTCGAGTGTTTATAGAATTTCTTATGTGAAAGGTTGGGTTACGTTAGGTTTTAGGGGGGGTGCAGGGAGGCGAAGCTCCCCATGTACTTTTACACATAAAAATGTAATTTGAAGATCATCGGAATTGCTTCTTCTAAATGTCGTACGTTGTAGTATGAAAATTTTTAAATAACTTTTTAACAAACAATGAGTGACGGCAAATCCTCTTGAATGTTACTCAGTAGAGTGTTCTTGATAATGTATATCAAGGTCATCGGAAGTGGATCCCCTATTTTAGCTGATACTGATATGGGGCTAGTTGAGTCAAGTGTCAACTAATCCCGCTTATAAAGTGAAAGATTTCTGAAATGAAATAGTGTTTTATTTGTTGGAATAAGTATTTGTTTCAAGATTTTAATTCAATAAACTAGCTAGTTCGGTCGAATATAAAAGATACTTATTTTATTTCTCGCTGGCAAAATTAATACTAACACTATTTTTTATTATTTTTATAAAATAATCGCACTGAAAAGCGCATACATTATTTTTGAATTATTAGGCAAATATATTAGATTTTGATCGTAAGTAGTTTTATAATAAGTGATATTATCAGAAAAAAATTCAAAAATCTATATATATATATGAATATATGTATATATATATATATATATATATATATATATATTATATATACATATATATAATGATAATATATACCGCTCGTTGTAATATAATAAAAACATACGAACACGAAAGGCCAATGTATATAAAAAACGAGCAAACATAGATGACACAATAAAAATAAAAATAAATTTAATCTCTCATTGCACGATCACAAAATACAATGAAACAATCCATCGAAAAATCATTCGAACGTTTCGACCACACGGGGTCTTCATCAGCAATAAAAACAATACAATATGCACATCGTTTACATAATGAGAGGCAATTTGTCGATCTTACAAGTTAACACTAAAACATTCACACGCATGTACTAATACGTCTCG
This sequence comes from Crematogaster levior, assembly GCA_901521435.1. Lineage (NCBI taxonomy): Eukaryota > Metazoa > Arthropoda > Insecta > Hymenoptera > Formicidae > Crematogaster > Crematogaster levior. The sequence continues at coordinate 200,497 of CABEGB010000611.1, forward strand.
ATACAAATTTTTATCCATCAGAAATTATATGGAAGAACACAAAAACAACAATATAAAGTATTATGTATTGTATTGTTTTTATTGCTGATGAAGACCCCGTGTGGTCGAAACGTTCGAGTGATTTTTCGATGGATTGTTTCATTGTATTTTGTGATCGTGCAATGAGAGATTAAATTTATTTTTATTTTTATTGTGTCATCTATGTTTGCTCGTTTTTTATATACATTGGCCTTTCGTGTTCGTATGTTTTTATTATTTACAACGAGCGGTATATACTTATCATTATATATATCTTTCTTTTATTATTATGATATTGATACTGATACTACGAGTTTTTCTACGTATATATTAGATAAAGCATTTTTAGTTCAATCTTAAGCTGACAAAACAATCTATAATATATGTTGTGGAATTGAACAAAGACAATATCATAATATGCTCTACACTAGTGTGCAGCAGATACAGATTCTTAAGGTACACGCTTTTAAAAGCTGAAAATGTGACATTAGTTAAGATAAACAACTTGCTCAAGTTGGTATTAAATACTAGACTAGGGCAGCTACTCTAAATCACTAAAAACAACATGGAGACACAACCGTTCTACATAGGTAGGGTCTGTAGACCAATCTTTCTTACCTTATCTTACCTTATCTAGTTTTTAGTTCTCCTTTAACAATTGATTTCCACATGTATTTGTTCTTATACTTACTTTTTGTGGCATTATTTAAATTATTTATATTTTTTTGTTTGATTTAACATGAAGAGGATTTCTGTGAAAGTCAAAACGTTCCACTTGATTAAATGATTTAGACTTATATATTGTAAATATCTTAATATCTAAATTTCGCTCACTTACTAGCCTTCGATCTTCACACATTGTTTGATATGTACGAGTTCGACAATTGACTTTATAAAACATTTTAATCTGTACACCTGTACACTTTTCCAAGTAACCTATCAAAAGGTCTATCAAAGTCAGATTTGTCAAAAGATAAAGAGTTATTGCGAGCGCCGCATGTTGTGTTGAAAATTGTAACCGTACTTTAAAGAAAAGGACAAACGTATATAATAGCATATAATAAAAAAAAAAGAGAAAGAGAATGGCGATGTTTCTTAAATTGAAATTTTAACATTGGGATTTTTATCGTAATATCTTCGCTATTAGATTACGTAGAGGAAAAATAAAGATATTTTTCTGATATGAATCAATTCTAAGCTATTGAAGTTTAAAATTTGATCCGTTTCTGAGATCTGATAATCTTAGGTCTCGGAACTGATTCGTGTATAAATATATGGAACAATCTACGCATGTACTTGGCATGAGACACTACCGTTTTTTGATATGTACATTTGATATTTCACATTATGGCGTTCACACTAATATGGTTTTATCATTCTCTCTCGTCTTACATTTATTGTTAAATAAACTTGCTAACACTCGTTTCATGATATTATTTTGTGCTATTATAAAGAGGAGAAATGTGGTGATTCAGCACGATTTCAGCAAATCACGAAATAGAGAGCAAGATGTAGGTGAAGTATTATGAATGATTTAGTCTCCCAATTCTCTATTCACGAAGCCTTCGCGAAGCCTTCGAAATTCAACAAAAAACAAAAATGAGAACGTGAATAAAAGAGAGTATTTCGAATAAAAAAATTTATAATTGTAAAATGGAATTTTTATCTCACAATCTCTTGATACTAATGTTGAAAAAATTTATACTTTCAAAAGACAATACACGTATTTGAGATTCTAACGTATAGTCGTTCACTGGTGCGAGAATAATGAAAATTCCAGTAGATGACAAATATTTCGAATGTATATCATACAATTGATGTCTATGCGTGTGAAGTTCCGCTAACTTGTGGTGTGCATACCCAACATATCTGAATCGCTCGACATTTGCGAATGCTGTTGTTATACCCGAATCACACTAGCGACTGGTGATTGCGTTTGCGTCTGCGTTTGCGTTTACGATTGCCTCTTGACCAATTAGAAGGAAGTTGCTGGCGATCTGGTCAAGAGACAATCGTAAACGTAAACGCAGACGCAAACGCAATCGCCAATCGCTAGTGTGATTTGAGCATTAGAACGCTTGGAATACCGGACGATTTATGCATGCATGAACACTTACGTGTCTCATCCAGGAAACGTATTTATCTCCTCTCTCTCTTCACCAGCAGCTTACCGTATACTCTGACATGCTACACGTGCTGCTTGCATCAGATAATTTGACAGCGTGATACATGTGACTAACTCTTGCCCTTTTTGTGAAAGACAGAGGAATTGAAAAAGAAGAGTTTGAAAAACCAGGATCAATTTATCATTTTTTTAGCTTCTTGTTAAATCAAAAATTGTATTTTCCTGAAATTTTATATACATGACATTTTTTTACTTTCAATAAATTATTTATTATATCTGTGAATTATTTATTATATTTTTCTTAACATTCTTAAATCTTTGTAATAAAATCTTTCGTGTATGATACTCCTTGACATTTGATATTGCAGATATATTTAGATATTTTATTATGTTTGGTTAACATTATGTATAATAAATAACAATTCTTCGAAAAAAAAACCTTTCAAAATCTCTTGAGTCTCGTTTGAGCGACAGCATGGTACATTCACCATAGAGGAATAGAACCGTTGCATCCTTTTCATTCTTTTGCGAGTTTCTTGTAAACTACATTCCTGCCGTGACTTCGACAGCAGCCTTCCAAAGGTCGGAAATCACGTAACGCTCGTGAAAGTTTTTGTTTATGCATTCTTTTTTTAACGAATGCCTGTAACCACAGATCAGTGAAAGTTTTTGCCATCTTGTCGTTCATGGATCGCTCTTTATATCGTGATAATCATTTTGTATGATTCATGAAATTATTGTTGTACGATATCTTATTAAGAATAAAAATATCTGCGTTAAAATAAGATAAGATTGTCAGATTGCTTAGTAACAATAGTAACGAGTCGAATTTGTTGCAATATTGTATACGTTTATCTAGTAAAGAAATAAAAATGTTGTGATTAAAAAATCGGTTTTTTATTCTGTGTGTCGATAAAAAACAATAAAATTATACTCAAGCAACATGGAGTGGAACGAGTCGACTGTCCGAGTGATATCACTCGTGGTTACAGGCACGTACGTCATTCTGTTCTTTGCTTTCAGTCTGAGCAGTCAAGGGGCTCACAAAACTGAATGGATACTTTAGTACGATCATTCCTAAGAACTCGTGGTTTATCTGTGTTATGGCTTCTCTTGTTACTATCACCTACCGCTCTTGCCTCGTACAGTATCGGTGTCGGAAGAGCTGACACTACAGGACCAACCGCAGAAATTGTTTTCGTTAGTATTCTACACAGTATGTTTCAAAATAGAAAATTCCGAGAAATCGCGTACTATATTAATATTTTTGATAACAATAAGAGGAAAAATTTATTTTGATATGAGGAAATTTATTATACTAAAAAATAACAAATTATAATAAAAATATCTTTTCAAGCTTTTATTTAAAAAACTGAAAAGATTACAAGTATATATATCATGATCAACTTTCCATGATAACCAATATAATAATTAAAACTGATGAAATAATAAAGGAGAACAATAACGGTTTTAAACAAAAATAGATTTTAATAGTTGTGCACTTTCAGTTGGGATATGGAAAAATGGAACAAAAAGGGAATGGCCTTCATCTTCGAACGTTTGCCAGAGCTTTTATAATTGACGATGGGGTGGAAAGATTTGTGTTTGTCAGCGTGGACTCTGCTATGATAGGCAATGACGTCCGACAGGAGGTAACGCATATATTCATTCTTACCATTAATCATGCTTATAAGTTACATTTCTCAATATCGATTTTAGATGTAAGAAAGAGGAATTGTGAATATTTATCTTGCAATTTTTGTTTTGTTTGCTTAATAAAAAAGTATATATAAGAGTGATTTTATTGCGTGTTTTATCCGAATTTTTTTTTGTATATTAGCTAATATTAATATGATAAAATAGCAATCTTCTCATCAAGGTTGCTCATGTAATATTCAAGATAATATAAAAAAAAATTATTTCGACAGTTTTTTACATTACTTTTTTTAAGTTTTATAGTTAAGTCTTATAACTCATACGTGATCTGTCTACTGTTGCGCAATTTTATGACTTCTATATTGGTTATGTTTAAAGACTTTTGAATCTTTGTTAAAAAAGAAAACCTTTATTTTACACGTGTGTCGAAAAGTTCGTTTTACATGCTTCTTTTTCCAACGCCGCTCTGTCTGTAAAAGGCGACTTATTGCACTTGTTGCGTAATATACTATTGTTTGATAAAAACACAATTTCTGTAATTTGGAATTTTTTGAAAATATTGTACAAACTATCCAATAGTGATATGAAATTTAATGATAATGTATGGATAAGAAGCACAAGTACGGAATTCATACTTTATACAACGTAGCGTTTTTTTTTCATTTTCGAACAAGTTGCAGGTAATATTACAATATTATTTTTTCTCAAAATGTTTCTAAAGATATCATATTTTTTATTAAGTTTTGTTATAAATATAATTTAAAGAATGGATAAAAGACTCTTAATAATAAAATTAACCATTGACAAATAAAAAGGGTTCAACGTGGTTGATAGTTGCAAAATTTGATGTTCCTTTAATCTACAAAGACTAAGTAAAGTATGTGAGAGTGTGTGAAGCTGGCACGGTCTTTTATGATATTTATTTAAAAAAAGGCAGTTGTAGCACTTTTACGAGTTCTATAGTTCCTAATATGTTATACAAATAGTTCTGTCAATTTGAAGTCAAAAAATGTATTTTTTTTAAATGTCGTGTTAACTTCCCGTAGTACGACACTTCCGCAAAAAAAATTTGACTCCATGTATATCGATAGATTTCGATGAGATCTATAGTTCCTGATAGATTTTAACAATAGTTCTGTCGATTAGTAATAAATAATTAATTAAATAATTACAGCATGACACTGCGGAAAGGTGTGCCGTGCTGACAGAAATATGTATTTTTCAGGCCGCAATATTATAGATATAGAGTTCTGGGATAGTTCTGACTCCTAAAATACATTTCGGTAATAGTTCTGTCGATTAATAATAATTAACGTAATTATTTAAATAATTACAGCACGACACTGCGGAAAGGTGTGCCGTGTTGACAGAAATATGCATTTTTCAGGCCGCAATATTAGAGTTCTGGGATAGTTCTGACTCCTAAAATACATTTCGGCAATAGTTCTGTCGATTAATAATAATTAACGTAATTATTTAAATAATTACAGCACGACACTGCGGAAAGGTGTGCCGTGCTGACAGAAATATGTATTTTTCAGGCCGCAATATTATAGATATAGAGTTCTGGGATAGTTCTGACTCCTAAAATATATTTCGGCAATAGTTCTGTCGATTAATAATAATTAACATAATTATTTAAATAATTACAGCACGACATTGCGGTAAGGTGTGCCGTGCTGATAAAAATAAGCATTTTTCTGGCAGTAATTTAGGAGTTCTGAGATAGTTCTGACTCCTAAAATACATTTCGGCAATAGTTCTGTCGATTAATAATAATTAACGTAATTATTTAAATAATTACAGCACGACACTGCGGAAAGGTGTGCCGTGCTGACAGAAATATGCATTTTTTAGGGCGCAATATTAGAGTTCTGGGATAGTTCTAATTATCGACAGAACTATTGCCAAAATGTATTTTAGGAGTCAGAACTTTCCGCAGTGTCGTGCTGTAATTATTTAATTAATTATTTATTACTAATTGACAGAATTATTGTTAAAACCTATCAGAAACTATAGATCTCATCAAAATCTATCGATATACATGGGGCCAAATTTTTTTTGCGGAAGTGTCGTGCTAGAGGAAGTTAACACGACATTTAAAAAAATGCATTTTTTGACTTTAAATTAACAGAACTATTTGTATAACATATCAGAAACTATAGAACTCGTAAAAGTGCTACAAGAACTGCCTTTTTTAAAATAAATATCATAAAAGACCGTGCCAGCTTCACACACTTAGTATGTGATTATAAAGCGGACGTTTCAGCTGCACTTTGAGTCATTTTCAGCAATTTAGTAACAATTAGATCAAGAGAATCACACGCAAGAAATAAATGAGTAACTTTATCACATTTAGGTGGTCTAAAAAACGCGTGATATTTCGCGAAGGAACCCAAATAAACTGTGGCTAATAATCATTGTATAAAATAATAATCTATAAAAATAAAAATTAAACTTTCTATGAAATATTGAATATCAAAATGGATGGTTGTAATTCTATAACAAAATGAGAAGCTGAGTGACTTAGCTGGGAGAACACGAAAATAATCATTGAAATCGTGATAAAAACATTGCAAATTATATCGGGAAGCGATATAATTTGTAAGTAAAGAACGCAGTTACAGTTGAGAGCATTTAAGGTGTGGAGAGCATTAAGGTTCTGGCGCTAACATTTTTAATATTGACCATGACCTGAAAATTTAATAGATTGTTTCTATTTACTAAACTCGTATGCAAAATCTGAAACAGATTCTCTAATCGGTTCGCGAGTTCAACTTTTACTTTTGCATGAGTTCTTATGGAGTAACCGCATATATTGTATAATCTTACTTATATAAACAAAATTGTAAAGAAGCATCATTGACAATATTCTGAAACTTTGTTTATAAGTCAATTAAATATTAAGTACATAAAATATGCATGTATATTGTACATACATATATTCATATATGCACATATATTCATTTGCAGTGCCAGATATCATATTAACTAGTATTATTTAATTATTTAAGTGTTTTACACGATAAGAGTATATGTGGTGTATATCTTGAACCAAGAAAGTATAGAATTCCATCAATTTCAAATTGAAGTTAGTTTTGTTTGGGACTATATAGAACATCCTTAAAAGACAATACTGAGTCTACAAGACAGAACAACTGACTCATCCGGTTCAAACAGTAACTGATTTGTACAACAAATCTACATTTTCTGGACAATATCTATCTTGTATGTCTCAGCACCCATTTTCTCAAAAAAGACTTGATAATGCATAGTAAATAGAGTGTTTTAAAGTTCTATCAAAATGATACCATTAGACAACCGGATGTCTTGTGAAGTCAGTATTGTCTTTTAAATGCTTTATTGTCCATGTAACTGTAATAGCATTCTTTATTTACAAATTATATTGCTTCTCAATGTTTTTGCCAAGCTTCAATGTTTATTCTCATGTTCTCCCGGCTAATGGGTCACTCCACTCCTTGGTTTGTTCATGTTATGATCATTTTGATTTCGATATTTCATTGAAAATTTCATTTTCCATTGTTATAATTTATTATTTTACATAATGAACTATAATTATTAGTTATGGCCTACTTGGGTTTCTTCACAAAATATCCTTTTCATTAAATTCATTAAAATATAGTTATTTATTTATTCTTGGGAAGGCATGTGATTTTCTTGATCTAACTGTTACCGCTGAAGATCAAAGTGGAGCCAAATGATTTATAATCATGCCGCTTACTTATTAGAGAGTTCTTAGAGATTAAAAGAAAGTCAAATTATGCATCGTCAACTGCATTGAATTTCTAGAACCCTTTTTACTTGTCGATTATTAATTAATTCAAGGAATATTACTTTTTTTACTTTGTAAATTTCCATAAGGTACGATTTTTTTTTAATTGATAGAATATGAATAAAAATCTGTCGTAAAAATAATATTTTTAAAAATGATATTTTTAAATTTAAAAATAATATTTTTACGACAAACAATACAAATGAAAATTTGTCATAACAATTATATCTTTAACCCTATTCGGTCACACTTCAGTAAAATCGCGTAACGGTCACACTGGGTGAATTTCACCCAGCGTCGAAAAAGTAATATAATAAATAATACAATATAATATAATATAATATAATATAATATAATATAATAAGTAATATAATATTTTCATAAAAAAAAGAATATAATATTGCTCGTCACAAAAAGTATATTTATTTTAATGTTTGAATGCGCGAAAAATGTCGAATTTTAAAGAGTGTTTATTTTACTTGAACAATGAAAATAAATAAGTAAAAATTATTATAACACAAAAATATTGTAAAAAAAAAAAAAAAAATTTCTCTTGGGTGAATTTCACCCAGTGTGACCGAATAGGGTTAATATAAATAAAAATTTGTCATAAAAAATATATTTTTAAACCAATCACATGATAACGATATTAAAACTTTACGCATATTATGTGCATATATAATAAAATTTGAAAAGGACAAAGAACATTCGCTTGTGTGCTGTTGAATTTTGGAATCAACTCCTTAAAAAATACAAATGTTAACTTATATAAATGACTTAAAATTCTCAATATCTTTTTTTATAGCGTAAAAATTAAAACCTCAAGTATCACTCATGTAGCACGTTTATAGAAAATGCATTATTCTTTCTTTATGAGATCGTGAGCTTCGTCACAAAATGCAATCATTATCACGCGGTGTTAATCGTATCTCTTCCTGTAGGTACTGCGCAAATTGAAGACCCAATTTGATGACATGTACACGGAGAGGAACGTGATGATTAGCGGCATTCATACACACTCGAGTCCTGGTGGTTTCATGCTGGATGTGCTTTTCGATTTGTCCACATTCGGCTTCGTTAGGGAATCATTCGATGCTATCGTTAACGGCATAACGAAGGTGAGTAGATGAGCAGGCATTACGATATTGCACCTTCGTAAACGATTCACTTGATTAAAGATAACAACTGGATATTTGTTTTGACATAGAGCATCGAGCGTGCCCATAATGCTGTTGTACCCGGGAAGATCTTCATTATTCACGGAAAAGTTTTAGGCGCTAACATTAATAGGAGTCCGCAGGCATACCTTAATAATCCGAAATCGGAAAGAGATAAGTAAGTGATGAAGTAAATAGTTTTGAAATATCTAAAGGGATTCGTAGAAGACTTAAATGTCTTTTGTTTTATGAAAGAATAAGGAAAATTGGCGAAAAAATTTATGAAACTTAGAATATTATTAATTAGACATGAAGATATAGAGATGATAATTATTGTATTATCATAATTATTTAAAATTAATTCCGATAGAAAAGCAGAATGTTATTAATATATTGTTATTCTAAGAGCGGAAGTCAATGTTTATTAATGTTGCGAGTTCAGCTCTGTAGTCGGATTACAAACGCAATGTTCTCAAATAACGCGGTCGATCAAATCACGTCGCAATTGCTTAGTAAGGGGATTGTAGAATATACTCAGCACTAAATATTTGGTATCGCAGTTTATTCTTGGAACACTAGAGCAATCACGTATTCCGTATTACATGATGTATGACACATGTCGACGTGTTTATGAGCCTAACATAAGTGTGTGCATTCTCGGAAATTAACAATTCTCGGAATACACGATTTGTTGCATCCACTTGTCGCTTAAATCAATTTTACAACATATTACAACATCGAAATGTAATATATATATATATATACAGGGTGTCCCATTATAAAACATCCAGTCGAATATTTCGAAAACCAAGCCCGGGAGAGAAAAATTTTTCAGACAAAAGTTATTTGGTTTCGAGGGGCCCATAAGATGATACCATTGGTTTGACCTTGAAGAATTATTTGAAAGTTACATGAAAGTCACCTCAATTTTTTTAAATGGCATCCCCTATTTTTTATTACATATTCTTGTAGCTGACCTCGAGAGCTTTCCAAAACACTATAATAAAGTATTTTTTTATTAAGTATTTTCCGAGTTATAAAGCTTGAAATAATTTCATAATTTTACATAAACTGTAAAATATCTCGTAAAATATTTACTTTTCGATGACCTTACCTCAATACTTTTATGCACAGAATAATGAGAGGAACCAATTGGTGTCAAGAAAACACATAGTTGTTTTTAAGAAAAAATATGCAATTTGTAACTAACAATTACATATTTTTTCTTAAAAACAACTATGTGTTTTCTTTACACCAATTGATTCCTCTCATTATTCTGTGCATAAAAGTATTGAGATAAGGTCATCGAAAAGTAAATATTTTACGAGATATTTTACAGTTTATGTAAAATTAAGAAATTATTTCAAGCTTTATAACTCGGAAAATACTTCATGAAAAAATACTTTATTATAGTGTTTTGGAAAGCTCTCGAGGTCAGCTACAAGAATATGTAATAAAAAATAGGGGATGCCATTTAAAAAAATTGAGGTGACTTTCATGTAACTTTCAAATAATTCTTCAAGGTCAAACCAATGGTATCATCTTATGGGCCCCTCGAAACCAAATAACTTTTGTCTGAAAAATTTTTCTCTCCCGGGCTTGGTTTTCGAAATATTCGACTGGATGTTTTATAATGGGACACCCTGTATATATATATATATATATATATATATATATATATACATATACATATATATAAAATATATATATTTTTAAATATAATTTTATATATACAACAACAATAATAATAATAATAATAATAATATTTCCTTGTCTATTTACAGATACGAGTACGACGTAGACAAGACTCTAACACAGATACAATTCATCGGTGCCGATGACAAGCCCTTGGGCGTCATAAATTGGTTTGCTGTACATCCAACAAGCATGAATAATACGAATCATTTGGTTTCCAGCGATAATATGGGCTATGCCTCAATCCTTTTTGAGAAAATGATGAATAATAATGCCACGACTGGCAAAGTAAGTTTATTGTTGGTAGATACCCTGCTAAACGTAACGCACATGTGTTTTAGTCTATTATTTCATATAGTTGATTGACAAAATCATAGACGATGATTAGATAATAAACACAATGTGAGATTTAGTGTTTTGTTTATAACGGTTGTGCTATAATAGTCAGTTTATAATGAAGAAAATTTGAATCTAAAAAAATAATTTTAAGCCAATCTATCGCATCGAAGCATCTTAATTTGTAAATATTACATATCGCGTGCAGCAGTTTGAAGAACTACATCCGGAAAAGATTGCATATGTCTATCATTGTTATCTCTCTATCCTCTTTAAAGTCGATCCATTTGACCTTCCTATTATAGTATAATTGTATTGTTTGTGTTACACTGTATATGTCGTCTATCTTTTTTCTTCTTTTCTTTTTTATTTCATTATTACTTTTTAACTTCTGCACATGGCAGTTGCAACATGCATTTACATATCAAGTGACATCAGAGCTCGAATAAAAAAAATCTTAGATGGATGTGTGATAAGATGTAAACATAAAAGAAAATAATATTCAATATGTGTAAACTAATGCAGTTTGGTTTATAAGTATATTTTGAAATTATTGTATTTCGGAACTTTGCATGTATGAGTGCAAAATGTGCAAAATCAACTAGATTTTACTTTATTCTCGTTCGAGACAAAAGCTTATCATGGTACGATTAAGCTCTAAATATATTTATTTATAATTGTAAACAATTGTAGTACACTAGTTCATATCTCATATTTACACGTACGATAAAATTACATGACAGTAATTTTAAACTTTCATGTAAATCCATATTTTAGGAAACTACGGGAATTAGTTTAATAATGATGTTTATTGAACAAGCTAAACAAAGAGTAATTTTTTTGCACACATACACATATATAAATTTTTAATGCAAACGTTATGATGTTTTTGATTATTAGGGTCAGTTTGTAGCAGCCTTCGCTTCGACTAATCTTGGTGACGTTTCGCCAAATACACGTGGACCAAAATGCGAATTTTCTGGAAGAAACTGCTCTGAACAGTATACGTGCCCTGGATATAAGGAACAATGCTTCGCCTCAGGTCCTGGAAAGGATATATTCGAGAGTACAAGCATTATTGCTCACACAATTTATGAGGAGTCCGTGGTAAGTACGTCTTATCTTATCATTTCTATAAGACTCTTATTTTCTGATATCTCTTCCGTCATTTATTGCAAGATGCATTCAACAAAACATTATTTTTAATTAAAAATAACAACGATAAAACTTGTATGAGTACTTCCTATATCGGAAATCGCACCTGCCATTCCGCTTTAAAAAGTCAAGCAAAAAAATTTTAACGATTTCTCCAGCGCTCATAAATGTTCAAACACATTTTAATTGAATGGAAAAATCACACCGCTATAGCGCGAAACTAAAGTAATTGGAAAGCGTACACGTGAGTTTCACGATCTTGCTGATGCAAGTAAGTTCAAGTGCTCGGATACACACAAAGCGGCATCACCGCTAAGAACTGAATGTGTTCAGTTCTTCTTATTGTTCAAATCAACAACTGGATGCTCGTTTTCGCGCGCGCGTGCGTGTGTGTGTGTGTAATTACGCGATAGCATATGTGAAACTTATTAGCAGTACAAGCGAAGCCACCGACGCGTCGAGATCATTATGAGTTAAATTAAGTGATTCCGCGCGCGAAATGTATCAAGAGCGATACGCTAATTAAAGATATACATTGGCCATTGTAGTTTGAAACTGAAAATCTGGCAGCTTTAACTTATCAAAGACAATATACATAATTGTGATGTGTAATAAATTATATAATTATTCTTATCTTCTAAGAATTTAATTGTAAGATTAATTTTACAATTAAATTCTTAGGAGGAAAGAATAAGTCTGTTATTAATTCGATATATTTATATTCCTGTTTATTCCTGTTTTTTAAGTAATCCTGTGTGTGATTATAGTCTGAATTATGACTAATAAAATAATTTAAGATTGAAAGATCATAATTTTGTCGAGAAGTGATGTTTTTTTTTAATTGAGCAATTTCAGAGCAATTATGACAAGAAGGGTTGTCTTTTCTCGTAATTTCCTCAAGACTAATTGCGTAACACGATTATTTGCTTTCGTTGAAACCGTAATGATGCGTTGTGACATTATTGAAGAAATTAGAGCCGCTTGTACTTCATCACAATTTCTCCGGAAGATTATATGTTACTTTGTTATCGTCAAGTTTCTTTTAATTGAATAAAAGTTGAATAACAGCAGGCTGGTTGGAAAGTCAATGTATTCTAGCGAGGAATCATCTCAATATCTCGTGTTATTCCGCGTCACATTTTTAGAATGTCAGAATGAAGTAAGATAAAAATACGAATACTTACCTAATCGATTGTCCGTACTTTTATTTTGACACATAAACCAGTTTTATATATACATATAATAATTACATTAGCGTTAATATCAACTCTTTACGCTTTTACTTTTTTAATGTAATTTATAATATATGCATACGTGAGTACAAAAGACTTAGGCTTCTATCTTTCTTATTTTTAATAAAATTTGTTTTTGTTAGCATAATTTTGACTTGCGTTATTTCCAAATATTACATTCGTTCTTTCTATCCGTTTCACATTAATTTCATATTGAGCTTTTCGTTTCTGTGACAAGTTTAAATCTAATTCTTCAGTGTGAAGTTTATATACTATTACATTACTATTACTATTACACATAAACTATAGATTATTCTCGGGCGGATTTGAATGAGCGTAACACTTTCTACGAGGTGGTAAAACATTATATACTCTTTCTAAATTATTCACGGTACTATTTATTTAGAATGTATGAAACCTAAAATTAAACGCACAAGAGACATCTCGAGAATAAGTGAAATTAGTCGCTCGGTAAATATTGTATAAATCGATACGTCAGACACGCGTAGTTATAATACACTGGAATTTCATCAGAAAGTTCCCTTTTGCGCAAGATTCTTTTGTGCGGTTTCGCGTCAGAGGAGGGTGAAATAAATAGATGGAACTATTTCTGTGGAAGTCATCGATTTTTTCGCGCTACTGCCGTCAAGTGAAATCAGGCGCTTCGAAATAAGGCAACGAGATAAAGGACTAAGACAAAAATACTTTTATTTCAACACACATGAAAATAATATCAAAAAAATAATATCAAGCACTGTGTCAGGAAATGAATCAATATTCCTCATTAATCTCAATTTCAACTATATATTTACTAGTATTAAAAATATATCCTAAACCCTTCTAAAATCTAATTATTTTAACATGAAAATTCTTCGTATAAAATGACTCCAATTTTTTGATTTGTTGTTGACGACCACGAATGAATTTCATCTGAAGATCCGATCAAACTTGAAAATTTTGCTGTCACATTGACTAGCAGACTGATTATCGACTAATGCCTTTTAGCGAAACGCCCGATTCGTTTGCTATTTACACGATGGTTGAGCTAATAATGCTTCTCGTAGTCGTAGTTGTTGAAGTGCGCCGGTGAGACGTACTTGACGATTGGCATCGGTTTTGGGTGTATCGCCGGTCCGACTTTTTTGACAACGGCGTTGAATCCGTTGTGGTCATCCGCCGTGTACTCGACGATGCGCACACTTCCGTCGGGCTCGTTCACGCTATACGAGCCGTGGACAACATCGCCGTCCCGTACCTCGTGCTGGGTTTTCACGTCACCGGTATGGGGATCGTGCACACCATAATTGAAGGTGTATCTTGGATGCGACTGTAACAAGTACACAGTATAATTATAACGCGAGTTAGCGGCGAACATCCGCATACCGAAGTTGGTGCAGAGAGCTTTATCTATTTAATATGCATTTACAGACTCGAGTTGTTTATTTTATATTTTTGTGCAGCTTGCAAGCTGGTAAAACAGTTTTTATTTTCACAGTCGTACACGTACATAAAACAGAAGAATTAAGTTCCAAAAGATAAAGAAATGAAAAAGATTTTGTAACTTAAAAGATAAATTAATTTACATGCTAATATAATTTAATTTACTGAATATACTTGATTGATTCGATACTTTTTGTATGCTGCGATTTTACTTTTATGATAAATTTGGTTCACAACTGTAATACAGCTACTTGTGATTCACAATTTCACGCGCGTTTTTTTGAGAGGCGATTATATCGTAATTATCCGGACACGTAGTGCCATGTTTCCTTTTACGATAATACTTGGAGCACCGCTTTTAGTAATAATTAGCATCGCGAGAAAGCGACGACAATAAGCGTTGTGGAAAGAGCTCGACAATAAGAGGTGAGGACAGAGGAAATACCTTCGTCACACAGACGTCGCTTTTCAAAGAGACAGGAATTTAAATTAACATATGCGCCTCAGGCGTCTGGAAACATCACAAGACTTGACGGATCTTGAACACTTTTCAGAAGGAAACGTGCGGGAATTTATATTAAACCTTGTTAATGAAGTTGAAATGGAAGGGGTGTTGAAATGGGATCGGGGTGTAGAAGAGATACATAAATTTTTGCTTTGAAATGTCGATTACAATATTTCTTGTAAATATTATTAAGCCGCACTGCTTTTGTGAAAGCAGCTTTAAACAATTTTATTATTTTATTATTATATCTTTATTCTCTTCAGCTTTTACATGCCAAGAAGAGGGTAAACAATTTTTATTAATTTGAATTTTCCAGGAAATTTCAAAGAAACATTGTGGAATATATTTGCATGAGAATCGAGATATGTGCTCTCAGCAGTAAGAGAGAGGGAAGAATATCACAAGCCTTCAAAAAAAAAAAAGACAAAAAGAGATACTCACGTAGTAGTCATGATCCTGATCGGTGTGATGTTTGTAGTCGTGTAATTCATGATCTAGAGATGCGTCCACGTGTAGCGGCGCAGCGGATACCGCGTGTACCGGAACCGCGACCGTCGGCAGAACTTTGTATCCAGCGGATCCAATGTATCCATCGAGATCGGTGTAATCGCTATAGGACAGGCCATGGCCGCCGTCGTAACCGCTGAGAACCACCGCGTGGCTGCACGCCAACGCGGCGCAGAGGAAAGCGACCGTCTGAAAACCACGATTCGCGATCGTAAATCTCTTCTGTGGGAAAATGAGATTGTTAATATGCGAAGTTGTGTCAAGGATTCGACGATAGTTTCTTTCAAATTCTTCCACGGTTCTGAAGTGTTTACTTCTCTTTTCATTTTTTTCTCTTTGAAATATTGTCTGAAATGTTTTCTCTTATCTAGCGCCGTGCCTCGTGCAATATTTAAAAGCATCCGAAGTGTAACAGCAAAAATCGATATTCTATGATAAACGATTTTCACTAGTCACCTGTCAATGCAAAATGTCGGACGAAACTAAGTTGGAAAGTCATCATCGGGGCTGATTTATTGGGAAAGTATCTCCGTTGCGATGCGTTTCTCGTGAGTTTTAATGTTTCATTAAACCTCGAATCGTAAGCCCTATCAATGAGAAGTCCTCTTTTCACTTTCACGCCGACCTTGTTATCCGCAGGCCAATAGATCGTAAGTCAATGAAACGCCGCGGAAGTGGTTAAGAATTTCGCTTCCTTATCCGTCGCGATGAAAATGATACATCGCGAATAAAAGGTTTATTACACCCTCAGCACAAATATTCATGTCTGAGAAAGCTGAGGCGGATTCCACTACTTTAAGGTAAGGGAGGAGGATCGGAAAGAAAGAGAAATCTGATTTGATCAGAAGAAAAAACCTGAACTCGGAACGATAGTAAAATTTTACGAGTAAAATTTTAGTACGAGAACGAGTAAAATTCTTTTTATAATTGCTTTAAAAATAATATTAGTAACAATAGGCGAAAGCAATGTTACATTCAAAAAGTTAACTTAAAACAGATTGTTTCTAAATAATTTGGAGGTATATATATATATATTTTTTAAAACATGTATATATATATATATATATATGTGTATGTGTATGTGTGTGTGTGTGTGTGTGTGTGTGTGTGTGTGTGTGTGTGTGTGTGTGTGTGTGTACATAAATTGTAAATAATTTTATTGTACAAGTGTACAAATGCTAAATAGGGTAATTCAGAAATAAAATATCTACCACCAAGATCTCTAATTTTAATACTTATATACAGGGTATACCTATCTAATTAAAAATAAAAGAAAGATAGGTAGACAGAGATTTCATTACTACGGTATAAAAGAGATAACTCTAATCTATTTACTAACTCGATAAAAAATGATTTTGGAATTATCTTGTCTCTTAACGGAAAGATCCATATAGATAAGTTTCCGCCGGTTCACCGCGTTCAACGATAATATTGTAACAGGTGTCCTAGCCAACGAAGAAAGAAAAATAAGGGAGATTCACTTGAACGATAGATGTGGCGCCGGAAGTTCTTTCGAACGCGGCCGATAGAAAGAACGATGTACACTCGCACGATCTCTCAGCCGCTCCCACACCAACTCATACCACACTCGAGTCGCACGGACCTTTTCTCTTCGTACCTTCAACATGATGTTTCCACAATGTTTCTGCTCACAGCACATTTACCGTATGCGAGACCGTCGGGCGCGAAGTCACTGATAGCATTATTCCCAGACGATGGGCTTATATCCATCTCCCACCTCAGGATGGCTTCGTTCCAGGCAAAAGCTCTCGGCCTCGGATATCACCACTCTTTCAGACTTGCGTCTATGTTGTACCCTATCTTCTGTGGATTTTGTATATGAGAAAACGCACGGATCCACGTGCTCGACGACGGTCACACACGTCGACGTTACTCATTCGTGCGAAAATCTCGAAAAGGATTCGGCCGTTACGCTCAAATCTGCTCGCGATGAATTCGATCGGAGAAGACGAGAAGTTGAGAGTTACAGAGAGAATTTGTTAGTTGAACGAGACAGGTGATATAGAATGGTTTGTGATGCTTGGGTGAATCTTGCAGGTATTCGTTCAAGGTATTCGTTGCAACGGATTAATTTCGGCCATGAGAGCCGATTATGTCGAAAGGATGGGAGGTAATCGTCAACGGATAAACCTCATTTCTCGAATTGTTTGCTTCACAACTACGTATGTATAGAGAGAGTTTAGACATAATTCATTCTCAAATAACGGAAGGTAGCCAAGTGAACGTGAAATTGAATGGAAATGTCAAAATAATTTGATCACATGTTAATTTGACGCAAAAATCTATATTTAGTTGCGTATATGTATTTAGTTATTATTATAAAAACTTATACAGTTTATTAACTTTATTTTCAAATATTTTATTAACCTACATTTTCAAACGAAGATTTATGTATTAGACAGAAATTTATTCCACATTTACATTTTTTTGTTTTACTAAAAACATGCATTAAATATTTTTTTTTAATATGAAAAAATACTGATATAAATAACACTTTATTATTAATAAAAATGCGGTTTAATTATAAACTGACATATGAAAGAACAGTCAATTGCTTATGCATCATTGTTAGTGCGCGCATAAACGTTACGTCATGTCTTAGCGTAATAGAAGCAAATGCTCTCACTCTTTCATTCACTCTCCTTTTCTTTTTCTCTCTTTCTTTTCACATATTTCGAATGTGCCGAATTAATGCTATTCTTTTTTTGTGAAATCGCTTACGCATTTTTCTTCGCAAGAGAGAGAACACATAACGCAGAGAGAACGCATAACTAATGCGGGAAATTTACACCGAATTCCTTTGATCACGAAGTAAAACTGGACAGCGTTACAGAACATCTTGAAGAGAAAAGATATATTCGTTAATTACGAAAAAATACTGATGTTGTTTCTTACTGTTTACTTTAATATAGATCTTTTATGCAAATAATTTTATAAATTAATAACCGTGTAATCTTATAGATTAACTAATCTACTACTTATATTAATTAATGTATAGTTTTAAAGAAACGATAAGCTAAAATTCATATCTTATTTTGTGATGCTTCTCTTTGTTTATAATTAGTACAGAAATAATTAGTGCCATTTTTTTATGTCGTGTGTGTGTGTGTGTGTGTATGCATATTATTTAATTTTATATATATTGTATATTTTATACAAATAATTTATATATTGTATATTTTACATGAAACTTAATTCTCGAATCTCTAGTTTTAGCTAACAAAGGCGTGGTAGCTTCACTTCTATTCTTACGCAATTCTTGACAAAGCCCGTTTGTCTCCGCAATGAGCAATATTATTTCTTTGCACACACATCATCATCGTTCCGTGAATACGATCCAGCAACCACCTTTAAGAAAAAAGTTGGTCCCGCTCGAATGATTACCGGATCTATTTGGATCAAGATCATAAGCGACAAAACCTTTTCGAACTCAGCCCAAATTCTTTTGTTGCGTATTTACGTAATATCTTGCCGGACTTATTGTTCAATGTTCTTCTGTAAGAGCGAGAGCGCGAGAGAGAAAGAGAGAGAAGAGAGAGAGAGAGAGAGAGAGAGAGAGAGAGAGAGAGAGAGAGAGAGAGAGAGAGAGAGAGAGAGAGAGAGAGAGAGAGAGATTGCGTGATTCTATTATTTTCGTGCGATATGTTGAAATTTGTTGCTTCAGTAACTGTATGTGAAATGGCGTTGATTCTAGCAATAATCAATCATTTGAAGTTTCGTATGTTGCTTTATGTCTTGTTGTTGATTTATGACTTGTATTTTTACATAAAATTTTTTTTTTCAAAAATCTAAATAAATTTTATTTATATTTTTTATAAACAATCGATCGATTAACTTAATTTCTTATTTAATCCGACATAATCGCACACAATTAAAATGAAATTTTATCCGTTTATATTTTACTGGCAATTATTAAAGTGCAGTACAAAAATATGCAAAATGACTCTTGTTATTCGATCTTTGCTCTCGATTTATCGCATAGGCTGGATCTACGTAACGATCCAGGCTCAAGGAGAGGGCTGAATCGCTCGATCGCTGTCACGCTCGCGTTGATGTTTCGCAATTTGCGAAGTGCGGAGTCGCGTTCTAAATTCAGATTTTCGTATAGTGCACTAATAAGCGACTCATTTCTTCGCTGTTATTTCTTTTTTCTACCAATGACATTGTCTGCTGGACACGTAATTGAAGGTTGCCCGCTTCCGCGGACGATTTCGTTAACCGTCGAGATATCACCACTTTCTTTCGACTCCGAGCCAACCCGTTTCTTACGCAGTCGTTTATTACTTGACGACAGCTGTGGCAACAAGATTTCATAAGGGAATCTAGTCCTACCTGAATTAAGTTTGGTCATCTACTTGGGCGTCTTCCAAAAAGACGATGGGGGGATAACAAGGATAACAACAATGGTATCAACAATGAAAAGAAAAAAAAATCTTGAAAGAATTCTTTATTGAAAAATAATTTATTTTGATTACTTTAATACTTTATTGAACTTATTTGAGTTAAGTGAAATTAGTTAGTAATTCATAGAGAGGAGCACTCTTTTGAGGAAAATGATATCTCTTGAATATTTTAGTTAATATAAATTCTACGAAGAGAAATAGTAAAAAAAAGGTGTGTGTGTGTGTGTGTGTGTGTGTGTGTGTAAAATTTATGTATAAAAGAGTACCTTTCAACATAATCTTACATGTCTCCCAGAAAATGCGTAACAGTCTTAATTTTTACGTTCTATAATACATTATCATTCTGCATTCACTTTGAAATAACAAAAAATTCTGTAGAAGAAACGTTAATGTTGGTGAGATCAATCTATTTACCCGCCATCATGTCAGCTCATTGATTGCAAGTAAAGAAATTATATAATCCTTCGTATGTACTTCGTAGGCACTAATTCAGATGACAAAATGAGACTTAACCGTTAACAATACAGTCGTTAAGTGTCATAACGGACATGCTTATAGGCCAATAATCTACTCTTAGTATGTACATATAATTAAAGATACTATTCGCTTATTTGTAAAGCAACTCAATCATTTGTTGAAGTTTGCAAAAAGCAAATTATTCTCTCGATTTAAAAATTATTTATAACCCATGTGCAAATTTAGTATTAGTAAGTAAATGCAATTTTTTTTAGTTAGCTTTTTATCGTGTTATAAAAAAGTGTTTATTTGAGTATTAGGAATTCATATTATTAATATTAGTAATTTATGTTCAAATTTTCAACACGTATATTTCGTATGTATTTCACATATGTATTAGGGTAAAAAATTTTACCGTAAACAATATCGTAAACAAATATTGTTATTGTTTTGTTTGAAAACATATGCTTTTTGATTGTAGTTTTAATTCATTGTCAAGCATGTAGTATGTTTGTATTGACAAATTCAATTCTTTTATTTGCGCAATTCAATTTTTATTTTCGTGACGATGGCAAAATATTGCAGTAAAATACGATTGTAGAAATACGATGAGATATACGCGCGGTAGGATTAAGAATTATTAGAGCGAAAAATATAATCTACATCTTCTGTGAACGAAACCACGAAATAATTATATTTTTCATCTTGTCACCTGGGTTTTCACCCACGTGGCACTCACACATCATAAATTAAAGTTATAGGCACTCGCATATTAAATTAAAGTTATAGAGGTAGAAAATATAAAAATGGAATTTTTACCGTTATATAAAATACTTATTTTCAGAAATAAATCATTAATGTTTTTTAAACATTTAAACGTTTAAAATATATTTTTATAAAATTAAAATACAAAATTATAACAAAAATATTGAAATAATAAATAATAATGATATTTTAAATAATTTGAAGTCTGAGCGTGCAAATATTTAGTTTCAATAAAATGGTAAATAGTAAAAAATATACATTTAAAAAATTTTATATATTTGCAATTTTTAAAACATTACATTTTTAAAAATTTTGTTCTTTGCGAAATTAGATATATCTAAACATGAAAGTTACACATATTTTCTTAAAAAATTTACTTGTCACATTTTGAAAAAAAGTTAAATGTAGGAAAAAACCTTCGTGAATCAATGTGGCAGTCTTAAAAATGTTAGTTTAAAACTTTAAATTGCTCGGATAAATTACGTTGGTAAGTTATAGTGGTCACCATTTTCCAAAAATAATGTTTTGAAAAAAAATGTATTTGAAGTCTTGGGAAGTAAATTTTGGAATTTTTAACAATTTACTTATAGTTCTTTATCAGTATTAATCTACATTCCATATTCATAATTATATATTAGTGGAAATGTTATATCAGTATTAAATCTTATCTATGCTTTATTCTGAAAAAAAAAGATTTGGTAAATATCTCTCTATTATTTTAATATATATAAAATATTATATTAAAATACCTATGCTTGAAATTAATTGACAGCAAAAACTTTTTGGCAAACGTTATTCTGTTAAATATATATTACTGTTCTCTAACAATTTAACTGATAGAAAAAATGAGCTTACCTTTGTCACATGCAACACTGTGTGACATTAAATGTCATTTGTACTTTTTTTCGAAGAAAGACTCTTTTTCTAATCAACAAATCTATTTTGTCGTCGAAGGAATCACACATCTATCTAGTACACCACTTTGCAATCTGGAAGAGACCTATGACCTGTCCCTGTTACGATTGTAATAACTGTAAAGTCGTGAGAGGTCCATTCGTGACTATAATGCCAAAGAACATGAGCAAATATACCATGTTTGACGATATAATATACCGTGGACAAATAAACTGTATACGTTATAATATAAGTTATAACGGAAAGAAAGAGAAAGAAAAAATCTTCGTGTATTTAACAGAAATAAATATTTGCAGAAAACTTTGAAATCAAAACTAAATAAAAAATATAAAACTATTTATAAAAATTTACTTGTAGAAATTTTTAAGCACATATCTCGAAAATATAAAATTGAAACTATCTGGGGACTTTTTATTAAATAAATTTGCGAATTGATACTAATCTGCTAAATATCGAATTTGCACTATACATATAACAGAAACGTAGATGACAATGGAATTAAAATTAAATTACAAACGACGTTTGATGTAGTCATTTTATCTATTAATTAGTCTTATCAGTGAAACCAAAAGGGGTCAGTACGCCCTTATCTGTCATCGAGTAATGGATCACGCCCCCATCTAATTTTATCGTTATTGTTTAAACAGCAAAGTGTTAATCTACCGTTTTATGAAGACAGTTTGCGCACAATATTCAGGGGGACATTCATTTAACTTTGCGGCTTTGTTTGTACAGAGAATCCACGTACACACACACACACACACACACACACAGCTCCTGCCTTCCGTCCTTTTCTCTTGTTCTCCTTCTGTCACGCCTGTATCAATCCACGACGTTCTAAGCGGCGTGGCCCCGCGACGTGATGCAACGTATTGTTTACGAGCCGCATTTCAATACAATCGTGTGGGAAACGTACGCGCGCACGAAACGTGGGGAAGAAATGTCTCGGCGTATCCTTGGCACACCCCGAACTATGCTCGTACTACTGGCTTAGCTTGACTCTCTTGAGGCCGCTTTCGGTTACGACTCAGCCTTAATTCGACAAGCTGTTTTTGTTTCAAAGCCCAAGGATAAGCGGTTTCCTC
The DNA here is from genome assembly GCA_901521435.1 of Crematogaster levior. Taxonomy (NCBI): domain Eukaryota; kingdom Metazoa; phylum Arthropoda; class Insecta; order Hymenoptera; family Formicidae; genus Crematogaster; species Crematogaster levior. The sequence goes on from CABEGB010000611.1 coordinate 223,761, forward strand.
TCTCTACCGTACATGACTATCCATCATCCACTCGCCGACGCTACATACGATTTTATTATCCTTGAGCTTTCTCGTAATAATTTTCTCGGGATCCCCTTGAAGCATACATAACTTTTGCTTTGTCTAAACATTTAGACGGAGAAAATAAATAAAACTGCTTATTTACAGAACATTTTTCAACTGTTTGATCATAAAGCTGCTTGAGAGAGCATTTTTTAAGAAACTCAGTTAATAAATTCACTTATATAAAGAAAAATGCAATAAATTTGCAAAACTTGTGTCTATTTAATTTTTCGATAATGCAAAGTCTTCGATAATAAACGTTACATTTTAATCGCAAAAAACTTTCCTTGTGGTAAACGTTTTTTTTTCTTGTCTCGATAAATTTAGTTTGCGGTATGCAAAACAATGATACAGCGCGTTGTAACCGATGCGCAACGCAATAATTTGCGTATATCCGATAACATATGACATTGGAGCATCGGTATATTTTCCGCGCTGTTAAGCACGAGGCGATACAATGGAAACTGCTAATGGTATAAAATGATAAGTCTAATGTAAGATGGCGATCGGCTAATTATCTCAGTACGCGGCATCCGTAGCGGCTTTAACTGCTCCGGAATTTACAGACAATAGCGATAGCTTGAATGGAGTCTTGGTTTGAATGAAAACACATCACCAAAAGTGCAAACTGCAATTTGAAATTTTTCCTCGGGATAAATGAATTAGCTTAGTTTTTTAAACAGAGATACATAAAAATGTACATTTCCATCTGATTAATTACAGTTTCTGATTAACTGTAACATTATATAATTCTCAGTAGGTAAATGAACAACCTACGGTGTCATGTGGAACTCGCTGATGTAGCTAGGTTTATTTAAATAACAAAGTGATTCAGCAGTGGTTTCTACCGGTGCTACGACAATCATTTCTGTCATTCACGATTCAATGGCATATTGCCAGCGGAATACTTATGACCGTTACGCAGCGCGTTTGTTGCGAAGAAAGACGAAGTGTCATGTATTACGGCACGAGAGAGTATGCTTCTGGAGGGTAAAAGTGTTCCGACATGTTTTCCAGAGTGATCGTTAGAAAATTCGCCGTCTTCGACGGATGCGCTTGTTATTCTGGAGCAGTAGAACGATGTAAGAGAATAGTCGACGTTCCTGCATTTCGTGCACACGGCCATTCAATGGCAAACGAGAGTGAAACCTCTCCAGTTGAATAACTGTGTCGTAACGTCAGGAAGTCAGGAATTTTTTTGCCTAGAGTCATTCTTCCTAATACGCATATCTTTATTATTCCGCGCGGATCTCAAATGGATTGGAGAGGCGTATGCCAAAGGAATCGATTGGCTGCAAACAGATTGCCGACAAATCGATAAGCATCCGCTTCTAAGAGGATCTTTCGACGTCAATTAGATATGTCTAATTAGATAACATGATCGCCCAGCGTAATAACGCAAAGCAAGTGGCGCTACTCGGAAAGTGGAATTTATGAAACTGTTAGGAATTTATGAAATCGAAAACAATCGACGGAAAGGAATGACAATGTCAATTTGAAAAAGTGTCATTATAATTTCCCAACTACGTGCTCGTACCCTTTATCGTTTATTAATCACAAAACGTATCAGGAATACGTAAGTTAGATGGTAATTTCATTGCAAACACCCGTGCTTGTTTTAATCGGTGCGGCCAATTTTATCCCACGCCGGAACGGTTCCACGCGCCCTGATATTACCGCTTGTGCAAGGGTCGATTAGAAGGGGCAGAGTCATCGTCGTGAGTGTAAGACAGAGGCCCGAAGAGAGAGAGAGAGAGAGAGAGAGAGAGAAAGAGGAGGAGAGAGATAAAAAATGGAACGAGTCACTACGGCGATCCACACGTGTTTACACGTTCCTGTTCCCACGTCTAAAACGGGGCTCCGCAATCGCACAGCATCTCAGCCTCATTATGCGGCTTATCTTACATCGACGGAGACAGACTCCGCTTCCGCGGCTGAAAGTCCTGGCTACATAAGCCGGAGAGTCAAGGATCGGCAGACATATATACCGCGTACTCTTGATAATCGGAAAGCGGCGCAGTCAATTTCGTTCGAGCGACTGAAACCCGAGCTGAATGCTGAAACATCCGAGTAAAAGAGGCTTAAGGATACCACGAAGAAGTCTGCGTAAATTCATTAAAAATCATAATAATGATATACACAATTTTGAGATTAAATCAGATCTCATTTTCTCGAAGATCTCGAATTAACCCGGCTGCTCGATGTCTCGAACGACCTGTTCTCGATGAGTTCTTAATAAGTCGGCGAGACGGCAATGCGTTGGCACGTTGATTACGCTCGACCGCGATTAGATCGGCGTCACGCAATCGGTCCCAAGTAGAACCGTTTCCAAGGTAGGTCGGATGATAGCTGTCATCGCTAGTCATCGCGTTGCGAGCGAAGGTAAAAGCGAAGACGGCACGTTGATGTTAGCCGCTGTCGGGTGGGAAAGTGCGGCCGAACGAGGTTGTTTCAGCCCGCCTTGAAGAGCTTTGCGAGCTCGTTTCGCGAACTTCCAAGAACGCCTCGCGCCACGCCTCGCGCCGCGCTATTACAAATTGTAGTATGACGCGAGTTTTGTGTGAGTTTCGCGCGCAAGGACGATCCCGCTTCCGCACTCCTTTGCGCGACTACTTAAATAATCGATGATAATCGCGCAGAAATTGCACATTTTCTTGTCTTCGAAACGGATACCGAAGGTTAATTCGAGAATGATGTTTCAATGTCTCGCTCGCTTTTGAATCGTTCGTCAATGGTAAAACTGAGCCATAAAATAATAATTGCGCGTGCGAACATGGGCGTGCAACTTCTCCCAGTTCACTACAAATTGCGTACACGTAACGTTACTAATTAATGTATCGCGGCCAAGACTCACGCCGATATTGACGCAATATTTTAGGAAATTTTCACTGATGCGTAAGTTTTGCTCTATTATTCCGATAGAAAATAGATGTAAAGAACAATTTGCAGAAAGCGCTCGCGAATATCCGTTTATTCAGGGCACATCGGATTATATTATGTTTTATTAAATATGCATAAACTAATGCTGAACGAGTTATATCACACGCATTACAATTAATTAACATGTAATGTAGAAATTTTAAACCGCTAATGGATTGTAATATAAATTTTAATAATTGTACGTTATTGTGCCAAATTAAAATACATACGCCTCTTGTATGCGTAATTGTAATATTTGTACGGAAAAAGAATCCGCAACAGGCGTGTGACAATTAATGTTACGAAATTTTATCGTCGCAACAAAAACATTTTATTGCGAATATTGCGTTGATACTACGCATTCTTGTCGGAATTTAATGACATACAGAGAAAAATAATTCCGCTTCCGCAGCAAAATCGTCGCTGTTACTGCACATTTGACCAGTAAAAGCAATCAGACTTCACAACCATAATCGATATTTTGGATTATTTTAATTTTGGCATATTATAATCTTCTAACTTTTCTCTAATTAAAATTAAGCTATTTTTGTCAAATATTTTGTCAATTACTATTCATAGTAATTGACAAAACGATTTATGATGAATTTACTGTTGATGAGTCTTTTTGTGTTTAACAAAAGGGAAATATATATAATGTATAATATATACTATAATATAATCTAATAATTTCTACAATTAACTCAATAATTATTGTACTGTATTATTATCGGTGGTTTTGATTAGTTCGAGAAACATGCTTGCTGTCATCGAGCGATGGCCACGGCACGCTCGATGTTAATTAATTTAGAAAGTAATATTGCCATCTGTTTACGCTTGTACAGTCGTGTTAATTATTGAGCGGCAATCACAGTTTGTGCGATGCAGCAGCATTTCAATAATTCTGAGGTTGAATGTGCAATTTGATGGATATCGTCAATGCATATACTATCGGCCACATATATCGGAGTACGGCACGGTCAGATATATCGATCATAAATGTGTTTTGCGCAACTCGTAGTCTTATTTAACGTAAGAAGATCAAAAGGCGTTGTGTGTTTAACGACGATTAAAATTGTTACGTGCATGATTTACATTTACATTTCAAAATAATTGTACATATCTATCTGTAGATTTTGATAGGGACTTTTTATCGCATTACGCGTTTTGAAGGGAGCGGTTTTGCAAAATATTTAATGATATCATCGCGCGTCAGATGTGACGTTGACATTCAATCGATTCCATGCTGACCTATTTTACTAATTGTGTGTGAATAGAATTTTATAACGGTATATGTTTCGAAAGAAAATTCAGCCGATGTAAACTGACATATATGTGTCAAGTGATTTTAAATTTGTAAATAGTAATTATACTACTTACAATTAGTAAGTATGTTCTTAGACATAACATAGAAATTATATATAATTAGAGAAGATAATTTTATTTTTAATATTTCTTAATTTAGAATTAATGAAAAAAATCTATAATTGAAGAGTATGAAATCTAATATAATATATGAAATATATTCTAATATAATATATAATATATTAATTATTTGTCATATGCTCTTTATTTCACATTATATTAATTAATAAAATTAATTGTATCTCATTTGTGGAGCACCTGATAAATTATGGTAAAAGAGAATAAATTGAAACCGAGGGAGTAATTTCTCGTTCTCGAAAATTATACTTATATTAGATTAATCAAAAATCCTTATTCTATATTTTTCACTTGTTTCTTCATTATCTCCAGTTTACTCACTGAACCCTTTGTATTATATATTTCGCTATCATATCTATTGATTTTCTTATAACTTATATTTATTATAACTTTGTAACTGTATGCTCGTGCACGTACTTTGCTGAAGAACAAGAGTTATGGTGCGTAGGGAGCCTTCGTTCGATCGCCGCGAGGCTTGTCGATTGTCTTCTTTGCGAACGATATCGCCATTCATCACGGAAATACGATCACGTAATAAACAAAGTTGCAATTTGCCTAGAGTCAGATTGACAGTTAGCCAGATACGACATTTGTACACGTTACAGGTTTCGCAATTTATTGAACATAATGCACAATCCTTTATTTTAATCAAGTATAAATGGTATTTGAATACGCGAGAGCTGGGCTGGACAAGTAATTAAGAACGCGGTAATCATTATATGAACTGTAAGACCATGGATTAGATCGGAAATTCAATATACGGGAAGCTATCGCATTTCAATTAAGTTAATTACAGTCTCAGCTTTGTATATTATCAGACTTATTTGCATAATAAGTCCAGGAAACCTTTGTCGATAAACCAACAATCTAAATGTCGCTATCTTTAGCAAAGCGCACACGATGTATTTCTCATGCATTTCCAATGATCGTTTGCGCGATCTCGTTTCCGTCACACTCGCGAAATATAGTATTTCTTCCTTGTGCTGCTGTGTCGTTTTGATCGATGCTCTTGCCTGACTGCTCTTTGACTGCATACACGATTTTGTTTCTGACGGCGGAATGTAATAACGCTTTTACAAAGTTACCCGCGTCACGGAAAAATTCTGTCTCCTTCCGCTGCTTCTTTGAGGACGGAATCGTATTTAAAGTACTTTATGTATACGATTGGACGCTAAACCATCGTAAGCGATCTGAGTTTGCATTAATCGAACGGCAAAACTAAATTAAAACTTTAAATCCGCGCACATTCTAGGTCGGAAAACTGTAGAAACGGATATCAGATCGCAGCATTCAGACAAATACAATGATTCATCGAAGGCTAAGTCTTATCGATTGATAAAGATTAAAATTGTGTTTGCCAATTATAATTAATGTTACTTTCTGTTGTCAACTTTGCTATCGATACTCTTTCTAATTATTTTGTTGTGAATATAGCACGATTATGTGAATAACCGTTGTGTAAATTCAATAAAAGATCACAGTACACTCATATTACTGTATGTACATTGCTTTATAATTTAAGAGATCCTCCTGATTTTCTGAGAAGTTTTTAGTTGTTGCGTAATGAAGAGAAAGAACGATTTAAATATAGTCTGCAAATAAAAAAAAGTCTCCCGTATATTTTTTACTACGTATTGTAAGAAGCAGTTAAGAAACAGTATTGTACCATATTTTACAGAATAAAATCAAATGCATGTAAAAATATATTTTTATATATCGGTCGCTCAAGGCTTTTAGGGTAAACAAGTATCCTGAAGCACTTTGCATTTTCTGCAGAGTGTAAATTCCCTCGAGGAATTTTACGAAGAATTTACGAAGCAAGGAAGATCTCTTCAGGCTTTGTTGTAATTACCGATTTTTTTTTGACAAACTAGATATTTAATTAAAACTATAAGCGATCTACTGCAGCGGGGAATTTGCATTTAAAGTTCTTTACGTTATGATATTATAGATGACACAAATGTAATAAGTGTTATTTTAAACTTTGCTTCTCCCAATTATTATTTAAAGGCAGGTAATTTAAATAATTTCGGTGCTACTTTGTTAATATTTATGAATTAGTGTGTCAGAGTACAAAAACCTTGAATGCAATATGAGATTGCTAGTTATATGTATTGGTAAATAGCAATTTATGATAGACTTATGATATCACAATTATGTCCTACACGATTGGGTTTTACTGCCAGTAACTTTCTTCCGTAAACTAGAGATCTGTTTGAAAGGTTCGTTAACTTAATTACGTGGCGCTAGATCTATTTGAATGCGCTTTTTGAGGCGTTCAATTTACGCAAAATATTCTATATATATTCGTAACTGCATCCACACGTGCAGAGCTTGCACATGTGCGCAGAAACACCTACGCGGTGCACATTAACGTGTTGTCCGAGCAAAAGGCTACTATCCAATGTCGCTAATATGTGTAATATCGATTTACCTCCGATTTTCTTTAGCTATGCACGTCCTGAAAAATACTGGGCGTAAGGTTTACATTTTTAAACTCTCATATATAGAACGGCAGACATGTGTAATGATGTATTTATGAAATCGTATATTTTTTAAAATAAGTATCATATATTATATTTTAACTATTTTTTATTAACGTGATTATTTACATAAATACAGATATTAACACTGTTATTACTTGTTGCAATATTCATTAATTATCACAAAATGAAATAAAATATGAGTAAATTGAGTAAATTAAATTGCATTTTATTTGTGTATTTATTGCATTGAATATGAGTTTCTCTCTTTCTTCTCTTTTATTTCAAAAAATATCCGAGCTTTAAATTACTGTGACTTCATTAACTGTATGCATTTTATTCAATTTACACATTTTAATTTTAACAATTCATTTAAATGTTCATAATTAATTAGCTTTTAAAGTTGAGCGTGAAATAATATAAGCCTAATATAAAATTTATATTTATTCAAAGTAATTATTTTGCCGCAAGAAACGCTTTATGCGAATAGACTGTAACTTAATTTTTGTAATATATAAATTAATGTTACGTTTAATTTGGCACATCTGACATTCCTGACAACCCTCTTTCAACATTAATTTCATTGCGTGTCGTTACGTTTATCTCACAAAGCTTCTTCTAAAGCTCCTCCAAGAGTTGAATAAATCTGAAAGTTATTAAAATAGAAATTGAATGAAATCACGAGGAGGTACCACCACACATTAAACTTTCATGAACTTATTAAACAATATATATGTATTCCACGTATATGTATAAAATTCCATATGAGTGTATGAAGAGTGTGTGTAAAGTTTCATTAGAAGTTTATATTCTCTGAAGTTTTAATTGATTAGAAATTTATGTTCTATTATATAATCCTTGTTATTAAATACTTTAATTTGTTTGTTAATTAATCACGTAATAATTACATATATTTCCTCTTTGCTTTATTTAAAAACACTCGTTTGTCTTTCAAGAGGAAATTAAAAACAACGATGCTCTAGATATCGTAAATGCCATGATCGATGCAGGGATTGCGAGGCCGGGGATTGCCCCAACCGGATACGATTGACTTATGCTAATAGGAAAAACCTTTGATCAAGATCAATAGAATCTTCCGGGTCGAAGTGTTCCCATACCGTTTTTGTTGTCGCAAGCCTTGGCGCAAGGTTGTCTGCCTACGTGGGATTCAGCTCGTTAATATTGAAGTCGTATTGATAATCCGACTCACAGAAGAATTCGAGGAGACTGGCAATCAGTGCAAGGTGAAGATATTGACTTCGATGTTACGGTGATTGATTAGCTATTTTGATTTGAACCGTTCGCCACGTGTCGTCACACACGTTTGATACCAAGACCATTTCTGTATTATTAAAATTAATCAAGTGCCGTTATACATGGAAGGATTTACATTGCTGTGCTAATGATGCAATATGTCGGTTTGCCCTCACCGTTAGAAGGACAGCGCCGTTTTACCTCATCGATCCTGGGCGCGTATCATCGTGTCACATTAATCTACTGTTCGTGACATCGTACCGCGGCGAGATAAAAATGAAGAAGCGATGCCCGAAGGTGGGAAAGCTGTGCGCAGTGCCTGTCATAGATGTATGAGGCTCTTGAGCAGCATTCGTGTGTCTAATTCACTCGGACATCATTCGTCATCATTTCCTCGCTCGCACTCGCGCGACCGAAATATCTCGCGTCTCATCTCTTCATACACGCAACGGCACCTTCCGCCACTTACTTTCCCTCCGACGTCGCAGGCGTAGTATAAAGACGCGTCGTAGTATTATACATCTGGATGACTTGAGTACAAATGGTTCTCGATTCTCGCGTTTCCGAATATCAATATAAAGACAGATCGGGAAAAGTGGAAAAAATGAAACTTTCTCTCAGTAAGGTCATTTGTAACTTTAGCAAAAATTTCGCGAATATGTTTGAATCGCTCCGCAAGATGCATCCTCTATAGCTTGGAAACTCTCCCAATAAGTCATGGAAAAATAAGCGCATCCTGTGCAAAGGATTAATTATACGATAGTACGTTTGAAAGAGAAACGCTAGAAGAGTAACTCTGTGTAACTCTGAAATTTGCTGTTCTTTCTTTAAATAAATCGCGCGCTACAGAGATGAAATAAAAAAGTGGATTAAATCCACAAGAGTGTTGATTCTCGATGCGTACGCAGTATTACATCGAAAGAAGTAAAAGAGCATAAAGTGATCACGATTAAGCTTACAATTAGAATACGAGAATGCGGATTACATTATACGCACAGCAAAGCGTTACAAGAACGAATTATTAATGCTCTAGCTAGCGCAAAAGCGAGCAATCAGAACGCTATATATTAAAGGCAGGTAAAGTGTATTCAGACGTATTCATGCGGCTGTCCAGCTCGACACGCTCAGATCGAACAGAGCGACGTTTCAGTGTGCTTTCGCCGTACGTAATACAGAAGCTAGGGATGCGCGGCGAGCATCACTGCCGCGATAATTAACATATATTCGCATGCTCCTCAAGCGTGACGGGGGCACGACCAGCGGAGCCGTCGTCAGTTTCGTGAAGAGGTATTAGCATCACAAAGGAGAGCGAGAAACAGTTTCTACAGCCGTAGAAGGCGCTGTATACCGGCCGGATGCTATGGACAACGAATGCATTTCACGCGTGCCTGCGTGCTGCGTGCGTGCTCGCTCGCGTGCATTTCGTGCCTCCACGTGCGATATATCGCTGCATCGTGGAAATACGAGCAGTGTTTTTCTTCTTTTCGAAACATCCTCTAACTTCCGCCGTACATACGCATATGTACATGCTATTAGTTTAATTTAGTTTCCTGCTATCTCTTTTCACACAAAGTCATGTTTCCATCGGATTTTCGAAGTGACAGTTTCTTCGATTATTTTTTTCTTTCGCAAGACACATAATTTTAAAATACAGCTATATATTATATTTTCACTAGAAAATATATAATCTTAATTTTATGTAATATAATATAATAAATAAAAATTGCTGCCGTTGTTATCTTATCAGATTATTGATTGCTTTGTTAGGTATCTGAGACTATATATTTTTTATATTTTTTGTGCTACATTGTTTTTAAATAGATAAATTTTTATATTCCATCAAAAGACAATAAAGTATAATAAAAAAGATTTGTTATACTATGCCCCTTCTTCTTCGTCTTTTTCAATCGTAATGGCTAAATGACGAGATGTAATGACTAAATGAGTGATTTCAATAAATGTATACATGATATTTTAATTAAAAGATATAGGTGCGTTATATTTTCCATGCTCCATTACTTAGTTATGTATACACATGTTATTCATGAAATTTATATAATAATCTGTAATAGCTTTACCTAAAATCGAGCAATTTTGGAGCACGTTTCACGCATTTTCCATACGTAATAAATAAGAGATCAAAGCAAATGTTAAAAGGCTTAAGTAGATCACTATAAATTAATTAATTGAGGATTATTGTGTAAATGCAAATTATTTATTTAGTGCTAAAACGCTAACTTGTATTATATATTTCATTATTAATAATATATTGTTAATTGTTCATTGGTGGTATATCACAATCATATTATCAATATTACAAATTATAATTCTCATGTTTCAATTCTGGAATAATGCGATATTTATTTTATATGCGATATTTATTTATTTTATATAACATATATAATATAGAATAGAATAGAATAACATAGAAGAAGATATTCAAGTTATACAATTGTGCAGAGTAACACAATTTATAGTTTCTTCTGCGGATTGTACAACGTTTCACTTTCATACTTCTATGAAAAACTCAGGAATCTAATAATCATGATTATGATCGATACTAGATTAACTCTCTCATGGTAATCACATCCGGATATCAACTTTATTCCGACAACAATCTTTATCGCTTTCAAGTCTATCAGTTTACCTGTACACCTGTATCGATTCATACGCGAAACCTTCGCATATTTCTACATCATCAATTTGCTCGTGTGAGAAAATCCAAGATCGCGATCATTGAGAAAATTTTTATAATTAACATGAGTATGCACTTTGCTTATCTATCTTCTTCACGATCGATCATAATCAAATTTTTGCTTTCACATTTTCCACGTAATCGCGGAAATGCGTGTATGATGAAGGAGAGTCTTTTATCCCTGTAGTCATGCAAATGGTTTGTAGATAGAATAAAAATTTCTTTAAAAGCATGATCTTTTTTGACTGCACAGTATCCTGTTCATATAAATTTCATTTGTTTCAGAGATTATGGCAAAGTGACGAAGCGGTGGAAGTGATTGGACCGCTGCGAGTAGTTCATCAATATGTCTACATGCCAGAACAGTCTGCGGAATTCTATAACGAGACAACGGGCAAAACTGAGGAGGTAAGGTCTTCTTGTCACTCTGAGAACAAATTTTCGACAAAAGACGGATTTATTCGGGCTTTTTTGGCAGGTGCATGGCTGCATGCCAGCAATGGGTTATAGTTTCGCAGCTGGTACAACCGACGGACCCGGTTCGTTCGCTTTTGAACAAGGAACAACGACCCCGAATCCGTTATGGAATACCGTACGAAACTTTTTGGCCACCCCTACGGAAAGCGACATTCGCTGTCATAGTCCGAAACCTATTTTATTGGCCACTGGACGAGTGAGTCTACCTTTCTACTTAAGTGCACTTTACACCGCGATCCTAAATCTACCACCTTGTACAATTAATATTGTCATTAGAATGCTATTAAGATAATGTGATTGATAATATATTTTATTATACGATAGATGAACGTTAGATTCTTCCCATAGATTCTACGTCTCATAGTTTTTATATTCGTACGAAGAAGTATGATTCAATGTAAATTATTGTGTTTAGATAAGCAATGAGTCGAGATTTACATGGAAAGAAAATGAAAATGTCAGTACTTATTATAGTATGTGATGTGCAGCGCGGTGTAATTGTACGCTTTGAAATTATTACGTTCGCGGTGCACTGAATCGTTGGACGGTGATTCATGATTTTAGATTAGACTCCCCTATGAATGGCAGCCGAAAATCGTCCCAACGCAAGTCGCCATAATCGGAAACATCGTCATCGCCGGAGTGCCCGGGGAATTCACGACAATGTCCGGAAGAAGATTGCGAGATGCTATCAAGAAAGTTATGAACGACGCATCCGACGACGAAACGTCCGTAATAGTCGCAGGGCTCTGCAATATTTACAGCGATTACATAACGACGCCAGAGGAATATCAAGTAAATTTCCTATTACCAAACATAAGCATTTATTCAAAGATCAGGACACACTTTCACGTTTGGAACGTATCGGATTAGTTACCGTGATTTATATCTTAATATTGTAATATGCCGTTGGCAAAATTTCTTCAAATACTTATGTCGTTTTCTGATAAACTTTGATAAATGGCGAAATAAATATTGCGTAAAATCATTGAAATAAACTCAATCTGACGATTCTCTTTATTTACTTCGGGTTTACTTCGGGTTTTTTTTTTTCACACGCATCTGATACATAATGCATAATAAGCGCTGAATTATTTTATTAATTAACTTTTAGCTGCAGAGATACGAAGGGGCATCGACGCTTTTCGGTCCGCACACGCTTACGATATACTTGAAGCAATACCAGGAGCTGGTACAAGCGGCTGTCCAAGTGAGTAAAATAAAACATACATGTTTCGCTATGCGAAAGCTTTCTCTTTTTCTTCTACCTTTCAATCTTCTACCTTCAGTCAGAGGATTTATATAGAGCAGTCTATGTTTACTTTTAACTTCATATTCAGATAAGAAAAGGCATTAATATTGTATTGTGGTCTAGCATCCTAGTATGACTGACTACTCTATAAAACAATGGCTCTATAGGGGGGATGACAAGATAGGTATTCTCGGGGAGATTGTCACTTCTTTTCGAGACGTACAGGGAGAAAATTTTATATTAAATATTACTATGATGTCGCACTAGGTGCGGACCATCAAGGAATTATTAGTTTAAATGCTATAGTCATTATTTTAAAAACAATAAAGCAACACAATTTTTACACTTTTTCATAGTAAAAATTTGTACGTTACAAAGCAAAAACTTGCTGAATAAAGTTAATATTGCAAAGAAAAGTAAAAAATATATACCGAATAAATTTTTACTGCAGACCATAGTAAAAATGATCTTTTTCCACTTTAGAATATAGCTTGAGCACGAATTCCATCAAAATTATTTTATTCATATGATGGAAAATAGTTGCCATAATAAAAATTATATCGACATCATGTAAACATTTCAAATTTGGAAACTCATAGCTAGAAACTCGAGGGGAAGGGAAAAACGTTGCTTGCAAGATCTTGTCGAGTCGATCTTCTCGAACAGTTGAACGCGGCCGAAGCCAGAAGTGTATACGCGGACACGGTAGGCTCACGCAAAACGAATTGCGTAGTCAGGCTCTTCGGCCCAAAGCTTCCTCAATTACTTATCTCAGATACGTTATCTCAATTATTAAAGTGTTATGAAAAGTGAAGAAAAAGTGAAAAAAAATTAGCCTAAGTATTCGATTATTATTTGGATTTAGATTATTATTTTACCTGGTATATTTTTCGATTACCGTAAAATATTATTGAATATTCTATTGTATAGTATATTCAATAGTATATTCACTTCTTTCAATCTTGATTATTATTTAGATTTTAGATTATTATTTTTAATATAGTATATTTAATAGTATTTTACAACAATCGAAAAATATACAATGTAAAATAATAATCTAAATCCAAATAATAATCAAGGTTGAAAGAGATGAAATTGATGTGCATCATGAATATACTGGCTGTGTTCCGCAATGCGCATATGCGCACATTTATCTATAATTCATGTTACGTATATTGTAAAAAATACGTGCATATGAGCTTTACGGAACGCAGCCATTATACAATAGTATATTCAATAGTATTTTACGATAATATTGTATACTTTCTAACTTACTTATCACTTATGTAACACATTGTAATCTATCAATAAATTTTTATTTGATTAAGTAAATTATATATTATTTATTTTGCTTGTTAAATAATATATAAAATATTACTAATTATAAAACAAACCATCTTTCGAACGCTCGGACGTAGCTCGCCGGATTCGGGGTTTGATGAAGGGTTGAAATGAGCGACGCGAATTTGGAAAATAAGCAACAATCAACAATGTATTATAAACTAATGAGATGGTACATATAAATGCTATTTCGATGTATACACAAATATTTCGGCGTGAAACACGTGCGGCGGATCGTGACTACGGTGCTTGTACGGAGCTCAATAGCGAAAACACGCGGTCGGCGCGTGATTTCGGCTGCGGTCCACTTGGTGCTACAAGTGTTTCGAAGCGTTCTTCTTCTCTTTTTTTCTTTATTAAAAGGAAGGAGAAGAAGAACACTTCGAAGCATTTGTAGCACCAAGTGGACCGCAGCGTTTGTTATGTCGCGGTACCACGTGCGCGGTTTAAAGACTCGGGACTGTTTGACGCCCGTTTAAAGGGCCGCGTCGAGCCGCTAGTCAGTTTTCGGAGTTGCGTGTGCAAAATACGGCGGAAGCTGTGGAAAGCTGTGAGTTTTCACGGGATAAAACTGTCGGGCCAAACCACTCGGCGATAGTGGAGAACACTCCACTGCATGCTGATCGACGTCTTATGCGGGATGGGCACTGATGCTGGGTGCTCCGAGAATCGAGAAACCTCGAAGGAGGCAGAGTACGCTCTACCCCGCGTCTCGTATCGTGTCGTGATCCCGCGGTTGGCAACGGCCGAGAATTCTCGGTGGAGGCAGAGTACTCTCTACCCCACGACGTTGTTACCCGGCGGATTTAGTCTGGAAGGGGACAACCGAGAATACTCGGTAGAGACCGAGAATGCTCGACTTCCTGGTTCTGTCGCTTAGGAACGGATCTGGGATAGCTCGCTAGCGTCGACGTGTAACGTCTGCTGGCTCGCTCCGGAATCAGTATCTTGTCAAATTCGTCTTTTTATACTCGAAAAGACGCTAATTATTCCGGGAAGGGGATTAGCCCCCCTCGGTGGTGCGTGAGAGCAGGGCTCCGGCTTTGTAATTTCGCTCGGCAGCGCTCGTGTTTCCCCGGAGTCGCTCGGTTCCCTGATAACGCGAGGCTGTGTGCCTCACGCGCACGCATTTCGAATTCGGAATGTTTAGTGTTATTTAAAAATAATGTGGGGCGCACCGCGCCCCGTCTTTTGGTCAGGTATTCGGGCCGGCAGTACGATGCATTTTCGGGGTGCATCGTTACAATTATATATAAAATTTAAAAAAAGAAAAAAAATCCGGAGGAAAAGTAATAAAAGAAGGAATAAAAAATACATTTGTCTAAATTGTAGAAATTGAGATCTAACATTATAACATTTTACAATAATACACAATAAAGATTATAACTTTGCACCTACAAATTTTTACTATGAAATGATAAAACATGTTAAATAAGGGTTAAAACATGTTAGTTTTAAAATTTACTATAATATGTTGTACTGTAATTTATTCTATAAGGTCATGATGGTCCACCGATAATGTAAAACATAGTAAAATGTAATTTAAAGTTGTATTATAGATTAATATAAAATTTTCTCTATGTAGCGATTGAATAACCGATGATTTTTGATCGAATTTTAATTCGGTTCTTCGTCACTATGTGAAATATGTAGAAATATTATCAATTTGGAAACGAGAAGATCTTCCTTTGCTACCAAGATGCGATCAGTCTACGATAAAAATATATCTCTTCATGATGAGTTATTATTTTTACAGAAGTTATATATCATTTATCTTTTATGTCATCGTCATCATCCATTGCATTGCATTTAATATATCGAGAACACATGCTTATAATGTTTTATAATTATTCTATCGCAGAATAAGTCTGTTCCATCAGGACCATCTCCTCCGGAGTTGTTGAAAAGTAAGTTGATCACTCTTGTACCTCCTGTGCTGTACGACACTCCGCGATGGGGATACAACTTCGGGGATGTTATTCAGCAGCCGCCAAAAGTCGCGTCGCCTGGTGAGACGGTTATAGCGGTCTTTGTAAGTATCTCCACCCATGATTTATGTTATTCCGAGAAACCACTTTAAAGACTTTCCCCGCGTAAAATCGTCATTCGTTTTCAAATAGAGCAATCGAACGTGGTAGCAAACTGAATCAAATCCGATAATATATTGTAATATATCAGCGTCACACAAGGAAATTACGTGAAATGCAATGTAATTGACTTTGGCTAGATCGAAGAGAAGGAGTCGGTACCTTGTGCAAAACACGCAATTCCATTTTACGTATAGCGATGCCGTTCGCTTTGCGAGCCATTGAACGGTGGATATGCTACGAAATGGACCGATTACTATGCAACTTGTGTATTTCGACTGTCTGTAAACATCGCAATAATGAACCTTTAATGCGGCATAATACATTGCGAATCGGACGGACTAGCGCCGTTAGTCAAGGCCGCTCGCTGTGACAACAGGAAACTTCGCGAATTCACAGTAATATAAACGAAACCGTAGAAACTAGTCTCACGATACATAATTGATTTTCCAAGTAAATTCGTCGTGCGTCGTGTATTTTCATCTATTATGTCGTTGATGTTGTCAGAAAAATTAACCGTGTTGCACATTGTTAAATTACTTTTCTATGGTAAACAGGAAGAACATGTTAACTGCTTATCATAATTCTCATAAATTTTTCTGTAATGGAATTTTTTACAGCGGAAATTGTGTTGATACTATGTTACGAACTTGACGTAAGACATGATCAAAATTCGAACAAAACAATGCCTTACATCACTATTTCTTGTTCACTTCTATCTGTCCTTTCTCTCTCTCTCTCTCTCTCTCTCCCCCCCCTCCCTCCCTCTTTCTTTCTTTTCCCTTTGTTCTTCCCTTATCTGAAAGTTACAATGCTTATGTAATATGAGTAGATAATGTAAACGGATACATGTTAAATGATTCCATTCCTACATTGTTTTTGACCATAAATTAACCCAGAATTGTGTATAATGCTAAATATAATTAGACGGTTAATTATCGACAATAAATGAGTGACACACAGTAATTATATAAAATGCATGGTTTATTAATTAAGTTATTGATTACATACATATTGTGTACAATGTTAGACATCGGATATGCTAAATTAATTTTTGTGTGTATTGTGTGCGCGCCCGCGCGTGTGTGTGTATTTTCACACAAAAATATTATTAGGCTACTAAGATCCGGCCCGATGAAAGATGATATCTTTTCTATTTAATTGTTTTATATATATATATCTGTGTGTGTGTGTATGTATATATATATATATATATATATATATATATGTATATATAACAATTATATATATTTTAGGTTATTTTATATATATATTTAGATTATTAAAATATATATATATATGTATGTATATATATATATATATATGTATGTATAATCTAAAATATAATAAACTAATAAAATTTACTTTAATGTGCGGTTTTTTTTTTTAAATTTTTCTAATACACATTTGCACTTTTGTTGACTTGATAAATAAATATCGCCATGTCGATCTTTTATGTATGGAAATCGTCGTTCGACGTTAATCGTGGCAGATCCGCGTTTTTATCGCGATTGAGTCACGCAATAAAAAGCAGCGCGGACATTTTCCCGCGCGTTCGCGTAACGCTCGGAAAATAGGTTGCCTTCGGTGACGCGATGCGAACGGATTAAGTAATCGTAAATTACCTTCTGGCTATAATTTCCGGCGATGGAGGCGCGAGATGCATCGTGAAAGTACAGGTACAAATGAATCATAGTCCATAACTTATGCGAGGTCAGGTCAGAACTCCTCCACTCTCTTGGCTCGTATTGATTTCTTGGAAAACCTTTTCTCCCGCGAACGCTGCTTCCGGTATCAACTGCGGTATGTAAGACATGTCGCGTTGCTTTTCCGTTCTAAATAGAGAGCGTATTTTTAGGTGGAAACAGCGAGGTTCTCGTTTATCTTCGAATGGAAAGATACAGTGCTTCGCACATTCGATTACAGCAACTCAACAATAATCAAGAGAGATTAAGGAAAAAGAAAAATTTGTACAGCTACACGACTGTATGGCGTTTCTGTTGCAGATTGCCGGTCATCCTCGTAATAATTTAATGACCGAGAGTACGTTCTTAACTGTGGAGCGACTTGGAGAAGATGAAGTTTGGATACCAGTAGCCACGGATGCTGATTGGGAGACTAAGTATGTGTATCAAATCACGCAATCCTCATGATATACGTATTATAAGCGTATCATTATACACAATAATTATACAAGTAATTTAATTTAGAAATACGAAACACAGTTCTGTTCTTTTTAACCATTATTTTTTACGTTATCTTTTATAATGTAATAAATCGCAATGGGATATGTGTGCTTTTTTTAGATTTCAATGGAAGCGAACTTCTGTGATACTGGGGTCGAGTCAGGTGACCATTACATGGGAAATTCCGCAGGACGTTATACCAGGCGAATATCGCATCAGACATAATGGTTATTATCGCTATATTCTTGGTGGCATATATCCTTACTACGGTGTCACCAATCATTTTCAAGTAAGTTTCAACGTGACATGCCACAAATATGTTTATTTACTATTATGTACATACGAATTATTACATAATATACGAATATACGAATAATATACGAATTATACATAATTAAAGGCGATGTATTACAGAACATATTACAATAGTATAGTTCTGTATTTTTAATGCTTTGAGTAAAATATCTCAAATCTCATTTATATCGATTGTTAATAAGTAATTACGTGCTACTAAATTAATACTAATATTTGTTCTTATGATTACAGATAAAAGTTCCTGCACCGAGTATCCGTCAACGTTATTATGGATGATCACGTGATGCCTATTTGTCTTTCCTCGCGTGCTTTCTTAGTCGACAAGAAAATTATTACGCTTACTTTACAGTTATATTGACCCTGTAGTGAAATTGATGTAAGTGTAAATAGATTCTATTCAACTAAGCAATGAAAAAGAACGAGCAGTATAAACATGGAATGACTGATTCGGTTTGAAAGATATCGCATATGTTATGTACGTAAACTTGTATATAAAATAATCTTTCCTCTTTTCCAATGATGGTACTGTTAAGATGCTACAGTTTACAATCTTATGATTTGTATACGGAATTAATAAAGAAAGATTCGTAATTCAAAAATTAAAAAATTATGAAAATTTTGGCAATACGTAGAGGATGTTCTGATATATGTATAACAAGTCATTATTTTGTCCGAATTCATCCTGAAGAGATAAAATTAAATTCTAGAGCTAGATTCATTTTTCGTTATTTTATTATTCGCCAACAAAAATTTTATAGGGAAAATTTCTTTTAATGAGGATATATTTCGCATGCTTTTATTTACATTTTTTATAACTCTTAAAATAATCAATAATCAAATGTTTTCTAATCAATAAGTCTCATTAAAAGAAATAAATTTTTTGTAAAAAGATTTTGTTCTATTTCCGTTTGTTAGTGAATAATAAAACAAAAAATGAAAAATTAGATAATTTCTAAGGATTTTGATTTTATTCTTTATTAAAGACCTTCTTTTGTAAAACAGAATATTATCGACATTATTTTTGAATTTAACCAAAAAGTTCTGTTACTGTAAAAGAAATTGATTGATTAGTAATAAAGAAATAGCTATATGTTACATGTGACAAGTTTTTCATAAATAAAATCTTTTTTTGTTCTTTGAGATTTAAAGATTTTATAACACAGAAATCTTATAAAGTACACTCACAAGATTGTAAAAACGAGTAGTAATTTTTCATCTAACACTTTTCAGATGTTTTAATGTTAGATGCAATATAGATTTAAAAGTTGCTTGAAAAATTACTACTCAAATATACAAATAAGCCTTTTAAGAGCCTGACCTTATTTTTAACACATGAAAATCTAATTGTGATAATAAGAACTGTTGAACAATGATTAAATAATATAATTCAATTTTATTAAAAATTTCTATATGGAATAAGATAAAATCTTTGTCTATATATTAAAAGTTTACATGAATATTGAAAAGTCGTCATACGCGTTTCGAACTCACAGAGTCCTCTTCAGTGACGTAATAATGTGGTCTGTGTAATAGATATGTTGAACAGCATCCTCTTCGCCACAAGGATACCATAGTCATATTATGTCAAAAATCATTAGATGTAACAAAGTCCTCCGTATTGGTAGATTCGGTGGAGCGATGACTGTCAAATGTATTCTCTGTGTTGTAAAGCAAAGTTCTTGTATATCTTTTAGTTAGCACTCTAATCTATTTAATGTCAAATTAATGTACTTTTATTTTTTAAGTTTTTTGTACAAATTTTTTACAAAAATGAAACTTGGATCCATACCTCTATTGGTCTTGTCAATTAGTGTAGTCTTGAGTTAAAATCAGTTAATTTTTAAAAAGGAACGTCTTGTTTAGTCTATGTGGTGACAACGAATGTGAGAATACAGAATAACGCAAGTCATCGCTACACTTACATTTTTGAATCATGACACTAGAGGGCTAACACAAATCTGTTATTGCTATTGGTCTGTTAACTGAGATGAACTTGTAACAATAATAAAAATATAAAATTATCTCATTCCTCATCTCTAGATGTTTTTTTGGGCAAGCTCAGATATTATATCCAAGTAAATTTCGTTCAATTGTTCTGTGTCTCTCTGCAAATTGATACTTTTCTTGATTTATCTTATTCCTAGATTTATCTTATTCCATATAGAAATTTTTAATAAAATTGAATTATATTATTTAATCATTGTTCAACAGTTCTTATTATCACAATTAGATTTTCATGTGTTAAAAATAAGGTCAGGCTCTTAAAAGGCTTATTTGTATATTTGTATATTTACATTGAGGAGCCAATATCTACTTAATTTATTTTAAATTACTACTCATTTTTACAATCTTGTGAGTGTGCTTTATGAGATTTCTGTGTTATAAAATCTTTAAATCTCTAGGAACAAAATAAGATTTTATTTACGAAAACTTGTCACATGTAACTAAAACTATAGATATAGTCGGATAAGGTAGACAAATCTGTCCCCGCACGTTCCAAATTGATAAGTAGCCATCAATGTGGTATGTAATTATAAACCCTATAATAAACCCTAAACATTGCTGTATTTACCTTAAAATTGCATTTTTGTATGAGTTATGGAAAGAAAAGTGAAATAAAACAAGTGATTTTTTTCGAAAACGGCTGACCCGATTTTGATGAAAAAAATATACATATGTTGGAGATTCAAAGAACAATTGTTTAAAAATATTAGAAAATTTTTCTGATCAAAAGAAATAAGAAAAAAATTCCAAAATTAAACAAAATTTTTTTTAGGAGAATTTCTTTGAGTAACACCTACACTATTTTTACAAAAAGTTTTAAATTCCCTAATTCATTAATTCTTACCAAACAGATTAAAGTGATATAACATGGTTAAAAAATAAAACATGGTTAAAAAATAAAATCATGCAGCGCTGCGCAATCCTGTGTCATCTAGCGTCGGCTAGTGCGGTGAAACCCATCTCTATTGTATGCCTATTGTTTGTCATTAAAGTTGCTGATCCTAGAGTTCCAAAACTCGCAGCATAATGGCCATCGCAGCGTTGCCGCTATACCGATATCATTACGCATGTGGTAGTATCATACGATCTGACCACTTCTAACATCACTACAGTTCTTGTAAGTATTGTTGTTTCTTTCAGTGTGCTGAACGAAATCGTGTTTCATGAAATAAAACATTCATTTATGCTCAAACCATCAGAAATCGGATACGTCTCTTTTCCATGCGTGCGCGATTTCTCCTTACTGATTCTTTAACTTTAAAATTTTTTTGAATAATAGCATTCCAGTGATTGAGAGTGACAGAGATGAAAATGGAAAAAATTTTCTTTATTTTATAATATAGGAAAGTAAATAGCATAAATATAGGAAGCAATAATAATAGAAATATATATAAGAGGCGAGTGGACTCACAATAAAAAAGCACCCCAGTTTGTGTGAGGAGACTCATAAAAATCAAACACTCTGATATTAAAGAGTTTAAAAATGTACTGCAACCTCCTCGCGGTAAACTCTGGAAACTACATTGTGTATAGACTGACTGTAGACGTCCCTAGTAAAAATATTATAATTAATATTAATATAATTAAAATACATAATTCCTATTAAACTGTGGAGAATTTTCACAAAAAGAGAACTGCTTGTCATTGTCTGTTTCAGATATTTTCGTGATAATTACATTGAAACGTAAAATACATTTAATCATTTACTTTAACTGCATAAATGCAAAATTAAATGTAAAATTAAAATCTTTATTTTCATTAACTTTGATGACAAACAATACAACATGGATGGGCTTCACCGCATTAGCCAGTGCTGGCGGTGTTGCACAAAACTACGTAATTTGATGAATTTTATTTTTTTAACCATTTTTATCCGATTTGTTTGACAAAAATAAATAAGAATAGGGAATTTAAAGATGTTTTTGTGAAAGTATGGTGTTATTCACAAAAAATTTTTTTTAAATTTAGAAATTTTTTAATCTATTTTTTTATCAGAGCGAATTTTTAGAAATTTTTTAATCTATTTTTTTATTAGAGAGAATTTTTTAAAATAATTGTTTAGATCTCCACAATATACATTTTTTTCATAAAAATCGTCTCAACCATTTTCCAGAAAAATCCTTTTTTTTATTTTACTTCCTCCATAACCTCTAAAAATGCGATTTTAAGGTTATTATTTGGAATAATTACATATCACATAAATGGTTATGATACCAATTTGGGCGTGATACATGCAGAGATTTGTTTACCTTATTCGGCTATTAGAAACATTCCTTTCTCTTTCCTTCCTCCCTACTCTCTCTTTTGTTTTGTGTGTGTGTATGTGTGTGTGTGTGCGCGTGCGCACGTGTGTATTTTATTATTACGTGTGTATTAGAAGTAAAAATATTCTGAATTTTTTAAAAGAAATTATTTTTGAAAGTGTATTATTTTATAAATTTGATTAAAACAATTTCATAAATTTATTATAAATTTTATGATAAAATTATATAGATATCATATAAGGTCTTTAATAAAGAAGGCAATGCGTAAATATGTTCGGCTTGTGAGAAGAATCAGAATCAGATTTGCTGAATTTACACGTGACATCGAACAATTATATTATATTATTCTGTTGTATGAATTGCATTACTAGAATACATAGAATTGCATAATTCTATGTATTAATTTGAGAAAATTCTTTATCGACAGTATTATGTGCTTGTGCTTTTGAGATATGTTATATTCGTATCACATATCAGCGCACGCTTCACACATTCCTTTTATTATATATATAGGCATCATCCTGTAATCGATAGCGCGTGATTGTGGATTTTTTCTAAGATTTTGTGTTTTCAAAACAAAAACGGAAAAATGGAATAATATTCTTTTTAATTAACGATGTTTCTAACTTTGAAGAGAAGAATGCATAATTGGCATTCCGATTGCCGAATATAACGGAGTTTCATTAATTGTAGAAATTAATCCAGTTTGTATTAATTGGATGGACGGATACATAGTATATTCGAAGTTTATTGTCATGTTTAATTACGATTGCCACGTTTACATGTGATATCAAGTTAAGAAAGTTATAGTTGGATAGTACCGATATCGATTGACCAATTATATCATGTGCTTGTTAGTCACGCTATGTTAAGTTTTAAAGGACTGTACTCAACAATTTATTAAGTATAACTATGTATTATTTATTATGTAATCAATTATTACTCTGCGTACAGCAATTTGTATTGTACAAATTTCTATTCAGTGTGCCTATGCAAAAGGAGCAAAGTGTTTTGTATTATCAAAGCATTGAAATGACATTTTCTTGCAATCTCCAGTATTGTAATCCTACATGCAAATGTTGGAAATATGATATTGTGTATTACATGATACGATGCATTCTATAAAATGCATTCTATGCATTCTTGTGTTTATCCGAAACATAATATTCTTTTATGTCAATTTGCATGCAAATAAAAAATATTAGTGTAATATTTTTCAATACATTTTTGTATGCAGAGACGAAATCGTACAGAAAAATATAAAACATTTCTAACTTTTTTAAAACTTGAAATAACTACTCTTTATATATAATAATTACTTTAAATAATTATGATTATTTCAACATCTTATTTCACATCTTGTTTACAGAACCAAACATAACAAATACATTTATCGCGTGTTTTATGTTCCGTGGAATGCAATGAATTTGAATAATCGTATCTATTATTGGAGAAAATGATTTTTCTTTATGCGCTCCAGAGGAAGATGTAATTTCGAAAGCTTTCGTTTACAAACTTTAATGTAAATTTTAATGAATCGCTTGTGAAAGAATAATTTCTTATTTTAATTACATTTAATATACACAGAGATATTCATAGGCGGTCTTTCAAAATCTGATTAATTCGTTTCTCTTTACTGGATTTAATTTACATGGGCTCGGCATCGTAACACTAAATACTCTATTTGTAACGGGTTCTAATAATTAGTGAATGGACCTTCTGTCACTCATGAGATATAACAAAGGGATAGGAACGGTCGACCGCGCTCTATGTAGCTAAAGTACACTAATTAAACGAGATAATATGCGGATCAGGTTCACAGTTTATCCAAGTAATCAATTAACGTACAGCTCAAAGCTCAAGAATTGTTAATCCATACAACGCGCGCCATGCACTATTAGTTGCGATCGTCTTTCTCCTCAATACACTCAAAAGTAAAAATCAATACAATCAATCAATACAATACAGACCTCTGACAAAAGTGATAATTTCGATACGTCTTCATGAACGTTAAAGTTGAGATGAACATTAAAGTCAATACTTTAAAATAGAAATTGCTGATAAATGAAAAGAGAAAAAAGGTGACTGGTTCCTCGTAGAATCACGTAAGATAAAGAAAACATAGTAAAGCGCAGCGAACTGACAGAATCATCATCGAACTGGTGTTTCAAATGATATCTGATTGGTGATCATGTTGCATTACAGACCTTACAATGTTCACGACTATTCAAGATTGCCACAATTTGTGAAAATGGCGGCGAACGACATCGCATTTCACCCTATTTGTAACGTTATCATATACTTCGAATACGGATTATTCCGTTGACACTATTATCGAAACGAATGCGAAAGATGAAAATCCATTTTAATGCGTAATAACATTAAGTAATCTGATTATTGTTCGCAAATTGAAGATTTATTTATTATAATTTAATAAGAATAAATAAATTGCACGGTAACACAAATGCTTTGTTTAATTTTGAGCGATCAATTTTGATAGTAATTTTTAACTTTCTTTGTCGACAAAATGCTTAAGAATATTGAAGTAATTCGATACAATTTTATTTTACCGGCAGAGGTAACATTTTACTTATTAATTTCTCACTTATTGCGGGGTTTGATTCAAAGTGGGTTTATGTTTTGCCTTATATAATGAGACGTTTGCGGCACGTGTATGGAAACGCATGTGGCTAAATGTGTCTTCGTAATTGTCATTAGATAATTGCTTATATATTTGAGTTTCTAAAGATTAAATCAATTTTGACTTAGATTAACGGATTAAAAGACGAGATAAGAACAGTACAGTATTTTTGGAGAAAACAATATTTTCAGGTTATTTTGCTCTCTATTTCTTTGACAGCTTTTTTTCATACTACTTTGAAATCAGATAACTAAAAATGTACGCTAAAATAGAAAAAAAGATCTATTAGAAATAAATTGGAGTATTATGTAGCAATACATCAATTGTATCAGGACAAACACAATAACATCGTTAATTGCGTTTAGTTTGTAGAATACAGGATTCCAAAGAAAGGCCAGAACGGTCTGGTGCAGAATAGATTCTACGTGTGTTGATATAAGACAATTTTATTTTAAGAGATATTACTATTTTTACAGCAATCTATGATGTTTCTACTATCTATCGAGTAATTGTTAATACATTTCAATCGGATAACATTATTGTGAATGCATTATTTAGAAGTATTATTGCATAAAAGTTTTTGAAAATACAGTTGTCCTTTAATTATTCAAGAATGGTACATGGTAATAAAACATAGAAGTCTTTTTTTTTTAAATTTAAATTCTAAAATCTAAGATGTAGAATACATCTGCATAAATATTGATTTTTTTAAAATCAAAATTAGAGATGTAAATGCATGGCGCGATAAAAAGTTAAAGGCAATGTTAGAAAGGAAATCACACCTTTTTCTCCTTCTCTCCTTCTTTAAGTTTGAATAAATATATAAATATAATTTAGTTTGTGAGTTGAAACGCGACCTCGCAAGTTCCAATATTATGGTGAATAAATGTCACCATAAAAATCGAATATGCTTATTTGAATCGCAGGCACACGATTTGAAGACTCAAAAAAACTAGGGGTTCGCCATTCATAATTTATTTAAAAAAAAACAGAAAAACGAGAAATACAAATTTGAGGCATTGAGAGATATACAACACGGCGCCAGCGCTGAATCTACCGGATAGACGGACGGCCAGCGTTCTTCGGAGCATCGCGACGTAGCAGTCGTGATTCGGCGTCCGTAGTGGCAGTATCACACTTTGCGCGAACGTTCGAAGAAAAACAAACCGCGGGCAAGGCCGCGCAAAATTGTTCTGAGTCAGACCATCACGCTCCCGATTTCTTTTACATACATGAAGAAGTTAAATAAACAGTATCCTATAGACACGAAAATTTAAAAAGATAGACATCTCTAATTGACATCTAATAAAAAGTTACTTAGTGGCGTTCGTTCTTCGATTTAATTCGTGAAACATTTCGTGAGGTTGGCGATTTCAAGCTCGTGTACACTTCAGTAATAAAGTAAGTGATAACGAATTATCGCCCAGTTTTAAACGAATTTCCATGGTTGAAAAAGTAGAATAGAAAGCTATTTACTTCAGTACAGGAATAAGATACTACATGTAATTTTCTTCGACAACGGGAGATTGAATTTAAAAATTAAATTACCAAGTAGGTTTCAAATTTCTCTCGTTTCCATTTTTTACAAGAGAAACCAATTTATTCGCGGCAGAACGAAACGAAGAAAAAATTAACGGTGCGTGCGGCAGATCAAAACTTGAAACAAATTAACGGCCGAAATAGAAACAAATGAACGTTTCAATTTCGTTTTTAAACTGTCAGAAGATAATCAATTGCCGAAAGTGATTCAGAATGCCAAGAAGAAGAGGGCTTTCCAAGTACGCGCACATCAAGTGATTAAGATTGCGATGGCTCCGACAGTAGTGTCCGTCCAGTTGAACGGCACTTACTCCAAAACCAACTACGATGACATTCTGGCGTCGTCCTCGGAGCATTACTTTAATGATACATACGCGGATATCTTAGGATCCTCGGACATGTCGACAAGTCCATATCGAGATTCTCTATATGTGGTGATACCGATGACCATAATCTACGCAGCGATCTTCCTCACGGGTATCATCGGCAACGTTAGCACGTGCATCGTGATTGCGCGCAACAAGTCTATGCACACCGCCACAAATTATTATCTTTTTAGTCTGGCAGTGTCCGACCTGTTGCTGCTGGTGTCGGGCCTACCAGCGGAGATGTACTTGGTCTGGTGCAAGTATCCCTACATTTTCGGCGAGGGTTTCTGCGTGCTGCGTGGCCTTGCCTCGGAAACATCCACGAACGCGTCAGTTCTTACCATCGTCGCCTTCACTGTTGAGAGATACGTGGCGATCTGTCATCCATTCCTCTCGCAGACCCTGTCGAATCTATCCCGTGCGGTCAAGCTGATCCTGATGATATGGTCGGTGGCATTATTGTTCGCGTTACCGCAAGCCTTACAGTTTGGCGTAGTCCGGCACAACAAGCATCCCGACATGGTGATGTGCACAGTCAAGAGAATCATTGTCAGCCACTCGTTTGAATTGTCCACGTTCCTGTTCTTTGTGATGCCAATGTGCTTGATCACGTTTCTCTACGTGCTGATCGGCCTCAAGCTTCGGAAATCAAATATGACTGTCCCGGGTAGAGCTGAGTCGATGAGAAACTGCAGACATCATCCCGGAAGATCGTCCAGGAGAGTGTTAAAGATGCTAGGTAAGATGTGAGGCTCTCGCGATATCTCTTCCGTTCGAGATATGTTTAGTATCATTTATTTATCTATTTATTTATTAAAAACTTAGAATGTCAAAATAGTTGAGATAAATATAGATGAATGGCATGATTTCTCTTTAGAAATCGATTAATAGTATACGGTGCACTTCTATGAATTTAAATAAATATAGAAATAAATTGTTTTTACATATATCGCGGCTGGAGTATTGTGATAATTATTTGTGTGTTGATTATTATTTAATGTTGTCATGTTTTTATTATGTAACACACACACACACACACACACACACACACACACACACACACACACACACACACACACACACACACACACACACACACACGTTACATAATAAAAACATGTCAACATTGGATTGTTTTATCATAAATTAAATTATTTTATTTTTACATGTAAACAATTTAGTAAATAATAATTAACACACAAATAATTATCACAATATTCCAGCCGCAACACTATAATGATCGCAGTTGCT
Source organism: Crematogaster levior (assembly GCA_901521435.1). Taxonomy (NCBI): domain Eukaryota; kingdom Metazoa; phylum Arthropoda; class Insecta; order Hymenoptera; family Formicidae; genus Crematogaster; species Crematogaster levior. The sequence continues at coordinate 252,340 of CABEGB010000611.1, forward strand.
CTTATAAATGTGCATTAGTATTTCATGACAAATGTGAAATGTTAATATGCGGTGATAAGAAATAAAATATTGCAAGTATATTTAAAAAAATTAATAAATAAAGGCGCAAAATAACTCCTGCGAGTAGAAGATAAAAATATTTTATAATGCACAATAAAAATTCTATATATTTGAAAGAAAAAGAATTCCAAAAATTTAAAGAATATCCTTTTTAAGCTCTATGGTGTGTGTGTGTGTGTGTGTGTGTGTGTGTGTGTGTATGTGTGTAAAAGCTTTAATTACAATCATGCTTTTTAATATTTTAATTATATTTTTAAATATATTATTTTAATCACCGCAAAAACCTTTTTTGTTAAAAAATTTAAATTAGATACTAAACTTTGTTTAGAATTGTTTGAGACTGCTACAAATATCATGGAATTAATATTAAATCCCTGGAAGTAAACTCGATTTCAACGCAATATGCAAAAGAAGATTATCATCCATACATTAGAGAATACAACAATGCACTCGCTACACCTGTCCTGTTTTCACTTTATGGAATTTTGTTAACATTTAAAAATTTATATTATTGATGTAAACATTTAATTTTAAATTTAATTTATTTAGAAATTATTATCAGACAAGATTTCGTGTTGAATTATATAAAACTAATGAAATTTTTATATATTATACATTTATTTTTTTTATTTTTGTTAGTTTTTGTAAATATTCTATTTTCATAGATTTTTGTATTTTCAGGTGATTGCAACATTTCAAATTTCATATTTTTTTATAACAAATAAAACGACTGTAAATGTGGTTATATACTGTAGAAAATACTAATTAATAAATGATTAATGAAATTTTAATTAAATTTTAAATACGTATTTAAAGAATTTAGATCCTGAAGTATGAGAAAGATTACAATAGCTTTAGAGTTTGTAAAAGTTAAAGTTAATCGTTAGCGAGAGTTGGCTAATTCAAGGTTATATAATGCATGCACGTAAACATAATGATCACTCTTATTAATTTCCACAGCCTAGCTGATATTAATTTTTACTACGCAACTAATTCTTATTCTTATTTTACTAGTAGCTAGTTTGGTTCCCTTAACTTGTTACACTACATTACAGCTAACAATTGTTATACTACATTACAAATAACAATTATAAATTTAAATGAGATTAAAATTTTTAATCATACATTTTAATTACTTTTTAAAACTTTAAGACTTTGAAATTTAATTAAAATTACACGGGTGTTATTTTAGACACGGAATTCGAAATGCGTAGTGTGATGTCCCATCAAGAAAATAGTAAATAAAACGACATATATTATTGTAAATCAATCAATATCAAATTCATTCTTAAAATTATTCAGTTATCAATCTTTTTCTATTTGTCAAACAACTCTCTCTCTCTCTCTCTCTCTCTCTCTCTCTCTCTCTATCAACGTACAATTTTTATAAGTTACAGTATAAAATACAGTATAAAATACAAAATACTTATCGGCACAAATCAGGATATGATTTCTCTTTTGAAGGCAGAAATAGATATAAAAGTCTTCATAATATGACTAAAATTATTCACATTGCTAATAATATTTTTTATATTTAAAAAAATACTATTCCAAATATATGATTTTTGCAAATGGCAACTCGCGTTGTGGAAACGAACACAGTATACAACGACGAAATCAAGCAGCATTGTGAAAAAGAGATAGTAATGCGACTTGTTAATTTATCTTTCTTAATTATACGTGTACATATTATACATGTAATATTTAAACGAATGGGACACACGAGTATGATGCGAGATATATAACGAATTTTTAACTGTTTTAATCTTTAAGTTTTTAGCTTTACAAAGCTTTGTGTGATAATAGCGACATAGTTTTTTCATCCCTGTAAGTACGTAACTGAAATCAATGGTAGAAGTTATTCACTTTACTCGTTCTGAATTATTCTCTTAATTCAGCGTGAATCGGCAAATCGACAGTATAAATTGTTACACGTGTTGGTTACCTATGCATTAAAAAAAAAAAACAAAAAAGGATAAAAGAAACCCACGGTTAATCGTTTCGAATTGTTGTGCGATTCGATAATCATACTATAAGTGAACAAACATTGTCCGAGCTTATTTTGCAGAGCATGCAAATGCAGCTGCATATATATATATAAATATATAATATGCATGTACTATATATACAGTGTTGTATGTTGCGTTATTTCTCGGAGCAAACAGATCTCGCGGATAATATACTTTTGCATCGAATGTACAAACTCTCTTTTTCGATGGAAGAGCTTGGTCGCATATTGGTTTTTTTTTATGATCAATATTTTTTTACTAGATTATTGCCGCTTAATTCTACATTTCAAATTAAAATTGTTATTTGTATAGTAAAGTAAAGTGCAAAATACTTTAATATATAAATATTTTATCTAAAACTTGTACTACTTACTTTATATTTTATACTTTATACTTTATACTTTATACTTATACTAAAACTTATACTTTACTCTAAGCGCGCGCGTACTTATATATAAAATACTTTAATATATAAGTTGATCGAACAAACAGCCGTTGAATTTATTGCTTATTTTTATTTGTACATGGCAGAATATGTTCAGAGTTAATATTATTTGCCTATCTGTGGTGCAATTCTGTAACTCATTATGCAGTGTCGTTATCGTTACGTTGTCGTTGCGCAGCTTTCCTACGGTATAAAAAAGCTGCGCAACGACAACGTAACGATAACGACACTGCATAACGAGTTACAGAATTGCACCACTGATCTCTTATTATATAGATTTCGAGAACTAGATGTATAGCACAGTCTCGTTTAACTTAATACTGGCAAGCATTCTCTCTTTTAAAAGTTTGATAAAGATTGTGTCTCGAGAGAGAAGCAGGAATTATACTTTTTTATTACTTACATATGTATTTTTTATTACTTACATTTTTGAACGAGCGTTTCAACATTGTGTTTATGTTTTTGGCTTTGAGAAATGCCAGTAGTGTAAATTTACCGATATCTTTTCTTACCGTATTATATATTGTTCATATTTGCTTCAAGATATAATACTATATTATCTGTGAAGAAATCAGTTTATATTTCTTTTTATATTCATTTTTTTTATATTCATTATACGCTTTACTTGATTCTTCTTATAACTGTAATTTGTGATTATAAAAATCAAAATATAAACTTCCACATTTCTGGGATAGAAAGTTAATTTTCAATTAGCGGGACGTTATCTTCCTGCGTGAATTGTATTTTACGAGGCGTCACCGAGAGTGAATGAGTGGATTTAAGGTCGCATTTGAATTTGGCATGATGCATTGAGTTGACACACTGATAGTTCAAAGTAAATTGCGTGTAGACGTATGTGGAATATCCCATTGAAAATGTGGCATTCCAAAGTACGTTTATTTACATACAGCTTATTTTAAATGGAGGATGACGTAACTCATGTTGGATTAAATGTATTAAGTTCATATCGATTTCGCTGTTAACTATCGATATAATTATATTCCGTACCTTTTTCCTGTACGTTTCAAATTTATCTTACCTTTGAGTCGCTTTTATAAATTCTCTCTGCTTGTAGCGTGCATTTGCTATCGATTGTTTAATAAAAGATTCAAACAGCCAAACACCTGTGTGTTCAAAGTCGACTTGTTCGAATTGTTCGATCATTGGAAAATTCCGAGTATTCTCTAATAGATAGCGCACACTTAGAAACTGTTACGCTTTAATCTTGCATGTATGCTTTATAATCAACCTAACTTCTTTCCATCGTTTGAATAAATAAAGCAATCAACATGATGAGGGTCACTATAATCATATACGTATGTGAATAACATGAAAAATACTATATCATACACGCATTACGATAGACAGATAAGGACATATTTAATTTATTTTTACTGTTATGTGAAAAATCAACGATTTGAAAGACTACATTAGCCATATTCTTTCAGAGAAAATTGGATTTGTTTGAATGTATAGATTCAAAGAGAAAAATATGAAAAATTTAGATGTGGCGTGACATCCCCCCCTCTAATGTATTAAATTATAATTTTTTAAAGCTTAAAGTAAGTTGGGAAAACAAATTTTGCAAAGTTCTTTTTTAATAATTTATAAATATTTATAAATATATAAATTATTAATAATAAAAATATATTGTTTTGTAATTAATATATTTTAATATTTAATACGTTTAGTTAGTATTGTGTAAATATATACCTGTTATCTTTAAAACATAAAAATTTTATGTATGTGCATATAAAATCTATTCGCGATATAATAGAATAATATTTGCAATAAAATGACTAATGATGTATGATATTCTTATCTGTCCTTGAACACGTGACGTTCTCGTTAGGCGTAAGGATCAACGTAACAAAAATGTCTTTCTATAGTCGCGTTTACCAACCGTTCGCGAGAGATGAGATATTTCGTAGTACGTGGTCAACTTGCAATTATCGAAGACACACGCTGAGCGAAAGAAATTACATTTTATCGCTACATCACCGAAAGCTTCACCCATCCAATTAACTTTTTCGTTCTGTTCATCGTGAGGAGGACCTCTCCTGTGACAGACACGATAAAAGTTAACTAATTGTGTTAAAGGTAAACCTAATCAAAACAAATAAAATCTAATTAAATACTGTTGGGTTATCTTGAGAGAAATCGAGGTATTGATGTAAAAGAACTTTTATTATATATTTCACTCGTATAATTTCAACGTCATCTTCTACTTCTTGATCTTCAACTGTCTTTTCAGTCCCGCCAAACTAGGTTCAATATACATGAAAATAAGAACAATCTCACCAACCTTAATAAATACCGATTATAACTTTCGACGTGACGATCACTCACGACGTGATTATCATCGCAAAGAAGTGTATATGTAAAATAAGAAGTACACACATAAAGTTCGCATAGTCTTCTCGATTTTTAATTTGTTTATTTTATCCTCAACTTTCTTCTTCATGAAACTCTATCAAAGTCGCACGAAGTGTACAATTCTATCAATGTCGCTTGAAGGAAATGGCCTTCGATGTAATTATTGGAAAGCACTCCTAGAAAATATTCACCGATGATCGATAGAAACGCAACGGTGCATTAAGATGTCGCGCTTATGAGGGTATCATAGACGTCTCGTATAATTTCTTGTGCTATAATGTCGTGTAATATGCTAGGATTTAATTTTAGTGTATCATTTTGTTATTATATTTTGTTATTATATTTGTACAAGTATACACACACGATAAAATGGATGACACGATAAAATATTAATCTACGGTGGTGAAGATTGTTCAGAAAAATCTGACACAAATTGCAATTAGTTTATTAATCGATATCTCGGTAAAAACACGCTTATACGACCTTCAATAACATTACGTGATCCTAACGATTGACGAAAAACAATTATATTCTCGTATCTGCTGACTTTTAATTAAATTTTCGATTAAACTGTTTGACTAAAGCAGGCTTAGTTACCGGCACAGTTTACATTGGAAAGTTATACATATATTACCATTTAATATAATTTTAGATACAGAGAGAGTTTGATATTATTTAATTATTGTACGTTTTTCGTGCGTGTACAGATAAGCGAGCTGAATTGAATAGAAGAACATCCTGTACCGTTTTATGAGTTTCTCAATAATTAATAATGAATTAATTCATAAAGATTCGCGAATCAGTGCGTGCGAAAAAAAACAATTCAGTGTTATATAACGGTTATTAGGTGCGCGGCAAAGCTTTGGGACGAATATGCATTTAATAAAAATAAATAATGCTTAATGGTAGGTTGTTTCTTGTTATTAAATTGTAAAAATGCACGTTCATTCACAGATTTTTATTAATTAATTTCTCATTAATTGTATCATGTAACGGCAGATTTTTCTACTCAGTTTAATCATCTGTCTGGCTACGAGAGGTGACACGGGAATCACCAGATACTTTCTGTGTATGCACACGTGTGTAATAATTCTACAGTTTATGTGTGATCTAATAATGTGTGTGTAATAATTCTACAGTTTATGTTTGTTTACAGTTTGCTTACAGTTGATGCTAGTGAAGTAGACAACACATGAATTAATTCTTAACAACACATGAATTAATTCATAAAGATTTATAATCAGATATGTATAAAATAATATAAAAAATAATGATACATTGTTCTATTAATCAAGAATAAGTTATTATGTCTGATATTAGTGTCTCATAATCTTATTTATTCATATTATCAAATACAGAGATCGAATGTACTGTCACTCAATAAAGCATAATACAAACATTAAATCCGACAATACACTGGCAAATTCATTCTGTTTAACATATGTGCGTTACTGATTCAATCAATCAATTGATTGATTGAATTTACGTGATAGACACAAATTAACAGACAAGGCTATTTGTCAATTATTGATAATAAATATGATTTCGCATTTTCTCTCTCATTACAATATAAGTCGAAAAAACATCTACGCGAGAATTTCTGTTTCTATAACACAAATTAAGATTATCTTTAGCTTTTTCATTAACAATATATTTTTATTATGAGAAGATTGATTACAGGCTCGTTATATAAAATATACAATCTATGATTGTCACTAATCTATGATATGATGTACAAAATGTAGAATATTTTTCGCGCGTTTTTGTGAATGCACGTTTTGATATTTTTTCGTACTGTTGATCGGTAGTTGGAAAAAAGGGGATGTCAATGGGAAGAAGACGGATCTATGTCCGTAGAATAAATCGTCGTCAGTTTTCGATAACAGGGGAAAGGGATGAATTGCGGAAGCACGTCACGAAAGAGGATAACCATCAGTGTGGTAAACAGAAGAGGGAGAAAATGCTCTATACGCCAGGATGTTTTTCCAATATATCACGCTTATAGAGCTATAGGAGAAATGTCCACTTACTGTTAGCACTTAATTATTGTGACAATTCTGAACTGTTGAAGCTGATATTTCGGAAAAGCAATGTTTAATTTAGTGGTTTGACTTTCCTCCGATGAAGGATAAACGACTCTTGAAATACTTAAATACTTAAAGAAAATTTAAAAGGATAAAATATATTATTTTTGATAATGTTTATTACATTTTTTATTTTTTCATACACAACTACTATATACAGGGTGAGGAAAAAGTATGGAAACCCTTAAATATTTCGGAAACTACGGATTTTAGAAAGAAATGTTTCAGACAAAAGTTGTAAGATTGAAAAAGGTCTATTTACTGATTTTATCATTTTGACTTTGCATGGCGTCGCCAAGATCAGACCAAGGTCATCTTAAATTTTTTTAATGGAACACTCAATATATTATTGCATATTCTTGTAGCTTATCTCGAGAGCTTTCCAAAACATTATAATAAAGTATTTTTTCATAAAGTACTTTTTGAGTTACGAGACTTGAAAGATACAGTATTTTGACATAAAATACAAAATATCTTGAGAAACATTCAGTTTTCGATAATCTTATCTTGATACTTTTTGCACAGAATAATGAAATCAAGCAATTGGTGTAAAGAAAACACATGGTTAATTAAAAAAAAAAAAATGTTGCAAAGTACTTGTGGTGTTTAGCAACATATTTTTTAAAAATGTATTCTTATGTTTTTCATTTATTATTTACTTTGTTTCATATAAAAATATTACACTTATATACATATATATATTTGGAAAAATTTTGGAAAAGTCGAAGTGTGCAGGTAGAACAGATAAAATTAAGTAGAAAAGTCCTTTACCACTTTGTTGTTTCCGCAATAATTAACAAAAAATTAATTTAAAAATATAGGCCAATCCGTACCAGTAAAAGCGCACGACGAGAAGAGACCTCCCCATTGCAAGATGATAGGAGCCGGCCTGTCGCGCAGTGAAGCGACGGGAGGCGCGATCTACAAAGGACAATTGCTGCAGCGAACGCGGTTCTTTATCCGGATAGAGTAGACGCGAGGATCCGCGTTCGTACTTTGTAAAGCGCTCGGCTTTTCCAAAATTTGCCAGACACCCTGTATACAGAGTGGACAATTTTAATCGATACAGTCGAATATATCGAAAACCAAGCCCGAGAGAGAAAAATGTTTCAAACAAAAGTTGTTTGGTTTCGAGGGGACTATAAGATGGTACCATTGGTTTGATCTTGAAGAGTCATTTGAAGGTCACGTAAAGGTCATGTCAATTTTTTAAAATAGCACCCCCTATTTTTTATTACATATTCTTATGTAAGCTGACCTCGAGAGCTTTCTAAAACACTATAATAAAGTATTTTTTTTTAAATATTTTCCGAGTTATAAGGCTTGAAATAATTTTTTAATTTTACATAAACTATAAAATATCTCGTAAAATATTCACCTTTCGATGACCTTACCTCAATACTTTTATGCACAAAATAATGAGAGGAATCAATTGGTGTAAAGAAAACACATAGTTGTTTTTAAGAAAAAATATGTAATTGTTAGTTACAAATTGCATATTTTTATTAATATAATATATTTATATATATATATATTATATATATATATATTATATGATGCATAAAAGTATTGAGGATGACATTCTGATAATCTAAATATATATATATATATATATATATATATATATATATATATATATATATAAGAAATAATTATTTAGTAATCTATTCTTTGCGAATTATTATTTAATAAGTATAGTACATTCCGTTATATAATATTATTGTGCTTTGTAAAATATTATTCAACATGATAATTTAGTTTGAAAATAATTCGTCATATTTTCACAAATTATGTTCAAAGTAAGCTTGTCGAATGGTACTGTGCAATTATGCTTTAGTATATCTCGAATGTATATGTTGACAATGTAAATTCTGTTTACGCAAGTTTAATAAGGTTAGCCCTTCAATATAGCTGTTTCATCACGATGTGCTTCCTTGTGTTATTAATAGTTAAAATTGTTAAACTTTGTGTAAACTTTAGTTATTCGTGACAATATCTCGTGTTAAATTCTACATTAAGCATAATAAATTTAACCAAAAACAAGAGTGTGCATGAATCATAAATGACATTAATAAAATATGGCGCAAACGACGCCGATTTATCACACACTTTTTTCTCCTGACAAAAAAGCGTATGAACAAATTAAACTGAAAATTGATCGCATTGAGGAATATCTTCTACTTCCTATTTTCTGATACATGAACATTGGACTCTAAGATATTTAAGATCCTCCATTCATATATACTGCATTTTTTTCATTAAAGTGCTATTAAATAAGGGCTTACACAATTAGAAATAAACAATTAGGAAAATTTAAGGAGGAGGACCGATAAGCCGACTTTTGGGACACTCAAGAACGTCAAACGTTTTTGATTGTATATTTGTGTAGTTGAGGTTATACATAAGAGCTTTCTTAAAACAAACTAGTTGAATGTTTTTATGTTGGAGCTAATAAAAATGAGTTTTCAAAGTTCGAGTAACGTGGGCATTTGCAATAGTCAAAGTATAACACACATGAAGATTGTTGATGTGAGATCTTATGTCTTTTTTATAAGGTAAGAGTTTAATAAGTAACATTATCCAGGTGTTATACGTGGATCGTTATGGATTCTAAAATCCATAAATTCTAAACCTATAAATGCAAAACCATAAGCCCATAAAAAATATTTAAGAATTAATACAAAACAAAAATATTAAAAACAAGTTAAAAACTTAAAAAACTTAAAAAATAACTTTGCTATTCGACAATCCCAAGTGCGTATGTAGAGGAGAGTAAGATAATATAGTACATATTTATGTAATTTTTTGGATTTATGGGTTATGGGTTTATGGATTTATAGGCTTATGGGATTTAGGTGTATGATATAGCTCGTAGGTTTATGGGTTTTGCATTTATGAGTTTATGGATTTCAGAACAATCCGTGTATAACCTGAGAAGTGTTAGACCCTTAATTTATAAAGAAGACAATATTCAAGTGTTACATTTTGGCTATTACAAATGTTCACGTTACTCAAACTTTGAATACACATAACTTTCGTTGATCTTAACGTAAAAATATTTAACTAGTATGTTCCAGAAAGTTTTTAACTTCAACTATAAAAATATATAATCAAAAATGTTCCACGCTTTTGACTCAAAAACCGGTCTTATTGGTCCTCCTCCTTTACTGTGTTAGATGTGAGATATTAATAATTAAAAATGTTTAAGCAAAAATATAGAAAATTTATGATTTAATTAATAGAGAGAAAGGGGGAGAAGGAGAAGGAAAGAGAGAAGGGGAGAGAGATTAAAATGTATGAAATTATCTGATTGCAAGTGCTTTATGTAAAGATTGTAAAGAAACAAATGGCGTGGCTTAAAAAATTAATTATTCTATAAATTATTGCAGATGATAGTAAATTATTATTTAGATGACTATAGGTATTTTTTTCTTTTTGTCTCTAAAAATATTATATAATCAAAAATATTTTTATGTTATTTTAAATTTATTATTTTATTTTTATAAAATTTACAAAAATAAATATATTTATTTTTTTTTTCCTATGAAACTTATTATTATATATATAATTTATTTTATAAAATTATTATTTACACACTACAGTGTGTGAATATTATATTTTTATAAAATAAATTTTAATATTAATAATAATCACTAATATTAATAATAATAACTAAATAATAATAATAACTAAAGACTCTCAATATATAAAATTAACAAATAGCAAAGAAAAAGCTTTGAGAGTTAATGTGATTAGTTGTTAATATATATAATACTTAATTTTATTATTATATAATACTTAATTCAATACAAAGTTGTAAGTTGTATGTTTGGCTCTACTTTGAACCTATATCTTCAGTGAAGCGGTGACAAACAAATTTAAAAAACGTATTTATTTTGCTGAATTGTTTACATTTTATTTATTTGTATTAACATATTTTGCTCGTTTTTTGACTTATTCTTGTTTAAAATAAATTTTAATTCTACAAAATTATTTTTCTACAAAAAAAATATTTTTTGTAGAAAATTTTTTGTAGCACATTAATTTTTTTATACGTTAATAACATATAACATTTATATTTATTTTTTTATGTTATTTTTGTTTACTCTATTTTTTATAAAACTACGAAATTCAAACTACGAATAAACAGACAGAGAAGAACCTATATTGCAAAGTTGTATAACAGAATGATTGCTCATTTTGTTCAGTCATTAAATTTTACAAAATAATGAACAGGATATAAAAGAATATGATAATATAACATCTGATGAGAGAATAATTACGTACAAGTGCCATTCATCGCATAAAGATTTCTTTTCGCATAATAATTAAGTAGTTCAAAGTCCTAAACGTTATTTACAAAGGAAAATACCCAGATCGGAAAAATCCAGAAACCACAATAGACGTTTTTTTTCTCTTTTGGGTATAAGATATGTATACTTATTTTCCAAACTAATCTATCTGTCTCAACAAACAGAAGTTACAAGTACTAGACTTAGTGCTTGCCTGTCACCTAAAATTATAACAAATTTATATAATTATATAATTATATAATTATTTAATTATATAATTTTATAATTATATAATTATATTGGTTGCGCATTTCAACTTTTTATTCCTAGCGGATATCATAAATTTAATTATAGTGACTTTTTTTACAGAATTCTTTATAGCGTTTCTTCTTTAATGATAACGAAACACAAGAAAGTCCTTGTCCTGTAAATATATCGACTTAATAGCTGATATTTTATTAATAGAAGTATTAATATTATTAATGAAATACTTTTATCATATAATAGAAGTATTTCATTAATATTTTTAAAATACAATTTTTTACTTACTTAACATTTATTTTTTACTTAAAACTATTTTAGACATTGTGTATATAAATTATGAAATTTTTAATTTAACAATTAATGTCAAAAAGTTTTAAACTGTATAATTTTATATTGTCAAATATTTTCTAAATCATATTAATTTAGATAAAATAAGTATATATCGTATAACTTTAATTATGTTAATTGAATTTGTGCAATATTAAAGAAAAATAGAATTCAATGCAACTACAAATTGAATGAACATTACTCGGATGAATGAACATTACTGTTTTATTGTTTTTTTTATCATGTTTATAATGTTTTGTTGTTGTGTAATTATCTTAGCAAATAATTTTGGAATACAAGAAAATAGTGGTAAATTCATTTATTCATTAAATATTCATTTATTTACACAGCGCAAACAAAACGCACTTTTAGTAAAGCTCTTTATAAAAACGCATAAAAAGGTTGATGTGGGAAAGTGACAATGCAGTAATTCTAAATATACAAGCAATATTCTCATCGTGATCGAGGATGTGCTTTTGTTTTTAAATCGACACGCACACACGAGCGCGATACACCAGACGACTTAATGTGATAAGAAAAACGCAACGTAAATGACAATATGGAAATTATAAAAAAAGTTATTATAATAAAAAGTTTAATTATTAAATTTACGAATATTTGTTTACCGGAAAATTCAATTATAAAACAATTTAACGTAATATCTCACTTGCGTAAAAAACAACCATATTTCCATAAAAATGCATCAGCCATTAATGCGATGGAAAATGCACCGGTCACTCTGCGATACGCTTTACGACGTACTTGAAAAAGAAGTTCAAAGTGTCATAGTGTGAGTTTAGTTAGTAATTTCCGCTAAAAATCACGGTAGTACATAGTTTAGTAATGAATCGAATAGAATTTTATTAACGTAAATTTTATTTTTGCATTAATTCTTCTCTCCCTAATGCGAGTTATTAATCGCTATGATATTTGAAACATATTATTTTATAACGTTCGTCGATCCACGCAAAAGGCTTTTGACCTTGCAGAAATATTAAATTTATCCAATGCCATCTACTTTTATTTCTATCATTAAAAGTAAAATACTTATATAGCATTTGTCGTTGTACCTAGTGCATATTTATAGTACGACTCAGTAAAATCTTTGCACATGTCCGACCATGACACTTGATTCAATATGTTATTAATCTTAGTCGCTTGACATAGTCACTTAAACGTGCATTTTCAAAATCATCGAAAAATTATAAATGCATTATGTCTACCGATACATTTTCTCACATTTAATCAACCTAGTTATTTTATGAATAATAATTATTTAAACAAAGAATAATGTTGATGATACTTTATTCATCACCAAGATACAAGATAATTAAACATAATATTTCTTTATCTGTTCATTATATATGTATATATTATTCGAAACATCATTTGTTGCAGTCGCTGTTGTGATAGCATTCTTCATTTGTTGGGCTCCATTTCATGTACAACGATTAATCGCTATATATGGCACTAATACAGAAGATCACATCACATCAAATGGCCCGTGGATGGAATTTCTTTATCTTTTAATGACCTATGTGTCAGGTGTTTTCTATTATGTGTCCACGACGATCAATCCAATTCTTTACAATATTATGTCGAATAAATTCCGCATGGCATTTATGGTAAGCAAAATCTAATATTTATATTTTACAAAAAATTAAATGTTACATAATATAATAATAACAACTTAAAATTTAAATACAAATAAAAATGTTTGTTTTAAATTATATCATGGAACAAGTGTTGATATATTGAAGGAACATGTTGAAATGTAATTGCAAGCACAATAATTTCCAAATTCATATTTTTTAAGCAAATAAGTCTTTCTTTTTTTCTATGAGTGTTTCATTTATTACTGTTCCTTATAAATTGCTGCATTTAATCTTTTTTTTTAAAACATAGAATAAGATATATTTTACCCATTATAAATAAATCTGTCTGGTCTATTTTAGGAAACATTATCGAAGAGTTTCAGACTCCCTGGATTTCCAGCACATAACGAGCAACGATCCTATTCCAGCCTATCGCGATCCCAACAAAGGACCATTGGTGCTTATGGCTCAAGGATAGCGGGGACCGATGGAGGATCCGGCATAATTGCTGACAGTATAGGTTCGGGGAATTCCATGGAAGAGAGTCAGAAACGGCCCATAAATAATCCAGAAAATCCACCGGTACCTACTAGCGTTCTAGATACAACTCGGACAAACTCGATACGGAGTGGACACACTAAAGAAACGAGGAACAACAACACCCTGTCGACGAAGAACGTGCGATCACCAATCAACGGACGTCACAAAGATCGATCGATTCGCAGGAATCAGGAAACTTCGTGGACTAGAAGAACGAGTTATAAGAATATGCCCAGCATCGATAGTTCCGAGAAAAAATGGTGGAGATTCTTCAAGTGGTTGCCTGATTTAAAAGTCCTCAGATTTCCTAGGAGTTCTACTATACCCGAAGATCGTGTGTTTGACGAGACCGGGATTCCTCGCGAAGAATTGTCAATGACTACGTGGAACATTCGCGAAAACAACGAACAGTGACCCGTATAGAATATACTCGCGATATTTTTGTGATTCGAGATCTTCTCTCAAGAAGACTGTTTTTTTTTCATCAAGTTTTGCATTATTCGCATTGACGATGCAATGACATTATCTAATGACTAGATAATATAATCGCATAATGTTTTGACTGCGACGGCGATCTGAAAGCGAGATCGTTTGAGGATTTCTTTAGGAATGGAGAAGACTGAGATAAATGATGTTTATAGCTTTGTCTCATGATTAATTTAACAACGTCCTAATGAGTTGTTTAATAAACATAGAAAGTAGAGGAAACTCTAGAAAAATCTATAGAATCAACGCTGAGTTATTATTTATTTGTCAAACGAGTTTTAAGCAATTTTATATGATTGCTGGATGCTGGCACATCCAATGTTGCATCAATCTAATAAATCCGAAGCATCGGAAGAGTAAACATGTCAGAAATATTGCAATCGTAAGTCATAGTAAGTTAATATATCAAATAACATATTGCTATCCGACTTATAAAGGTAATACTTTCCAGGATGTATCCTTATCAAACATGCACTCCTTGATCATTAAACAGAAATTTGCTCTATAACTCTAATTTATTAAAACTCGAATAATAAACATGAGTACACGATATTATGCTTTCTAACTTTGTAAATTCTTATCTTGTCTTTGAAATCTAATAATGTATTTCTTGACATTAAAAATAAAATAATATGCAACAAAATTTTATTTCTAAAAGCGTTGAAAAACTAAATCTGAACTTTATTTTATTTTTTCTTCGTTCATTGTTTTTGACAAAAATCTATCAAATTTTTTGCAAGTATGCAAATATCATGTAAGTGTTTCAATTATCATAGGACATCGCACATTTAATGCCCACATTTAAGACTACTTACACAACAATTAAGTCGACTGTTTAAAATAAGTATGCTCGCGTAATGTATAATACGCGCTTAAAATAAGTTATAAAATTTAGTAGAAGCGATCACATTTCGGATAATTCGGTTTCATAAACGAAGTAACGTGTCTGAAAACACATCGCGTGTACACGTTTTTGATATTGCGTGACGTAAATTGTACAAGCTAATTTCCAAATAAAATCTAAATGCTCTCTTACTTGGAAATTCATTCCTTGTGTGGGATATGTATGTAAAGTTAATTCAGTTGACCTGATAAAATTGGTACAAATTGAATGCCGAGTTTTGCAGATTGAAGTCTGCATATGTTGCAGAGGTAGTATCTTTCGTGTTATTGTCGAATGTAATGCTATAGAATACAATTTAATAAGATACTACGGCTCTTCTCGCATCGATTTTTATAATATGACATTATTTAATATATTATTTAATATGTAAATAATATATGTATAAATTGTTAACTGTAAAAACTGCAATAACTGTAAAATTCTTTATTTATTTTTATTCTGTGTGTCTTATTGGGTGTTGTTCATAGCTATATGTATATCGATATCTTTAGCTATCGATATTTTTATAATTACAGATTATTTTTATAAACATTTGTTTGAAATTTATCTGGTTTTTTAATTCTCTTCTTCCCTTTAATTAATCGCAAAGTCATTGTATTTGATAAGAGCAATTCCATTAAATTTCTCATATACAACGCATTATTTATAATTTTTTTATTACTAAATATTAAATGTTATTGATATATGTATATTAAACATTATTGATATATGTATATATGTATATGTACTTTTATATTCACATCCTTGAAAGTTATTTTGGGAATTCTAGCTAAATCACTAGATAAATTTATCTTTCATATTTTGACAGTTGAGCAGGAACATGTTTGAGTTGGCGGAAAGTAATTCTCTGAAACAACACATGTGTGTAGACAATTCAGTAGAAAATATATATTTTACATTTTAAAATATATTCACACTCTGAAATAGTTTCAGAAATATATATTACGATGCTGTAGTTAATTGATTAAATAACAAAAATAGAATAACGGTAACGTGCAGAATTTGAAATCTGCATAAAATCTTAAGTAATTTGCTTCTACTACTTTTTCTTTACTAAACTGATTGTTGTATTCTTTGTTACGTTAACAAACTTCCACCACACAATGAAATAAAAAAAGTAAAAACGAATAATATATTTTCTCTTTCAGAAAAAATAAGATTTGAAAGTATTGCAATTAAAGTGATATGGACGCAAATTGAATTATAGATTTAATTACCTGCTCATATAACATAAAACCAGAACTATGTATAGAAATATGTATATAGAAAAATGTATATGAGACTAATCTATAGATAACGTATAGAAAATAAATATAAAATACAAATACATAAAAATTGTATATTTTTCTATACTTAAATGAAATGGGAAGAAATAATTAAACAAGTATTTTTGCATAAGAATATTATGCATAATTTTTACAAAACATATTTGAGATTCGCGCAGTTGAAATATATAATAAAATTAATAACGATTTTATAACTCTTATATGTTAATACGAAACATGATATTTTTGATGAAACTTATAAACTAACGAAAAAAGATTTCTAAGTGCCAATAATTTTTGTAATGTAATACTGAAAATATCTAAAGTATATATTATATTTAGAAATATGTATATAATAAATAATAATGTAAATAATAATACAATTAGCTTTTATCACGCATATCGATTTTCAATAATGGATATTATAACAAGTATGTTTTAATTTGTTATTAATTTGAAAACAAATAATTCTACATAAAAGTAATTAAATTTGATTTAATTGTGGAAATGGAATCAAAATGCCTATTTCTCGAATGGCAGAAGGGCAGTGTATAAAAAATTACATCACAATAATTATATCTATCGTCATTTGCATACAGCAAATTTTACAAATCATATGATTCCCATATCGTAATTTGGTGTACACGATTAAGTACGATCTCGCGTAAGCAGTGTACTAAATACATATAAATATTTAATTAATGTGTTTTGACATATACAGAATATATCTGACCACCCGTCTATCCCTTTTCTTTCAAAAACTAAGCATTTTAGAAAAACGTTCTACGAAAATTGTATGGTTTTGAGAGAATATAAGATGGTGTCATTGGTTTGACCTTGAGTGGCATCGTTAAGGTCAGGTCAAGAACACCTTCAATTTCTTAAATAAAACCCCCTATTTTTTATTGCATATTCTTGTAGCTTATCCCAAGAGCTTTCCAAAACACTATAATAAAGTATTTTTTCATTAAGTATTTTCCGAGTTATAAGGCTTGAAATAATTTCTTAATTTTACATAAACTATAAAATATTTCGTAAAATATTCACCTTTTGATGACCTTACCTCAATACTTTTATGCACAGAATAATGAGAGGAATCAATTGATGTAAAGAAAACAGATAGTTGTTTTTAAGAAAAAATATGCAATTTGTAATTAACAATTACATATTTTTTCTTAAAAACAACTATCTGTTTTCTTTACACTAATTGATTTCTCTCATTATTTTGTGCATAAAAGTATTGAGGTAAGGTCATCGAAAGATGAATATTTTACGAGATATTTTATAGTTTATGTAAAATTAAGAAATTATTTCAAGCCTTATAACTCGGAAAATACTTAATGAAAAAATACTTTATTATAGTGTTTTGGAAAGCTCTCGAGATAAGCTACAAGAATATGCAATAAAAAATAGGGGTTTCCATTTAAGAAATTGAAGGTGTCCTTGACCTTAACGATGCCACCCAAGGTCAAACCAATGACACCATCTTATATTCTCTCAAAACCATACAATTTTCGTGTAAAACGTTTTTCTCTAAAATGCTTAGTTTTTGAAAAAAAAGGGTGGACGGGTGGTCAGATACACCCTGTATATGTGATATATAGTATATATATATATATATAAACATTATATTATATATATATATATATAAATATATATATATATATCCAACATGAATTACACACATACATATACATATAATATCCCTTATGATATTTTAAATAGTAACAATCATGTACATCGATGTGATAAGCGTACGGCATGAGTGAACTTACAGATACAGGAATGTATATCATATAAGAAACGTAGAGATGATTATTGTTCTGTAACAGTCTGTTTCGCGAAGTGTCGTGAATTTTTTCATGGTATATTTTCGAGACAACCTTTGATGTGCTGCCAAGCTTGGAGACCCTGTAATAATAAAGAATGATGTTATTGCCAAGAAGTCTCGCGTAACGAAAATACTGTAGCATATCAAATTTAATATATCAACCTTCCTAGCTAGCTTAAATTGCAGAACGCAATAAGCTGCCAAAGTCTCTTTCAGATCAATGACCTTTTGATGCTGAAACCTCTCGATGTCCATCATGGCTTTAATGGAGAAAGATCTACACAGTGATTTATCAAAATTATTAACGTTATCATCAAATATATCGATTAGGATGATGTTTAGAAATATGGTTTTACTTCAAATCTTCGTCCACTTGCTTCACAGTTTCATCGTGTTGCGCAATTCGCTGCTCCAGCTGAAGGATTTTTAATTCACGGACTTCCTCAGTGTCCACAGAACCGAATAAGCGCGACATTAGACCAGCTTTACCTTGAAAGTGAAGTTTTACATTTTCGAGAGTATATAAATCAAATTTAAACATTTTATTTCGAGCATAGTTCTAGTCTAATGCGTTTTCAAAAGTTTCTGGCCCAAGAATAAAAAAAGTGATAAAATAAAACGGTTAATTTTTACACATACATTTTTTAATATAGTCACTTTATTTCAATACATATCATTTAGAAAGATGAATTAATTTTTTTATACCA
Source organism: Crematogaster levior (assembly GCA_901521435.1). Taxonomy (NCBI): domain Eukaryota; kingdom Metazoa; phylum Arthropoda; class Insecta; order Hymenoptera; family Formicidae; genus Crematogaster; species Crematogaster levior. Next base: position 271,525 of record CABEGB010000611.1, read on the forward strand.
CTAAAGAGATATTTTGAATTGTTAAAATGATTTAACTTTGTGGAGAAATCATCAATAAAGTTTCTTCTATAAAAATTAAAATTTAATTTTGAAAATAATCACTAAGGACTAAATTGGAATTATAGAATAATGTTAAACCATTTTAAGGGGACAAAATTTTTTTCCAAAATATTTTTTAGCGATATAGAAAAATTAATTTGTAAATTAATTAGTAAAACTTAACATCGTTTACAAAATGTATTGAAATAAAAGGTGATTGTATTGAAAAAAATGATTGTTTCATTGTATATATCAGTTTGTGTACCTTTTTTATATCCTTAGGCCAGAAACTTTTGGATTTTATTACATACCTTGCATAACTTTGTCTTTCTGTTCAAATGTGGCAGTTAGAGCATCATGCGCTTCGTCCTTAGCCAATTGTAAGGCTTCTCTGCGTCTAACCACAGCTTGCAACGCCGAAGCACCGAACAGCCACTCTTTCAATTGATCGGCTATGAGCTCTTCCTCCTCAAGTGTGGTATCTATCGTCGCTGCTAACGAGTCCAAGTAGTGTCCCGATTTCTAAGAAAACAAGCTGTAATGTGTTTTGCAAACTTAAACTGCATTTCTTTTTTCTTTTTATTTTATCAAATCGCGTTACTTTTTCCATTTTTCTTTTTGACGTTAATGATGTTTCCTCTATGATTATTTTTTTATAACGAGAAATACCTGTAGTTCGTCACCCATTCCTTTCTCTATGGCACTCCATTCGCTAAAGACACGTCCATAATTTGCGTGCAACTTATACAGACTGTGCTGCTTTTCAACGAGTCGTGCGCGCACTCGCAGGAGATTGCACAAGTTATTCTGCACAAATAAATTATTTGAAGGCAACACTTACATCATAATTAAGATATTAATATTATTAATGGACAAACCAATTTTCAAAGATCGTTCGTTAAAAAATCGTGCAAATTCGTTTAGATAAAAACATATAAAATAATTGAATCTAGAGAAAAACGGTTTTTTTTACTCATAAAAAGTAAATAGTATTTGAAGCAAATCAAAACTTTTAAAACTTGGAGCTGGATTTTTTATTAATTTAGCTAAGATGACCAAACCAATGCGCTGAAACACATACTTTGAATAGAATAAGTATTAGCAAATAAAAAACTCCGGGGGTTTAAAAGCTTTGATTTTTTCAAAAAACATATAATATTTCGAAATATATAGGGTATTTCAACAAGAGATTTCATTTTTAATTATTGGGAAAATGAAGCTTTTTTGAAATTTTCATGATATTTTTATTTAAATCCACCCAGATCGTGCGATTTAACACCCTTGGATTTTTTCTTTAGGGCTATGTTAAAGATAAAGTCTACTCCAATATTCCAGCAACGATTCCCCGAACCGGGGCGCTCAAAGAAAATCGATTATCAAAGTAGAAATTTGCGAAATAGAATCATAATTGTGCAAAAATTTGATGAAAAATTTCCTCAAAAGAATGACTACCTGTAAGAAGAACCGAGGCGGCCATTTGGCAGATATTGTATTCCATCATTAATCGCATAGTTTGCACCTTGGATTTAAATAAAAATATCATGAACATTTCAAAAAAAGCTTCATTTTTCAAATAATTTAAAATAAAACCTCTTGTTGAAACACCCTGTTTAATATTTTAATCCATAGCATACCTGCAGTTCAATTCCATAATTTTTTATAGTTTCAAATCGTTTGTCTGGTTTTCTTAGTCGTACTGCTACGCTAAGTGCTTTCAGTTTTGATTCCGCAATCTGCAAATATCCTATGCAAAAGAATATAATTATCTAAGATATTTCTTAAGCTGTTAATCTTTAACTTAGTGTTTTTTCTATCATGCGTCGAAATAAAAATTACCTGTTTCTTTAACACTTTCTCTCCAACCGTCCTTCTGTTGAAGAAATCCCATGAAATGTTCGTCGCGCGAAAGTATAGGATGCGATGCAACTCTTATAAGAAAATTCTGGGGACAGAAATATTTCCTATGACTTTCCTAGTAGATACAACATTTATTGTATGACACCGTTATAATTGCAAATCGAAAACATACCTCGAGTCCAGCTCTTCTGCGATCAACAAAGTCAGGATCGAACGTGTCAGTCGTCACTTTCTGCCAAGCGTAGAGAACCTTCTTTTCTGGTAGCGGTGGTAACACGATGTAGGGATATGAAATCTCCAGATAAGAACGAAGCAATTCAAACTCAGTATATCGCCGCCATAACGAGCTTATTCTAGTTAGCGCGTTTTTGAAGTCTGGGTCAGTGACTCTGTAAAAAGGGAAAAAGAAATTATACACAATATATAATTGATCTAACAATATAATATTTTCTAAATAAAAGATTCATATTGGTTCAAAATAAACTCTCTGTAACACAATTTTTACTTTCACGTATTTTTACTTTCTTACTCACTTAGTTTCAATGAGGTATACCGTATAGAATTCTCTTAGATTAAGTGCTCTATTCGCTCTCTTCTCAGCCTCTACTATTGAGATCTCCATGTGGTCGAGCAGGCAGTCCTGAAATATATTACAACATGACAGTCCTTCTCGAAATATTTGTGCAAGTTTGAGAGACACTGCCTTTTGTTCTCCATCTGCTTTCTTATTATTCGTGCGGAATGTTGCGGTTTTGACGGAGCAAACATTAGTACAAAAACAGCTGTGTGATCACGACTCAACGATATACCAAGATACGAGGAGGTCGAGGAAAGAATAGAATACGAGTCACTGACACCAATTGAGAGACACTGCGCGGTGCTCCGATGATCACTGCGCGACACACATTTGCCTGTTCGCGCGAGTTAATTAAAATTAAATTTATTAACGACGTTTCTAGCGAGTGTTCGGTCGGGAGGTTTTTCGCAAATTTCGAAAATCAATCGCACAACGCCGTAAAAGGAGCGAGACAAGGCGAAACTCCGAAAAGGCGGATGAGAGAGAGAGAGCGACTTATTGATTTGGCACATACGAATGCGTGTGAAAAAGCAAGCCAAGGCCCTTTACCTCTTTCCGCGTTTCCATGGCGTTCATGTTGGCGTTAGCCTCCCTTTGATAGTTGCCGTTCTGAAAGACCTCTTCCATGATTCCACGTTGCTCGCAACTACCTACGGGCCCAGCCAGCGGGACTCCAATTTAGTCTTTCGCATCACGTCGGATCGCCCGACGCCGACTTGCTACCACCACTGGTCGTATCGATACTGCCGCGTCGCAGGAGTGTAAGGCTAGCTGTAACATGCTGCGCACAATCGCGGTAGTCCAACCGAGAACCGGTCTCAGATACTATTATAATACAGTTTTTGTATCGTGAGACTACGGACAAACTTAAGATTCGTAGAAGTACGGGGAAAGAGTAAAAATTAATGACACCGAAAGATAGCCCTCTGATAATGATTTTGTCATCTACTACACGGACGTGTTTCTCAACGATAATTTTGCGTGTATAGCGTGATGATATGCAGAGTCGAATCACAATATAAGTGAGAACAGTAGATATACTTTGTGTCGTGTCTTTGGTCCTTATGGCAATTATCCGCAGTGTTATTGATTGTGCAAACGAACCTTTATTTAAATAAAATATAATTGAAAAAACTGCTTGATAATTGTTATTGTTCAGATACATATATTATATATGTCAAATGTCTTAATAAGATGTGCTTATAAATAGATTTGCTATTTATAATTCATATATATTTTATTTCATGTCAAATACTATAATTGTATTATATTACAATATATAAAATATAATACAATAAATAAAATTATAAGAAATATTATATTAATTATTAATAATACTCCATTTCCCCAGATACGAGATACTTCGAAGTGAGATACAAGAGACGAGAACGACAGGACATAATGTTGAATAACACTGTTCAAACGTAATATTTATTTATTATGAATTCTGAGAAAAAAAAGAAGAATAAAATGGTGACAAATACGCGTACACAAGAAAATCGGAATAACATGCATGCGAAAACGCGCGTGTAAAACGCTAAGCTATGCTCTCTCTCCTTGATACAAAGCCGCATTTTAATGCATATCATATTGAATATTGTGCGTGCGTAGTCGGCGTGGTGTGAGTCCCTTACACAGAGGACTCGCCGCGCATTTTCTCTTTCGCATCAAACACGCATTCATTTCATCTTAAAAAGAATTGCCGATCTTTATGTGGCGATCGTAGCACAGAGTGATGTGCGTTGTTTTAACGAGCCGAAGACCCGAGTTCGAATCCGACCAAGAATTATCAGTTTTTATTCGATCGCCATCTCTTGAAAAAAGACAACGACAAAAACACTGAGAATATATGTAATCACCTGGCCCTCCAAGGTTGCGGAGGTTAAGGCGTCAGGCCGATTCCCTGACACTTGTAAAAAATCTAAACTTACCAAGAAAAATCTAGCGGAAAGCTAGATTATCGCACAACGTCGAAGGACGTTTTAAAGCGTTTAAAAGCAAACTTTTAAATTAATAAAAATAAATAATAATAAAATTATAAATATTATTATTAAATGTATTGATCCATTAATTTTTTCAAATAAATTAATTAGTTGATCGATTTCTAACTTTTTATTTTATTTATTTATTCACGTATTAATTAATTTGAAAAATTAAAATAAAGTTTTGACAGAGACAACGTAAGCGGAGCAAGCGCGAGGGATCGCACTGCGCGCAACGCCCCTGCGTACTTTGGCTGTGCGACTTCTCACTGGGAAACTTTAATAGTTAATAACTCGCTAAATAATGGTCTGAGCCAAAAGTCGAAAAGGAACTTTTTATTCAAAATTCCACCCTCTTTCATTCCCTGCAAGGTTTACTAATCAATACGGGACACCCTGTATATATATTATATATATGTAATTTAATGAAATAGAGTCAAAGCAAAAATGTTTCAATACAATGTAAATAAATAAAAAGTATACATTTTATTTACATTGAAATATAGAAAAACATTTATATTTATATTATAAAATTATATATAGTATAGTACTTTATAGTAAAAAATTCTAGTACTTTAGAAGATATGACAACAGAAAATATATTTGCAAGTATATATTCCAATTTCTCTATTTTTACGGTATATTAAAAAAGTATATTAAAAAAGGTATATTAAAAATACATATCAAATTTTTTAAAAATTTTTCTTTTATTAAGCAACTTCATGTAGCGCAAAATGCGTTTTACAACAATTCTTTAAAAAAATTAGAATTTTTTATCCATGTTTTAATTTTCTGACAAGTTATTTATTAAATTTTATATTAAAGTTTATTTATTTTATATTTAAAAATTTATCCACACACGAGATTTAAAAAAAACAAAGAAATTATTATCACGTGCTCGCGCGCACATGCACACACACACACACACACAGCCACACACAGTCACACACACCGCACGCGCAGACGCACACGCACGCACGCACGCACACACACACGCACGCACGCATCGCACGCAGCACACGCACACGCACACACGCACGCACGCACGCACGCACGCACACGCGCACGCACGCACGCACGCACGCACACGCACACGCACATGCACACGCACACGCACACGCACACGCACCAACCGATATCCCTATATCACATCACACACTGAGAAAAAAATATTGATATAAAAATACGTTTAGTTGACAATTTCTTTCAGCTCAAATAAATATGTTTTTAAGTCTATATATAGCAAATAAATATGTTCTTAAACATACATAACATTTTACACATATGAATTCATCGAAACGCATATTTTCTCTGAATTAACAAACATTTACTTGACAAATATTTGCGCGACCGCCGCATATAGTTAAATAAAGAAATCTTTTTTTTCTTAGTGCACCATCATTCCAAAAACAATTAGTCCTCGATTCACTAATATAGAGCATTTACTATTTACGACCAGCATTCAAAGAGAACACAAAAAATTATGAGACATCCAAGAAAACGGATAATCAAAAAACACCAAAAGAAACCCAAACTAAACAACTCCAAAAACGAACAGATAGAAACCTATTACCTTCTTTCTATACATACAAGGAATTACAAACAAAATTGGCAGAATTCTGAATCGCATATCAAAATCATGTATAAAACAAAAATAGAACAATATCTAGACAACTCAAAAGACAAAAGGTACTCTAGGAATATACAGAGTCTCTTGCTCTGTATAAACGGATTCCTATTAATGAACAACTCAGGTTATTTCTCTCTGATGAAGTAAGACGAAATGTCAGAATTCATGCGGTTACAACCAAGAAGCCTAGTATTCATGTATACAGCGAAAGTCAAAACACAAATATCAAAATAAACAATGATTAAATTAGATTTCTTATATTACGTACTATCAGTCACCATACAATTAATATGCGCATTTAGTTAAGGTTGTATTACATACAATCGCTCTCAAAAGTTAAAGAATTTCAATTCAGCGTTAGACCAGTCGTTGCTCGCTGCATTTCGTGTGTTTGGATTGAATAAGGGTTAGAATAATTATTTATAACGTTTTTTGGGACATTCAACTAATTTCCGCCTCTTATTATTTGCGATTCGCCATGTATTAATTTAACTTTTGATGGTGACTGTACGCGTTTTTCGTGGATAACTCCCACAATTTTTGGTGTAGGGTTCTATTTTTTTTGCAAAACATAGCTTATTTAATTATGTATCGACATGCAAAATTTCAAAGATTTGTAACCGACGGTTCTGTGATATTTTCTATGGTGAATATGTAGCTGTACTCCATAAGTTATGTGTTAATTTCAAAATGCAATAACTTTTGAACAAGCCCGTGAAACTTTTTGAGATTTGGTGAGTAGTTTAATTATGATAATAGAAGCTTAATTGCAAAATTTCAAGTGCCTAGCACCGAAATGACTTTATGGTACAACCTTAAATACGTAGTTAAGCTTAATAACTTACATGCATATTAGTTAATTATATAATTTATAATATACATAATTAGTTAATAAGTTTAATATTGTAAGAATTAATAAATTTTTACTTGTGTTGTAGGATTGTTATTTTTTTTAATACGTTTTCTTGTTTTTTTTTAAATTATGTTTTCTTGTTCTTTGAAGTCTCGGTTGTGTGTGAATAAATGTTAAAGTGCAAAATAAATAAATATTTTATATATAATTTAATAAATAACTTGTCGAAAAATTAAAACATGGATAAAATGTATTTTTGAAAGAATGGTTGTAAAATTTTGCACCACGTTGCTTAATGCTACGTTGCGTAAGTTGCTTAATAATAGGAAAATGATAAAAAAATTTTGTATTTCTTTAATATCCCTTCTTTAATATTTTAATAATAAAAAGAAATGGAGAATTTGGAATACTTGCAAATATATTTTCTGTTATATGTTCTGAGTAGCTATATAACTGTAAAGTGTTTAAATCACTTTTTTCAGTAATTTACATGTATGTTCTATAAAATAGCGTTTTAATAAGTATCCACAATATACATACATAAATGTATGTTCTTCTATTATTGCAATATTTATAATTACATATCTTTTTCGTAATTAAAATTTTTTATTTACAACACTTTTTTTTCAGTGCACTATTATTTCAAAAACAATTAGTCCTCAATTCATTAATATAATAGAGCATTTATTATCCATGATAAATATAACTACCAGATAAACAAAATAGTGTTTTAATAAGTATCCGCAAATATCTCGTATGTAAATGCATTTCTTCAGTTATTAGTTTAGTTATTGCGATATTTGTAATTATCTATTTTGTAATTAACTGCTACAAGATAACACACAGATGACACAATCGCTATGTTATTGTTATGCAAATTGCCACAATCATTTATCAACTTCTTGGGGAAGTGTACCTACTGTTCTTAACTTATACCGTGGCCGAATGAAGCAAAAAAGATCCTACGAAAAAGATGTGGTTACGTTGATGCTTTTCTCTAGAAAGAGGCTTCTACAAACAGTTAAACCTGCGCGTTTTGATATTCACCACAAAAAATTTACAATATTATTCAATTTACGTCACGTACACTAGATTTGTTTGTACTTGGAGTAAATATCGGAATAAAACCCAGCAATTTCTTATTGCACTCTTTTTTGCACATTGCATACAGAAAGGATGAAGAAGACATTAGTAATAAAATCATTTTGTTACATTTGTTGCTTTACATAATTACATTTTTTCTATTGTTATAACAAAAAATTGTGATAAATAACATTAGAACAATCAATGATGAAGTATTTATATATTAAATTTTGACATATTAAATCATATATGTCAAAATATTGTATAGTCGCAGGATGTATTTAAAATACTACTATATTTCCCTCCATTTTGCCTGTCGTACACATTGTACTTATACCGTACAATCCATTTATTTGTTTTACGTATATAGAACATATATATAAAATAGCAAGTGGGAGCGAATAGAACTTTACTGAGATTATTTAAATGAGCGTGAATATTTACAAAATGAAATATATTGCGTAGATATAAAATGAGGACAGTGGTTACTAAAATGCAAAAAAAGGGAAAGTATTTATGTACATGTCGATTTCTCGACAAATAATAAAATCAGTAGCAAAATAATCGTGACATCTTTGATATCTGACATCGTGATATCTTTAGAAAGGTCATACGATATCCTTCGGTTTGTCATTTTGCGTCACTTTTCGAGGTAGAATAGCAATCAAAAGTGCAGACACTAAAATAAACAGCAATATGTAAAAAAACATTTTTATATATACGTAAAAATTATATTTAATGTAGAGATAAGGATGCAATTTGATATGTATTTAATATACATTTATTGTTTTTACCTAAAGAAGCCGAACCGATCATCATAAATGGTCCTAAACACGATAGATTGAATAAAATAGGAAACAATAAATTGCCAATCACTGCGCCAATTCTTCCCATCATCATGGTTAAGCTAACCGCCATGGTTCTGGAATAACAAAAATATGGATGTTATATAATATGTAATATGTAATATGTAATATGTGTAATATAATATGTAATATGTAATATGTAAGTAATGTAAATATAATATGTAATATGTAAATGTGTAATATTAATAATATGTAATATGTGAATATAATATGTAAATGTAAATGTAAGTGTAAATATAATATGTAATATGTAAATGTGTAATTATATAATAGAGTAAATACAATTGATATATTGTGATGTTGAATAGAGTCAGTTAATTGTGATTGTCGATGTTGAGGATAATCGATGTCAAATACTGGCATCTTTATCATCTTCGACCCCATCATAATTGTTTTTACATAATGTAAATAATATAAATTAAACACTTGTGAATATTTCTGTGAGATCTTTTTTGTTTTTTGGCTAATTCTACATCAAATTTGTGTAAAGTCAAAAAGTATAGTGTGTTTATATGTATAGAACATCTATTTATATGTTCTCTATCCCGATAGCAAAATTATGGATATATTATACAATGTGACATCATAAATTGATGAAAATTTCGCAAAGATTGTGCTAAGATGATTCATCACAAAGTAGTAGTTTTGTCAGAAAAAAATTTCTAAATAATATTTGTCAAAAATTGATAAATCCAATTTAAAACATAAATATGTATTTTATAATAATTTTGCTGTATTGAATATGCAATATTTCCTGTTATAATATTTTTACACATTTTTAATTTAGAATAAGTGTGCATTTTTATAAACATATATGAATTTTAATCTGATTCCTTCACAAATATATTTTTAAATATTTTAAACATAGTACAACTGAAATATTTTTGAACAATTATTGGACAATTCTTTTCAAAAATTTAATTTTGCAAATATACTGCTAAAATAACTTGTCATATCGTTTGTTTTGCAAATTTAATTGCAAATAATAATTAATGTTTAATAAAAGATTATTTTTACATCTATTTTTTAAAATATAATTGACATAGTTGCAGATTACAAATTTCCTACAAGATTTCATCATATAATTTCGTAAATGTTTTCATATTTTAGAATAAAATCCTAAATCTTTTGACCGATCTAGACTCCAGAGATCATTTTGTTTTCTAACTGCTTTCTAGAACCCTGCGTAAAATATAGACTACTATGAAATTTGGACATTTTACTTCCCTCTGATTTTATCTCTTTATGATTTAAAAAGCCCAGAAACTAGTAGATTAAGCTAATATATTTATATACGTTATATATTTATATATTTATATATCATATATTCGATATATAGAATTGGTCAAAAGACATCGATATCTAGAAATATTCATAATTACTTAATTAACATGAAAACAATTATGATGAGGTCAAACATGACAAATATATCTAATTAGTATTTGATATCAACCATTCGATGCATCGATGTCAAATTGATGTCGACAAGTCAATTTAATTAATTATTTCTAATTGGGATTAATAAATGTGATTAATAATAAATTGCCGTACCTTAGATATGTAGGAAAATTATCGACAATAACATTAATGACAGTTGCACCACCTATACTCGTCATAGCGACAAAAACCGAGGACAATCCGAGGATGCCATTAGTATCTTCAGCCCAATATAATGAACCACAACAAGCGGCAGCGACGATGAAACAAATCGCTGCATAATAATCAAATAATTACAGATAGTATTCAAATAATTATTAATTATAATAAAGTTATAATAGTATTGCACAATGTTATTATTCAATATTTATAATGTTATTATTTGCAATGTTATTTTATAAATAAATCTATTTCTTCAAAAAATTACTTCATCTTACCCATTAGTTTCTTTTTTCCTATCACGGTAATCAAAGAACCAGCAATAGTATAACCGATAACACCGGTCACGGCGATGACAATGGAATTGATGAAGACTCTAGAATTTAGATCCGCCTGAAATTGACATGCATATTATTTTCCAGGATTTGTTTCCCGCGTTTGCACAATCACCAAAATTTCTGAATTAACGACTACCGGAAAGCATATCGCTGTAGAATTGTTCATCGCTGTAGAGTTGTTCTCGTTGATGTACTGTGTGGAATTAAGATGCGACTTTTCCTGGCCTAACATGTAGCAAAATGAAGGCTGCAAACCCGACACGTAGCTATCGTTCTTCATGAGAGTATTTTTGTAACTTTCGATCATCGCGAACAACTGCGGCATCCAAAGTCGGAGCGAGTTTGACCTGTAATCAGTACAGTTTTGCAATCCGCATTAAGTAACTCTCAAAGCTCTATTTATATATATATATTTTAGTGATTCCATTTTTTGAAAAAGTTAAGAAAGAGAAAACATTAAACTGACCCTATAGTTGCACCAAGCTGTATCATCGATACAAGTATCAATTTAAAGACATTTGGTCGCATGAAGAGTGGTTTTATCTGCTTCCAACAGTTCTTCAACTTGTCCTGTATATGTTCCCCGCATGATCCTGATTCAACGGAATATTCATCTTCCAGACTTTTTATCTATCAATTAATAATAAAACAACCATACTATTATATTATTATCACATTATTTGTTTTTCTTCTGTTTCTTTTTTTTATGGCCACTTGATTTATCGAATCTCATTTTTTACAATTTTATTCACGCGTTCTTCTATATATATGTGTATGTATGTATGTATGTATGTATGTATGTATGTATGTATATATGTATGTATGTATGCATGCATGCATGCATGCGTAAATGCATGCATGCATGTATGTATGTATGTATGTATGTTATGTATGTATGTATGTATGTATGTATGTATGTATGTATGTATGTATGTATGCATGTATATGTATGTATATATGTATGTATGTATGTATGTATGTATGTATGTATGTATGTATATATATATATATATATATATATATATATATATTATATATATATATATATATTATTATTAATATATATACGCATGTATATTTTAATTTAAGTTTCACTTATGCCCTGTTTGTTTTATGCTTTGTTCTACATTTTTATATATTTGACATTTTGTTTCATTCTTTACTCTGTTCCTTGTATGTTCCAAATCTTTTATACTCATTATACTAATCTATTTTTTTATTAATAATTTATTCTCTGTATATAATAAAGTTATTAAAATTATTAAAGTTACTACAATAACACAAATGACGTATTTGAATAATACAATGTATTTGAATGAATATAATACAATTTCGTAATCTCACAGTGCGCGATTATTGTACGTATTTTAAAATATTGTCAAAATGACTCGAAGCATCGTGTTTTTACAATTGATTGTTAATTTTATTTATTCAATTGATATAAAATTAATTGTACTAACAGCACAAGCACAATTATGCTAACAGCTCGATCAAGCAATTAATCTAACAATAATTTTAGATGACTGAAATTTAAATTCTTTAAAATGAATACATTGCTTGAAATATATTATTCACACGCATATTACCGGGTATGTGTCAGGATCTTTTCCAGTGTTGAGCGAGTAGATTTTCTTGAAGACACTCAATGCCTCGTCGTGTCGACCCTTCAAGATGAGGAAACGTGGACTCTCAGGAAAAGCAAAAAGAACGATGCATGATAGAAACTCGGGCAATGAACAAATAGCTAAAAAAACTCTCCATGATTTTATCTCCCTTGTTTCACTTAAAAATGTGATGTACCATTTTTGAGGTATTATGAGCCATGCTATACCTGCGAATTAAAAAATAAAAATTAAACTTGAGTTTATTTAACTTTATTTGTTAAAAAAAGATTTAAAAAATGGGTCTTGGTCGAATTGGTTGAAATTGTAGTATAATGTAATTCATTACATCCTGATGAAAAGTGTCAATAGGATCAAAAAAATGGATTTATCTGCCCATTTTTACGATCTTTGATGACGCTCTATAACTCGGAAACTGTCCATTTTTCAACCTTGTGCCCATTAACACTATTCATCAGGATATAATGAACTACATTATACTATAATTTCAGCCAATTCGACCGAGACCCATTTTCCATAAGATTAGTGCGGAGTCCTTTATGTATCTAAGTAATTTAACAATATTTAAAATATATAATATTTAATAATTATAAATTAAATTGCGTATTGTATATATTTATATAAAATAAAATAAAATATTGTGCGTTTCTTCTTCATGTTTTCATTTTAAATCTCTGAGTTAATTTTAATTTTTTTTTGTTTTCAATGTCAGCACGTATATTGCACCTTTGCACACCTCACTGACTTTATAATTTAATACAATATGAGGATTCGTGTTGTTTTTCAATAACACAGTCTCTAAATAAAGGGCAAAAATGGACAAGCTAGATGACAGTGCCGATAATATATAAATTTACAAAAAAATATACAATTTATAATTTAACTCCCATCATATATTTGTAGATATGTCAAGACTATACTCACATGGCAAGGAAATGTTTCCAAGCGAGAAGAACACGCCAAGCCACATGTACGATCTCGATCGATGTACTTCATTGTGTATTTCCGCTAAATAAGACATAAGCGCTGCATACGGACCAGATATGCTGTAATTTGTTGATCGCAATTTCAACTTATGTAATGTTTACGTAATATGTACCAAAATATTGTTAAAAATATTCAATTTTATATATACAGTAACGTGCAAAAGTTTCCGGCCAGTGACATTTCGTACTCTACTTTGTTTTAAAAAAAACTAATGATTTTTAATTATTATGAGATGTGAGTATAAGATATAGAAAACAAATTAATAAAAGAATTAGAATAATTAATAAAAGAATATTATTTATGTTTGTAAAAATATATTTATTATTATAATTGTTATACTTACATGTGCAAAAGTTTCTGGCCAGAATAATTAATAAAAGAATATTATTTATGTTTGTAAAAATATATTTATTATTATAATTGTTATACTTACATGTGCAAAAGTTTCTGGCCACTACTACGAGAAAGATTATTAGTCTATAATATACATATTCTATAATATACTTAAATTATATTTTAGTGTCAATATTTTGTAGCGATAACAGCTGCACAACGATGTAGCATCGACTCAATTAATCGATTAATACAGGTGGATTAAAGCAAGTTGATTTCAGAAATTTCTCGTGAGAGACTGTCCAATTTAGGTAATCTTTGACAAATTGTAATCGGGTCTTCTTATTCTTTTTACTGATTAATGGTTTTTTAATACCTATACGGCTAAAAAGTCCCACATCATGCAGTCTTCGTGTCACAGTACTATGACTAACATTAGCTAGGTTTTTATCCTTCAACTCGCGTGGAATTTCGGCAGCAGTTTTCTTGACATCCGCAGTTGATTTGTGTTTAATGATATTTGCGTTTAATGATTTACTTTTTTAGGTGTTTTTCATGGTCTTCCACTACGCGAATCTTTTAAACCATATCCAAAACGGTATTTTACAATAATATCACGGTTGATTTACCTCGATCGATAATAGCAATCTCACGAGAAATTCCTGAAATCCACCTGCTTGTATTAATCGGTTAATTGAGTCGATGCCACATAGTTGTGCGACTGTTAACGCTGCAAAGGGTATGTCTACAAAATATTGACACTAAAATATAATTTAAGTGTATTATAGAATATGTGAATTAATAATTTTTCTCGTAGTACAAAGTTGCCGGAAACTTTTGCACATGTAAATATAACAATTATAATAATAACTATTTTCACAATAATAACAAATATAAATAATATTCTTTTACTATATTAATTTGTTTCCTATATATTCTCATACTCACATCTCATAATAATTAAAAATCATTAGTTTTTTTTTATTTATTTAATAAATTAGAGTACAAAATGTTATTGGTCTGGAAACTTTTGCACGCCACTGTATATATATATATATTTTTTTTTCCCATTGTGTGTGTGTGTGTGTGTGTGTGTGTGTATTATTGTGACATTGTGTGTTGTGTGTGTGTGAGACAGAAAGTGCGCAATGTCCATATGCCGGTTGGCAATTCCAACTTACATCATACCGTCAAAAAATTTGAACGTTATTAAAAGCCAAGATCTATGCGAAAAACATGTCGCCACACTTAGTAGACCGGTAAGCAAATAACCGTAGACCATTATTTTTTTACGACCGAACATGTCGGTCACGCAACCCCAGAAAAATACTGTACAGATCATTCCTGAAAACAAAATCAGTAGTCAATTCACAAAGTCAATTTATGTCGTTTTTATACTTCAACCATTTCGAGAATTGCACATTAAAATAAAAAAAGGATGAGAAATAACATGTCGTAAAAATAAGTCATTTGCGTTTTGAAGCAATATCGTTTCTGCATTGTTTGCGGTATGTCATTAATTATAAGACCAAAGTTAGATTATTCGATAGGTACGCGCCTATGGGTCTCCTAGCTGAGAACTAAAGATTTCGGCCGAAGTTATCAAAGATAAAAATACTTTCTGTTTTGTGAAAAATCTTAGTCGATTATTAACAATTAGTCGAAATCAACAAGATGGAAAGGAGGAGAGTCAATAAGGTCGATTTTTGAGCCACGAGCTTCGAACATTTTTGATCATATATTTGTATAGGTTAAAAGCTTTCTAAAACACTAGTTAAACATTTTTATACATTGGGATCAATAAAAGTATGAACCTTCAAAGTCTGAATAACGTAACATTTGCAATAGTCAAAGTGTACTTAAATACTTAAATACTTACAGACTTTCTCCTTTATAAGTTAAAAGTCTAACACTATATGTATATATTGTATATACTCAGGTGTTATACACGGATCGTTTTGAAAATCATAAACCCAAAACGCATAAGCCAAAAACTCATAGAACAGACATCAAAATAATGTCTAACTTATTGAAAAATTATTCTACACAGATATTAAAAATAAATGAAACAAGTTAAAACGCTTTAACAATATATAGCATTTCAGTTAGTAGGTTACAAATACATAATTGTACAATCATATAAATATACAATCAAAAACGTTCGACATTTTTTAGCCTAAAAATCAGTCTTATTGACTTTTACTTAATGAGAATATAACTGTATAATTCTTTCTTTATTGGCTTCTTATTATCTTTAAGTATAATATTAAATTAAGTATAATACTAAATTGATATTTAAACTATTTTATATATTTTTTAGTATTTTTTATATATTTTTAGTATCTTGGAAAAATCAAAATAAACATTTGAGTATTTTGTTTTCCTTTGTTTTCCTAACTTGTATCTTTTCTACAATCTAATATTCAATTACTAGTCAATTTTGTTGTTGAATAAGAACGTATATAATTCTTTTATGAAATATAAAACTATAATATTATTTAAAATATTTCATTTAAAATAAGTTATGAACGCTAGTGTGTTTAATAAATTTACTGTAATTAAAAATGACATTATCTTATTATTAGTATTAAATTAAGACACATAGTATACAAAGATAGAAGATTGCAAATATTTATAATTGATTCAAACTTCTTTCAATGTTATTGCCAATTATGAGGAGAGCCCCATGATGGCTGTACCTTATAGTCTTATAAAGACTATTCATTATTAATTCGCCCACTAGTTGCTCACGGATCGAAAGCGATCGTTGTCGAAAACAGTCGACAAATAATCAATCGGTCGGAATTCGCATGCGACAAGAAATAAAATGATACGGTATTTACCGTGAATTCGCGTTTGCCCTCATTATTGCCTACAACGAACCGGTAGTGTACAGTGCACGATAATCATAAAGATTCTATGTGCCAAACTCTAGCGCTCCAGGGCTCTCATTGAGCTCTCTGGCACCTGTAATAAAGCGTTGTTATGCAATTGTTAAACGGATCGAGATACTACCTGCGAATGTCATCGAATTCAGCAACCCCTTGTCGAACATCGTCAGCTGAAGATCACATTCAGCGGATGGTAGCACGTAGGACATCGCTGACGACGAAAAGATACTGGAGAAACTAGCTGGTAGTACTGCCAGCAATAGCAAATAGTTAAATTTTCCATATCCTGGCACACAAAAATGAAAATATCTTATTGCATATATTAAATTAATTCCGTTTTCAAATATCCGTTATCAAATATTCAAAATTATTATAATATATTTAATGTCGTAAAGTTTATATTAATATTGTCGCATTGTCATTGAATAACTTAACTTAGATAGTTACGTACTTATGTGCCAAATAGAAATTCAGTCAGAGACTTTTGTTTTCATTTATTATAAATGTTTGTATTTTTTTATTTATTATAAAAATTTAATTAAGCATACATTACTTGTTTATTTTTCTTGAAGATAAAATAGAATGAGAATATTAAACAAATGATGTCGTGTGATGATAAAATGTTAAATAAATAATACCGAGTCTTATATATAAATATAAGACAATACAATATAATTTTAATTTATTTATTTTTGTTTACCTGTTGCTATAATTGCCCGTTCGAAGTCTGCGGGACCTGAATCCTCAGACTTTACTTCTTCACCTAAAAGTGGAAATAGAGAGTAGTTAAAAGACTCCGATGACATGGTTGTTTCAGATATAATATATAATTAAAATTGAATTAACACCTGATGTACGACGCATACGTTTATACGATTTATACATCGTAAATAAATCAAGAAAGCGTCTAAAAATCATTTTTCTTGCCACTTATCATCAAACACGACTAGATACGCACATATAATCGACGTTATAACTCGTTGTACGAATTTATTGTGAAAATCAGTCAATATTGCAACACTTGGAACTCGTAAATATTATCGACACTTGGAACTTGTAAATATTATCAAAACAGTAAATGTTAGACAATATAAATACTACAACTTCACGGACGTATTAGTTTTATTCGGCACTGTATGCAACAATAATCTCACTGTACAATAGTATAATATCACTCGTTTTTATTTATATAAATGCTCTGTCACCTGTAATTCTTAAATGAATTTATAACATCGTAATTAACTGTTGAAGAGCGAGAAAGAGAGAGAGAGAACTTTTATATTTTATATTATTATTTTATATTATTATTTTATATTATTACTTTATATTATTATTTATATTTTATTTAGGACACATTAAATGATTATGTCCTTTATACTGCGCAAAGAATCTGTTGACATAGTTGAATTTGTATTTTTTAAAGTCGATACATGCAGTTGCAAAGAAGTTAAACACGTTTTCAGTAATACATGGAAATATATTTAAAAGAAGAAAATTATGATAATTATTTCACGTGAGATTACATATACTTATTAACTTTGTAAAACTTGCTTTGCGGGAAACATCACAAGTAGTGATAAAATGCTAATGTAATTTCTTGTTGTTGCACTTCCAATTTGTGTAATTATTCCGTAATCGTGAGGTCGTTATTTCAAAGTTGAGGACAATTACGAGATCGGGAAACGTTGAACAACACGAATACCGTGAGAAGGATCGAATTCGACTAACGATTTATTGACAACATTCGTCCTAATATACTGTCCAAAATATCCACACAGAATCATCCAAAGCATGTTTACAAATGTTATAGAACTCAAGTGAATTTTTCGATATACAGAGTGTATGTCAGGAAGATCGGGACACACTTGAAAATCTCGGAGGGGTTACATTTTAGAAAAAAATGTTAAATACAAAAGTTATAGAGAATAGAGAGGAGCACACTATGGTGATCTTGGTTTTGACCTTGGGGTAAGATGTAGGGGTTATTTGAGGAGTTATTTTATCAAATTTTTTCAAATGTTAATTTCTTCAAATGGGTACTCCTACTTTTGACCCTACGACATTATAGCATATTCGAACGTAAAATTTCCTGCTTTTTTCATTTTCGTTGTCAAAAGTAGGGGTTCTTATTTGAAAAAGCTAATTTGACTCTCAAATAACCCCTACATCTGACCCCAAAGTCAAGATCACCATAAGATGCTCCTTCCTGTACTCTACAACTTTTGTATTTAATAAATTTTTTTCTAAAATGTAACCCCTCCGAGATTTTCAGGTGTTCTGATCTTTCTAAAACATCTTGTATAATTAATCAATGAAATTAATTGAAGCCTGATACCCTTAGAGTTTTTTTAATAGTACAAAAAATGTTTTTTTGAAAAAAATGCAATAAATTACTTTCTTGATATATTTACTTGTATAATTAATAACAAATTGCAATTTAAGTTATAGAATTATAATATTTTAATTGATAACATAATTTAATAATTGCATTAAAATGCATTTCTGCAGTAAATAATGATGAAGCAATGCATACACGCGTGATCTTGCGCGGTGATGCAATATATACCTTCCTTTATTAGCATATTTAGACATTAATTACAATAATATGCTAAACATACGACAAATTAAAGCAATTTTTTAAAATTAGTTTTGTTTGAGTTACACATTTTCATGAGGAAAACTTTTATATAAAAAGATTTTATAAAAAGATAACGTCTACGTAATATTGTATAAACATTTTCTGTACAATTATTTATATGACACAGAAAATATACATGTACTTAAATATGCTAAAATTGTTGTGAATATTTTCAAATATTTATGATTAGTTGACACTGAGTGGAAACGTTAATGCGTATAAAACATGTGCTAAACTAAAATAGAGAAGTAAAGTTGGAAAAAATTTTAAAGATAGAAAATAAAAAATGAAAAAAGAAACCGTAATCGTATCAGGTATCATATCAGATTCATTTTACGTAGCAATTATATTTCTCTATTCTTTACAAATGCTAATTTCTTAGAGAGTAAAACAGCGGAACATTTATAAACTACGCCTATGACGGATTACAATTAATATTTACCAGCCAACAGCCTATTTTAATCATTTTTAATTCACGTATGTGTTAGCAATTCCTAACAATTCCTAATGTGTAGTGCCAATTTAGGAAAAATATTGGAGAAAAAGAACAAAAGGCAAACATTTTAAATAATAAATTCTTTTTAATCAGAGAAACACGGTAGTGTCTCGTGCCAAGTGTACGCGCAGCGCGAGACCGTCTCGTATATTTTTACACGAGCTAATGAGTTGAGAGATTCTTAGGAAAGGTTCAGAAGTCTCCCACCGATCTTGATAAACTTTTAATATGTTCTAGTTTTAAGGCTTTCGTGGCCATTGATATCGTTAACCTGAACTGAACACTGGATGGAGACTGGACATTCCGTGCAGTACGATAAGTCCACCAGACTGGCCCCTTCACAAAACTATTTCGCCAGAAAATATCGTGAAGGTCTGGGAATTTTGAAACATCCTGACAACCTCAACCGTGACAAAGGTCTTCAAGTAAATCCTATTTGGCATACCGTCCTCCCAGGTTTTTTAATTGACCGGCCGATCAATTAAAACATTCTGATTGGCTGACCAAATCAACCCCCCCTCTCCCCACCAGGAACAACGGTATATAAGGACTACCACAACCGAAGAGAGCTCAGAATCGGAGCTCCTAGCCCTGATGATGCAAGCTGCAATGTTTGCGAAACGTCGGCAAAGTGCCCAACACGCACGTGACATCCATCCGGAAACCCTCTCGGTTAGCAAAAAAATTTTTTTACTATTTGTTTTTCAAAATTCTCCCACTAACACTTTTCAAAATTTTGAATTTTTGTTTCCGCCAAATTAAAAGTTATTTTTTTACCAATTCAACCATGTACGATAAAGTTATTTTACGTAACATCATTTTTGAGAATTAATTATAAACGCCTTCGTACATACGTTATTTGTGCCCTTCTATTTTCTATACGTTCTATTCTTCACACAATGTATTTTGCTGTAAGAAGATGTGGACGAAAACTTGGAAAAGATTCACATATAATCATAGAAGTTTATCATGCACAGCATTAAGCAGTTATATAAAATTTGAACACATAAAATCTAAAAAATGACATTAAAAATGTAAAAAAGCAAATATATTATTTGTTTTAATAAAAAAAATTTTTATATAAATTATATTTTTGTTTATATGTACATATATATATATATATATATATACAGGGTGTCCCATTATAAAACATCCAGTCGAATATTTCGAAAACCAAGCCCGGGAGAGAAAAATTTTTCAGACAAAAGTTATTTGGTTTCGAGGGGCCCATAAGATGATACCATTGGTTTGACCTTGAAGAATTATTTGAAAGTTACATGAAAGTCACCTCAATTTTTTTAAATGGCATCCCCTATTTTTTATTACATATTCTTGTAGCTGACCTCGAGAGCTTTCCAAAACACTATAATAAAGTATTTTTTCATGAAGTATTTTCCGAGTTATAAAGCTTGAAATAATTTCTTAATTTTACATAAACTGTAAAATATCTCGTAAAATATTTACTTTTCGATGACCTTACCTCAATACTTTTATGCACAGAATAATGAGAGGAACCAATTGGTGTCAAGAAAACACATAGTTGTTTTTAAGAAAAAATATGCAATTTGTAACTAACAATTACATATTTTTTCTTAAAAACAACTATGTGTTTTCTTTACACCAATTGATTCCTCTCATTATTCTGTGCATAAAAGTATTGAGATAAGGTCATCGAAAAGTAAATATTTTACGAGATATTTTACAGTTTATGTAAAATTAAGAAATTATTTCAAGCTTTATAACTCGGAAAATACTTCATGAAAAAATACTTTATTATAGTGTTTTGGAAAGCTCTCGAGGTCAGCTACAAGAATATGTAATAAAAAATAGGGGATGCCATTTAAAAAAATTGAGGTGACTTTCATGTAACTTTCAAATAATTCTTCAAGGTCAAACCAATGGTATCATCTTATGGGCCCCTCGAAACCAAATAACTTTTGTCTGAAAAATTTTTCTCTCCCGGGCTTGGTTTTCGAAATATTCGACTGGATGTTTTATAATGGGACACCCTGTATATATATATATATATAAACATCCACGCAAATATACTTCACATTGCGGTAATAGTGTATGTATTATAAATACATGTGTATGTATGTATGTATATGTACGTACATGTATGTATATATGTATGAAAAAAATAAATTGACAAAAATAGAAATTTCTATGTGAAACGTAATATACATCTTGAAGGCAAGATCACCAATTAACTGATTAACTATTTAACTAATTAATACAAAATCTAACAAAATTTTATACATGAAATTGATGAAAAAATTAATTAACAAATATTAATAACAAATATTATTTCTAAACATATATATATATATATATATATATATATATATATATATATATTTATATATATATATATATATATATATATATACATATATATATATATACACATTTATGATGTATTAATATAATAATTTATATAAGTAATATTAATAATATTATTGAACTTATTATTTCATTTATTTAAGAAATAACAAACTAAAAAACAGAAAACACAAGGAACAAGAAATCAAACATAAAAACGATAAAGGTGTGAAATAGAAAAAGCGCATCAAATTTATACTTCTCATATAAAATTTCTAAAGAATTTGATTACATATAAAGAATTTAATTTACAAAAATAGTATTTCTACGCAAAGACTAATATATATTTAATGAACAATAGTACTTTCTGGTTTATCACTTAAAAAATATTAGACTAAAAAAAATAATGCTTATTTAAAAAGTGCAAGAAAGAACCAAATATATTATCATTAAAAAGAAGTAAATTCCAAATGTTACTACATTTATATATTACAAAATATATTTTATATAATAAGTAATATTTTGTAAACATATTTTTGCATTAAATTAGATTTAACGCAAAGATTTAAAGAAATACGTACAATCTTAGGAGATTATCTACAATTTCAATGCATTTACAATTAATATAAAATGCGAAAGACATTAATATAAAATAAAAAACATTAATATAAAAAACAGAAGCAAAGTAAAACATAAATATAAAATGCAAGAGATAGCATAATGCAAAAGACAATAAAATGAAAAGAAACTAGAGCTCTAATAACAAACAAATTATATTAAAGAAAAATTTCAAAAATAGACATAATTTCAACAACAAGCATTTAATAATACACGTATTCAATAATTTTATTAATTATAAAAAATGTTTGAAAATTAATAAATAATATCTTTTATGTACAGTATTAAAAATGAAACGGACGCGCCAAGTGTGTCTGCTGTTAGAGACGTAAACATTTTAGGTCTTATCAGAGGCGTATCAAGGGTATGGCAGGTATGGTACGTGTCCTGGGCGCCATTTGAACGGAGGCGCCAATGGCATCGCGCTATAAAGCAGTTTTTATTAATATATTTTATCAAGCACTGTAGATGCATGGATATAATGCGTGAATATGTGTGTATTGTAAATAACTTTAGGTAGTAGATTTTAAGGTAGTAGCAACAAAATAATTAATTTTGTTATTATTATCTTAAAATCAATTATCGATAGTTACTATCTTTAAATTGGTCCAGTAATAAAATGATTTATTTTGTTTATTTTCCAGCAATAATATAAATTATTTTATTATTAAGCCAATTAAAGATTTCGAAAAAAATGCAATTTCTTTGACAATAGAGAATTATATTTTCGGTAAAATTGTATGCTAAAAATAACGTGGTTTCTTTAATTTTTTAAAATAAACTAGTGTAGAAAGAGAAGAAACTGAAAAAACTGACTTCGAACACGTCATAGATCAATTTGAAACAGCAAAAGCAAGGTAGGTGCACTTATAATTTTTATGTAATGCCATAATATAATGTAATGTTAGATAAAAGATTAACGACCTTTTTGAGCTGATATTATGATAAAAAAGATTACTAGATATTTGGATAAGAGCGCAATTTCAGTATTTGCCATAGGAGTTATTTTCTTTAGATACGCCTCTGAGTCTTATTATATATTCAAATTTTATATAATTACTCAAGCTGTGCATGATAAAAACTTCCGTGATTGTATATAAATTTCCTCCTAGTGTATTCGTCATCTTCTAGGAAAATGTGTTGCGCGAAGAATTGAGCACATGGACGGACACAAATAGCGTATGTACGGATTTATAATTCTTGTTTACGCGTTTATTAATTCTCAAAAATAATATTACACAAAGTAATTTTATCACACATAGCAAACAAACATAAGATTAATACAATTATTTATTTAATAAACCAGGCTATTCTCAGACGAACGGTTTCACAATGCCAATATCAAATTAGTTAAAGAGATTCTCCAAAATAACTGTTTTCCATTACATATCATCAATAAACACATAAATATTAGACTCAATGCATTAAAAAACCATGGAATTGATTGTTGTACACCCGATAGGGTGCCATTGGACGGTACAAAAAATAGAATGGTTATTCCATATATTAAAGGTCTTAGCAAGAATCTGAATAGGAAATTAAATAATTTTGGTGTTGATGTTGTATTCCCTGTCCCTAAAACTCAACGGTATTATCAAGAAATGGAAAGATGGACTAGTTGATTTAAAATAAACTGAAATAATCTACAAATTGAATTGCACTCGGTGTAATGCTTCATATATTGGTCAGACAAAGAGACATCTCTAAACACATATAAACGAGCATCGTAATAATATAAAAAAGCAATGATGGTCTCTTTGTTATTAGTAAACATCACGTTTTTCAGTCTCATAATTTTGACTGGAAAAAAATCTGAAATTTTACATAAAGAACCGAATACTAAAAAGAGAGAGAGATCGCTGAAATGTTCTTCATAAAGAAATATTGCGATGCCATTTTGCAGAGTAACAGAAACTCACTGCAGTTTATGATAAGGTTATTGATACTTTTTAATTTCTACATCAAGTGTAATTCCGGAATTTCTTTACTGCTACATTTTTGAATGTTAATATATTTTTCATACCATTTTTAATATTCGTGAACATTGTTGTTTTTACAGTTTTCATACTTTTAGCTTTCGACACATTGGTACTGTTTATATAATCTTACCCCTCGACATATACATAAATATTGTTATTATTTATTGCTTTATTTCTGACATTGGTTTCTATCATTGCGTATTGTAACAGTTACTTGTGAAATGTCGTTATAATATAATGTGTCTCACACGAAGTAATGGCATTATTTTTACTCATTAAGTCTGACGAAGTTATGTATGCGACGTACAAAATATGTGAGTTCTATAATATAATTAATTATACACGTTTCTATCCGTCGTTAATAGTCCTCAATTTAAATTAGCTTCTAGCATGATGTAACTTGGACGCAATGTCAACAAGACAGATATCCAACGTTTACCATTTATAGTTATATGTAAAAATCATACACTTGATAAGGATAAATCAAAGATCGAAATATAGTGTTAACCGACAATCAATAAAATTGGCCAGACAAGTCAATAGTAAAATTGAAAAGAAAGAAACTTGATTTTTATTTAAATAAAATTCCAAAATCTCAAACGTGTGTTCCTAAAATTTCTTACGTGTATCCAATTAATAATATATAATAATATTCAAGTTAAAATAAAGCTAAACAAAATTATTTATTTAACGTTTTTGATAATAACACAAAAAAGTCTAAAAAGTCTAAAAACATGTTTTTCGTTCTTGCCCTACACACGTCAGGACATAGAGATTAGTGTAGTGATGACCGTTTCTCGTTTTATACACAGTCTTTCTTATCTCTAACAACAAATAAGACGTATAACCAATTTGACATTTATACATTGTGTTTTAATCATGAAAAACAATAAAAGTACTTGCCAGAGATTTTATTAGATAATTTTTACAAACAACTTCTTATAATTCAACAAAGACTCACTTTTACAGTCAATTAATTAGTCTACATCAGATAAATTTATTTCGATTCTCTCCTGTTTGATAGCGAATCTTGTTAACGGTCATCACTCCACCGAATCTTCCAATCCGGAGGAACAAATGACAGCTATTTTAAAAAACTTGATTACGGCATTCTTATTACCATGAGGGTACAGTTCCATAAACCATACTTTTTAATGTGACGACTATTAATCTGATACCACTGAAGAGGACTCCGTGAGTTCGAAACGCGTTTGACATTTATGTATCACTATTATGTTTAATATATGTAATTTATTTCCTTTACATTTTATTTTCTTTTCGCATAAATATTGAGCTCCTTGAGTGTATATTCAGATATTAAAAATTATTAAGTAACGTAAGTTTTATTTATGTATTATATATATTTATATACATATAATATATAATTTTCATAGTCTTAAATACATTTAAAAATTAGTATTATTAAAATTAAAGTGTTATAAAAATTAAAATATATATAAATATAAAACTTACTATATGTGTATATAGAATCTACTAAACACATACATTTTTTGCTTGATTTTTCTTTAATTTTTAAATGTATTTTAAAAAAGTGTGTGTGTGTGTGTGTGTGTGTGTGTGTGTGTGTGTGTGTGTGTGTGTGCGTGCGTGCGTGCGTGCGTGCGTGCGTGCGTGCGCGAGCGCATGCGTGCGTGTAAAGCAAAAACAATAAAATTTTTTGTAAAAAGGATACTAAACATAATATTACACATAAATATGGAAATAAATATTAACACAAGTACAATTCTTACTTCGATATTAATATATGCACATTATTATATATTCAGCAATCATAGATTACATTTCAATGTATTTCTAATAAATTGTTCCACATTTACACACAGTTGAAGAAATATTGTGAGATATATTGACGCAGGAAGTCATTACGTATTACATATTCATTATGAATCGCTAACTTGTATTCGTAATTTTTTTTCCAATGATTTTTTCTTTCCACAAATTATGAATTCACTTAAGCTATAAGAAAAAGGATCGATAAGAGCGTTTTTTGTTTTGTAAAGAATTTTCAAAAAATTTTTTTATATTGTATGATCATTAGTAATGTCAAAAATAATAATTAGGTAAGAAAAAACTCAATCCGTAAAGCTAAAATTAATTATTAGTTTAAGTAAAACGGCTTGATATTATTATTACTTAAACCCTTTTTGTGACTAATAATAAATGAACTAATAAAATATTTTTGCTAGTTATACTGCTTATTATACTGTTTATTACTATTATATTACTTTACTATCATATTAACATTTTCGACAACATGTATGTCGTCTCTAAGGAAAAAGAATCATCGAGTTCTGAGCAGTCATCAGTAGAAAATACTTAAAAGTCACGATCGTAGTGTATAATATGTCCAACAATCCAAAACAGGAAAACAAATAGAATCAATGTACAAATCAATTTTACAATTCACCAATAATTACCCAGAAATTATTTTCACCAGAGCAGACAAAGGCAACGTCGCGGTAGCCTTAAATAAAGAATTTTACACAAGAGAAGTAGAAAAAATCCTGGAAGACAAAAACACTTATACCAACATTAAAAAGAATCCCATCAATAATATAGAGAAAACACTAAATAATACTGTCAAAGAATGGTTTGACAGAAAATATATCACAAAACTAGAATTATGTAGATTGAGATCAAGTGACTTTCTTCTTCCAAAAGCATACGGACTCCCTAAAATACACAAAGAGAAACTAAGTTTTAGAATAATAGTCTCCTCTGTTAACACCGCTCTGCACAATATAGGTTCTTATTTGCAAAAAATAATTTCAAACAACATCCCTAAAGCTAAGAGTAACACGATAAACAGCAAAGAACTCTATAACAAACTCTCAGGCCTAATTCTAACAAACTCTGAAACTATCTTCTCATTAGATGTCGTATCCCTTTTCACTAACATACCAATAGAATTAGCTATCGATAACCTATCAAAAAGATGGGCCCATATCGAACCTCACACAAAAATTCCAAAAACAGATTTTATTAACACTATCAAATTCTTAATGAATTCAACGTACTTTTCCTTTAATAACAAAATATACAAACAATGTTTCGGTACACCTATGAGCTCACCTCTATCCCCAATATTAGCGGACATTGTTATAGAAGACCTAGAACAATCAATTTTAAACTCTCTAAATTTTTCCTGTAAATTTTACTTTAGATATGTCGATGACATTATTATATGTGCTCCAAAAGATAAAGTCAAACAAATACAAGATCGTTTTAACAGTTATCATGGCAAACTGAGATTCACTATAGAACCCAGTATTAATGGAAAGATTAATTTATTGTAAATAAAAACAAGATATACAGGGTTGGGCAAAAGTCCGGAAACAGTCAAATATCTCGAAAAGAATCAACTATAGAGAAAAATATGTAAATAGCAAAATTGTAGGGCTTAATAAAATGTACCTAATGATGGCTAAAAATTTGACTTTGGATGTAGGACGAAAATCATATAAAGGTCAAATTAAATTTTTTAAATGGAACTGCCTACTTTTTATTGCATATTCTTGTAGCTTATCTCGAGACCTTTCCAAAACACTATAAATAAATGTTTTTTCGTTAAGTATTTTTCGAGTTATGAAGGTTGAAATAATTTCTTAATTTTACATGAACTATAAAATATCTCGTAAAATATTCACTTTTCGATAACCTTACCTCAATACTTTTATGCACAGAATAATGAGAGAAATCAATTAGTGTAAAGAAAACACATAGTTGTTTTTAACAAAAAATATGCAATTTGTAACTAACAATTACATACTTTTTCTTAAAAACAACTATGTGTTTTCTTTACACTAATTGATTCCTCTCATTATTCTGTGCATAAAAGTATTGAGGTAAAGTCATCGAAAAGTGAATATTTTACGAGATATTTTATAGTTCATGTAAAATTAAGAAATTATTTCAACCCTTATAACTCGAAAAATACTTAACGAAAAAACATTTATTTATAGTGTTTTGGAAAGGTCTCGAGATAAGCTATAAGAATATGCAATAAAAAGTAGGCAGTTCCATTTAAAAAATTCAATTTGACCTTCATATGATTTTCGTCCTCCACCCAAAGTAAAATTTTTAGTCATCATTAGGTACATTTTTTTAAGCCCTACAACTTTGCTATTTACAATTTTTCGCTATAGTTGATCCTTTTCGAGATATTTGACCGTTTCCGGACTTTTGCCCAACCCTGTATATTGACTGGTATCAAAAAAATACATTTTCGGGAAGATTCCTATCATATTTCTTAGATCACCCTTTAATTCATAAAATAGGCACAGTTTATAATTTAATAGACAAAGCGATATTACTCTCGCACTTTCACCAGAAAAATATACATTTTTGCATTAATCTTCTATTAAATAATGGGTACCCTCTCGACCTAATTTTCAACTGCTTACGGAAAAGAATCAACAAACTTACCAACAATGTTAATAATAGAAAAAAAGAACATTCAAACAGCTCGAATACTAACAACCAGAAACAATACTTAGTTTTACTATCAAAAATATCAAAAATATCACTAAGAAAATATCAGCTCGTATCAATAACTCTGAAGTGGATTTAGGATTAAGATGCAACAAATTGAACAAATTCATCAAGGTATAAAAAGACAAAACCGAAAAGTTCACTAAGAACAATGTTATTTATAAGATCCAATGTAAAGACTGTGATGCATCTTACGTTGGACAAACCAAAAGACAACTTAAGACAAGAATAAAAGAACATAAATACAATGTTAAATTGGACCCATCAAAGCATTCGGTAATTACTGAACACATGTTGAATTACAACCATTCGTTTGACTGGGAAGACGTTAAAATTCTTGATACCAAATATAATTATCAGAAACGTTTGAGTATCGGAAGTGATCTATATTAAATCACAAAAGGCAAGTATCAATTTACAAAAAGATTCCGAACAGTTGAATGATGCTTATTTAGAAATTATCTCAAGTCTTGCTGAAGAATAATATTAAAAACATCTTTGACTTTGTTATATCCAAACATATGAAAGATAATACATTGTTGGTTGGTTGGTTTTCCCTTCTTAAAATTTATGTTTTTATGTCTGCGTTATTGAAGACGTCTATTTGATTTTCAATCTTAGTTCGTCTCTATTGTAACATCTGTTAAGACATTCTAATAAGAAGGATCATGTGATGGGATTGAGAGAGGCAAGAACAGGTACTGCTCTTCAATTCAAATATTCTTAAATTTATATAGAAAGCACTTCTCACCTATTAGTAACAATAACTATCTACAAATTTTGGATTTGAATTTTCACCAAACTCTTGATAATACAACTCTTGCTTCTCTTTCCTCTCATTATCACATAGTACGTTCTTCAGGTCACCACTCCACAGACATTTCCAATTCGAGGGAGTCACTGACATCAACTCCTCCAACACCATGACGACACCGTGACAACGAGATTGTGTCTCCTACGTGACCTATCTACTCGGCTTCGTTTAACTGTAAATTTGTTTTGATTTATGCGTTACTGAAGAAGGCTCAGTGAGCCGAAACGCGTCTACATATGTGCAATTTTGTTCACGAATTATTTTATGAATATTTGTAATGAGTTTATCACCACACCACATATACATATGTTTTTGGGGTAAATATTTCGTTTAACGGACCACCCTTCAATGACCTTGACCTTGACATATGTTGTCAAGGTCATCCTCCTGAGTGACCTTCTGGAGGTTTTAGCCGTCGCTCGTTTTTTATTAAAAAATTATTAACAAAAAAAGATTTGAAAAATAGCGAATTGGAACACATCCACACGCACACACACACACCCCAATTTTGACATATATTGTCAAGGTCATTCTCCTGAGTGACCTTCTGAAGGTTTTAACTGTCGGTCACTGCTCGTTAAAAAGTTATGAACAAAAGAAGTTTGAAAAATTTGGCACTTATTTCGAATACACATTTACACATTTACCGCCAATGATCAATGAACAAAAGAACTTTCACCACATTGTGTGTGTATATGGCATTCCTACTATTGTTAATATTTCTATGACTTTGAAACGGAATCCGAAAGTAAACTAATATACGATAGATTTTCGTACAGATAACATTCTGATAATCTGTCTTAAAATGAAACCTCATTTCGCATTGAAAAGTATACGCGTGGAGGCAGTGTGTTCCGCCCCCCCTACGGGGGGGCTCCACTATCAAAAACTACACACATAGGTGTGGGTGGAACTTGCTTCGCGTGGAAAGTTTCCACGTGGAGGCAGTGTGTTCCCCCCCCCCTACGGGGGGGCTCCACTACCGAAAAACTACACACATAAGTGTGGGTGGAACTTGCTTCGTGTAGAAAGTTTCCATGCAAAGCAAGTTCCACCCACACCTATGTGTGTAGTTTTTCGATAGTGGAGCCCCCCCGTAGGGGGGGCGGAACACACTGCCTTCACGCGGAAACTTTCCACGCGAAGCAAGTTCCACCCACACTTATGTGTGTAGTTTTTCGGTAGTGGAGCCCCCCCGTAGGGGGGGCGGAACACACTGCCTCCACGCGGAAACTTTCCACGCGAAGCAAGTTCCACCCACACCTATGTGTGTAGTTTTTCGATAGTGGAGCCCCCCCGTAGGGGGGGCGGAACACACTGCCTCCACGCGTATACTTTTCAATGCGAAATGAGGTTTCATTTTAAGACAGATTATCAGAATGTTATCTGTACGAAAATCTATCGTATATTAGTTTACTTTCGGATTCCGTTTCAAAGTCATAGAAATATTAACAATAGTAGGAATGCCATATACACACACATTGTGGTGAAAGTTCTTTTGTTCATTGATCATTGGCGGTAAATGTGTAAATGTGTATTCAAAATAAGTGCCAAAGTTTTCAAACTTCTTTTGTTAATAACTTTTTAATAAAAAACGAGCGACGGCTAAAACCTTCAGAAGGTCACTCAGGAGGATGACCTTGACAACATATGTCAAGGTCAAGGTCATTGAAGGGTGGTCCGTTAAACGAAATATTTACCGTTTTTGGCTGTATAAAAAGGCTTATATTTATTCCAATTTATAAAGTCCAAAAACACTTATAAACAAAATATCTAAAAAAACAAAATGAAAAAGTAATACAATAAAAAAATGTTAAACCTCTGTAATTCTCAATTCTACAATAAAACTTTACGAACGATCATTTTCTTTGCCAGTAGAAATTAAAACTCGAATGAAAGGAGACTAGTTGACATCAAACTGGCATATGATTGGTGAGCTGCGAGCCGACTTGGTTTTGTCAGACTTTAAACCGCAGTGATTCACCAACTTTTTGAAATCTAGATTCGATATTCTCACATGCCTCGGTGGTCGAATTGGTATGACACCCGCACGGAATGGGGGAGTTCCAGGTTCGAATCCTGGCTGAGGTAATATTTTTCGCAATAATTTCTTCATCTCACAAGTCGATATAATATTTTATTAATCTCCTAAAAATGGAAATCAAATCTAGATTTCAAAAAGTTGGTGAATCACTGCGGTTTAAAGTCTGACAAAACCAAGTCGGCTCGCAGCTCACCAATCATATGCCAGTTTGATGTCAACTAGTCTCCTTTCATTCGAGTCTACAATAAAACTTACAATGGTTATAATTTTGATAGAGGAAGAATTAAGTTTATAATGATCAACTAATAGTGATCACCTATTTGTCAAAAGTTTAGACATCTATATGTTAATAAAAAATTAATTTTTTTATCATTTAAGTTGTATTCATCTTCACATTGGGAACGACTTACATATAATACGTGTAATCTAAAATGATAATAGATGATAGCAGTATAAGTATAAATTTTTTTTATTAGTTCAAAAGGGTTTAAGTACTATAATAGTATATCTAAACTAATAATTAATTTCGGTTTTATGGATCAAAATTTTTTTTCATTAATGGTTATTTTTGATATTTCTGATGATTATACAATACAAAAAAATCTTTTTTTTTCTTCCGCAACTGAAGTACATACCTATATAGACAAATAGGCTGTCTGTAATTATCGTTCTCGTGTCGTTACGATAATTCGTGTTGCTAAAAATATTTCAGTTTTCTGGCATTTAATTGTTGATATGTATGTGTATATATTCTTTATATAATCTAAACTTTTATGCACCCGTGTGTGTATGTGTGTATATAATGTGTGTGTGTGTGTGTGTGTGTGTGTGTGTGTGTGTGTGTGTGTGTGTGTTTCTTAATAATATAATTTCTTCTGTCTATATATTTATGCTAATAATATCACACAAAAACATTTATAAAAAGTTATCTAAGTATAAAAAAACAAAAATAAAAATATATGAAACTTGCAAAAATTTTAGGAAAGAGTTTGGGCGATAACTTGCCTTTAGGTTTCATTAAAGTATCTTTTTCTATCGTCAAGAATAAGATACGCAGCAATCGAGGGTAGTAAAATAAATTCGTGTTACGCCACCAACTTTTATTCGTCTAT
Source organism: Crematogaster levior (assembly GCA_901521435.1). Classification (NCBI taxonomy): domain Eukaryota; kingdom Metazoa; phylum Arthropoda; class Insecta; order Hymenoptera; family Formicidae; genus Crematogaster; species Crematogaster levior. The sequence goes on from CABEGB010000611.1 coordinate 304,714, forward strand.
CTTAGTCGTGCGTGTACCACCCTAAGAAGAATATTCTTTGGGAATGTTTCTTCAGCTGCACATGCACAATGATGCGCGACAACCGTTAAACTGGACGATTGGCTACAAAAATATAGTCGAGATGAAAGAAGTGTATAGTTGATGACGACGTCGATGACAGGCGTGCACCGCGTGGAACGGAACAGGTTACTAAAAGAACTTATACAATTTTCTCGCGTATCAACAAGAAAAAGTCATCTCCCACACCCAAACCCACAATTGCGTGAGAACATCATGGCAGTTAGAAAAACTCTGAGAAACAATGTTTCTTTTCGATCGCTCCCAAGTTGTTTGCCAGGACAGCACGGAGAAATATTTTTTTGATCTACAAAATTTGCATAGACTACATTCCACGGACTCGCACATTTATAATAGCTGAGCTCTTTGCGCGCAAGAGTCTTTTACGATTCGAAAAGAACACTTGAGAAATTCGAATGTCATTGAAGCACTTGTGTTGTTTTGTCTTTCTGACGCAGGTCAAAACACATTTGTGTCACATGGAATTTTTGCGATAACCGTGTCGAGATTTAAAATTAGGTTTCTACTCGAAAATTATTGTCTACTGGTGCATACTGGTTTGACAGTTCGGCACGCAGTTTGTCAGTTCGATTTATGTTATTCTGTCTAGAAGATTTTTTAAATAGAATAATGCAATTGGTATCGAAAAAACTCTAAAGAAAGATTGGTCTTGGATATATTCAAAACCTTTTTTAGATGATAATTATAATGATTTATAAATGGAAAAAATAATAAGATGTCAAATCTTAGTCTTATCCTACGTACGTTCCATTTTCGTTGATGTTTTTCCGTTCAGAATTGTTCTATCATCGGATTCACCTCTCTTTTGGAATTCACTTTTTCCGAATGTCATCGTAAGAACAATGCCGAAATCGGCATCGCGTTATATATTTTGTACATCGCAGGTATTCTGTATTATCACGAATCAGTAAACACAGATGATGATAACCGATGAAACTATATATACTTCTACGAGTTCATCCGCAATTGTCAATCGTAAATATCGACAACAAAAATGCATGAATTAACACAGCTTCTGCCCAACATCCGTGAAAACGATAACGTCACATAAACTCTTCAAGAAAACGAATTGCACATTGCTGAGCAAATGTAACAATCATGTTAATATGTAAATTATTCCAGTGTATACGATGCAAAGTGAAATTCCAAATTCTTAGCACATAAAGTCGTTACTCATTGTTTGCCTTATGGTGCTTCGCGGGTAGCAAATTACGATTTATCTTATCTTTATGTACATGTGATAATTTTCCGATCTTTGATGGGTTTTATGATCTTTAGGGCGACACGCAGCTTTTGAAAGACCACTGTAAATCAAAACATGACGAATCTGTAAATTCAGGTGTCAAAGAATTTACATTTATCTGGAAGTAGGCTTTCCGAGAAAGATAATACTTGCATTAATTATTCTGCAAATAAATTAATAAACATTCTACGAATGTCTATTTATCGTAAACGTGTAAATGCAAGTAAGTTATATTAAATTACATAATGTATTGAGCGTCGTTTATGTTAAGTGTTTTGCATATCAAAAAGTTTGAGTTTTATAGTGTCTCTTAATAAGCATATTCTTTTACGAAGATACAGTTCAGTTTCTGTACAAAGCGTATATGATTTTTTTTAAGTCACGCGAATATGTGAAGACGTAGAAAATTAAAGAAGAAAGTTTAAATAGCACTAGATATGCACATACGATAAATAGATAATTATAACGTATACATAATTATATATGCGAGTATATTTTGAAAAATAAAATAGCCTAGTAAAACAGGTGATTTGTACAGAAACATAAAATGAGCTTTAACGGATTGCGTGACTTTAATTACGTTTGACCTTCCGCTTTTAAGTTCTGCAATTAATTGATAGTCATGTTACGAAATGACGATGTCAACCGGCGATAGAAAAAGAGGACCGTATGCTCTTTTCTTTATACAAAACCATATAAAATAAAAATTACAGCATTAATATTCTGACGAAACTATTAATACGGATTACCTTATACTATATGAATTATTCATAAAGCAGGAAGTGTACGTTATAGTGTATTACTTATGATAACATATGCAGTATCTTTTCTTTATCTGTCATCTATGGAAAAACCGAACTTGTTATATTAGTTACTCGCATTGCATTTTAATTTGTATTTTAATTAGCATTTTAATTAGCATTTGATTAATTTACACAGCTAACAGACATTATTAATATCGCTGTATTAAAGCTGCTTTAATTGAGCTATTGCTTGAATAGCGTGTCATTTCCTGTAGTTATTTCAATGAGAATCACTTATACCGTTCAAGTTTATTGTCATGAACATTAAGCATCGGCGAAAAATATAGCAATCGAGCAGTAGTTATTTGTTATCAATAAAGTTTAAAAAATAAGACTTTTTACTAGAAATAATAATTCACCGGATAGCTAAATCATTCCTGATAAACAATATTTGCTCAGCTAATCATTTGTGAATTGTACAGATACAACAAAAATTTAATTAGCACTTAATTCCCATGGCATTATGAATAAATTGCACGTTTGTCACATCCGATGAATAATTTACAAACGATCCAACGAATCACGATAACTCTCAATCTATTTCTGACGCTAACCCCGCGGTATTTGCATAACTCTTATTAAATGATGAAACTGTTAGTAAATGATATTAATGATCTGCGTCTTGTTTACACATCGCCAAAAACGTCATCCAAAAAAGATCGGATTTAATAACATTGTCTCGTTAATTACTATCAGTTTTTGATTGAGCATTGATTGCAGTTTTTTCCATTTTTGCTAATTTATATAGATAACATTTTCTCGAAATGAATGGGTATCTTGATGCTAACTTTTAGTTGACATTTTGATTCGTTACACGTGGAAAATCATGCGCAAATCTTGTTTATTATATAAATAAATATTTATTCTGCATTATAACTTTTAACACTTGCATAATGTAATAGTGCAATTTTAATTCACTGACAAGCTCTCTGTTAATCGTTTACATATTTTATCAGAATATAAATGTTCTTCAAGCAACTCAGGCAAAGCATTTGTGTAAGTGACATAAAAACAATTTTAAACTAAATAAAAAACGATAAGTTATTTCTTATTCTACACAGTAGAGTGAATAAAAAATATAATTCTTCAATAAACGTTTTAGAGTAATGAATTAATAACATCGTTATCTTAAAAGGATAATTAATCAGAAGCAGATATGACACGCGTGGTCTCAAAACATTGTATTCCGAGAAATATAAAATTGCGGTAAATACATTAAATTTCGCTTGATTTCAGTTTAAAATCAGTTATGCGTAACAGCTTTCATTAGTATGATTCGCTTCATTATATACTAGCTTACGAAAGCGCACATGTTTTTCTGTAGATCGTAAGAAGACTTTGCACCGCGAATGAAAACAATTTCTAAGATCGCGTGTCAAGAGGATCGTTGGCCCCGTCGTTGATAGGTGCCACTGGTCATGCACTCGAACGCGTCACAAAATGGAACGAGACGCTCTTCTTCCTTATTTTATATCATTCACATTGATATAAGAAACATTCTTTTTACAATTTTCTATTATACAAATATGCAATACATATACAATGTTTTTGCTTTAATGACGTATTTTTACGTAGTAGATATTGATCTGGGATTTCACGATTACGCATTTTCTAGCAAAACAAAGCATATTTTCCACCGCTCTTTTTTCCCCCGATTGCTTCATTTCTTGCGGTTGTGTTAGTTAAGCTCACAAGAAATATATCATCCATTAGTGTTTAATTACATCTCAACCGGTGGATCTTAATGCTAACAGCACACGACAGATAATCGATGGCAGACAATCTGTCAAAATATCAACCATTGATTCTTATCAAACAACACTCATGTTCGACTAAAAAGGATTAAAGCCTTAAACATATGTAGCTAGTAGACGAACTTGTAGAGGAACTCTATCGTCGGTATTATTAAAATCGGATAAAAATATGCACTTTGCACTGTTATAATTTACGGAATTTGTGGAATGGTTATTAGCTGGTTTTATTGATTAAATTTTTTTTATTTATTAATTAAAATATAACAGCAGCTGCACTGATTGCATGGAAAATTCTTCATTTGTAATAAAATGCATCATGTGATGACGCTATTCATTTATAAATAATTCATAAAGATCGGGCCCTTTGTTTGCGCAGTGTTTCTGCGAATCATATCTCTCTCTCTACTCATACACATTTCTTCCTCCAATTTATTGTGTCGTCATCATGTATCGTCGATTTCTCGGGACTATATAAGCGCGTGACCGTGTTATAAGTCATGATAAACTTCTCAGTTCGGGATAAGGGTCGATCCGGAACGACCCCGAGAAGTAGCTATCTTCTCACCCGTTATCCAAAGCTCAAGATAACAGTTCGCAGCGAAAAGGGGGAGCGGACTTGGAAATAGCACGGTTCAATATAAAACGACTGTGTTGCCTGAACGAAACGATCAGTTTGCTTCGTCAACAATATTGGTGTCCTCTCACGGAAATATCGGACGAAAAACATCATTTTGTGTAAGTATTTCTGTTTAAATATTACATTTTCAGCACATCCGTAATAATATTTGTAGTATTCCGTATTTCAAAGAATTCAATGGTTGAAAAGTCGAAGAGGGATGCTAGTCTAAATTCTCTCTGTCTAACGCACTCGTGGTGAGAAATGATACATTAGTAAAATAAAGTATCGTCGTTAAATCGAATCGAATAAGATTATATACAGTAGTATGCGAAACACATCAGCTAATTTTATATAGATATTTTTAATAATTTTAAAGTGCTAAAATGTAAATAAACAGAACTCATGCTATAGAGAGCTTTAAAATAGAAAATATATATTTCTGATTTAATTCAGGAATAATATAGCTAGGAATAATGTACATTAACTCATTGATTCATTAATGATACAAAAAAACTTATTCTTTTGTGCCAGAAAGTGTATCAAAATCCAAACAAAATTCATTTCACAATCGATTGAAATATAATCTATGCATATAAATGACCAAATCAGAAATAATTTACAAACTACTTTTAACATCTGTCCAAGGACATTTTAGATCAACATTTGTATGGTACCGTATCTAAATTCCTATGGCCAAAAATTCTGTCATTTAAAATTTGTATAATTTTACTAGCAAAATAAGATTCTATTTTAAATTCATATTATCTGTAGTATTATTATAACACAGTGTATAAGATTGCGTTCAGATTCTCTACCCAAGTAACTATAACAGTTAGAAGTTGTTATAGTACATGTCACGTATGTTATAGTACTTCTAGTATTATAGTGCACCCGAGTGGGGAATCTGAACGCAACCCTATTTGTTTATAAAATTTAGCAGAGTAGATAATCAATTTATCGTTGTATGATAAATATCATGTGTTGAAGAGTATCTGTTTAAACCTTTAGATGACTCTGTAGGTTATATTTAAATCCTTTTAGCTGCATTCAACAAGCTGCATTCAATTTAATACAATTGTTCCTTTTTAAAAATGAAAATTGTCTTGATAAGTTTTCTTCAAAAATTTGGTTTTAGAGAAATTTAAAATATTTACTGAAATATAAGTAGATGATTAAATATTTTTATTACTAATTCTTATTTTATACTAATCGGGAAATTGTTAAAAAATTTATTTAGAAGCTGAAAATTAATTAGTTAAATTATAATTTATAATTTCGATATGTATTTTAATTATCAAAATTAGAAGAAAATCACATCCTTATATACAAACTTAAAATTTTTTAAATAACAATACATATAAATATATATAATTATATATAAAATATGTTTGGACATATTATCAAAACACTCTGTTATATAATCTCTGTTTGTATATATAGAAAAAAAAAATAAAAATAAGAATTAACAAATAATTAAAAACTAACTTTGCATTGTTTATCTTACAAAAAGTAAAATGATTATATTAAATTATGTAATATTTTATACATAATTATATTTTATATGCGATTATTACATTTATATAATTATAAATGGACAATTTTTTTCTTATTTTCTCAAACTTCACTTTTTCTTAAAAAAAACAATGCAAAAATTATTCTTTAATTTTTTAATTCTTTTTCTTTTTACATTTACAAACAGAGATTATACAAGAGAAAAAACATGTAGAACATATTTTTATATGTAATTATAATATATATTTAATATTAATATTTTACATTATTATTTAAAATATAATTATAATATATATATATATATATATAATATATATATATATATATATATATATATATATATATATATTTAAATATATTTTTACATAAAAAATTTTTTACTGTAAATTTATACAAATTGCAAAAGGGAATGACAAAGAGAGGAAATGAGGATAGTCAATGCATTGGATTTCTTTTCTGATTTTATTATGAAAGAAAAAGGAGATAAAATGAAGAAAGAGATGAGAGAAGGATAGTTTATAGGAACATCGCATACACAAAATGGTTAATTATCACGCTCGTATCGCATGCTGGTTAGACCGATCAAAGTCTTCGTCGCTCCGTCGCTTCTTAAATCTTAAACGCTATGTAAATCCCAGGTAACACGAAATTCCAGCAATATTACAACAATAATGTAATATATTAAATTGTAATATTCTCGCAATATAATTGGGATGTTACAATATTGCTGCAATATTACTAGAATCAGAGAAATCTAAAACTTTTGAATGATTCTTAACTCTCATTCAGTGTTTGACGAAAATTCTCTTTAATGTTTAATTTCCTCAAAGAAGTAATAAAACTTTGTTTAAATAAATCTCTTAAAAATTTCATATATTTTGTATCGTTTGTTTTTTTGCCTTTTATTTTTTATTGTTTCAAATCGTTACAATACGTTATTTTAATTTAAGGCATTGTCGACTCTATTAATAATTAAGCTGAAAACTCATTAAAATTAAAGGCAATGATCTTTTTGAGATAGGGTTGTGTGTATTAGTGTGTCTTTTTGCAAAGGGCGATGTCGTCTTCTGGCTTTTGCACTGAAAGACGCATGCGCCAACAAGGGGCAGAAGAACCTGCCCCATTGAAAAGAAGCAGGGTGGGAGAAATCGGGTAGTCGATGCAGTTTAGAATCAGCTGCTCCGTAGCTTGGACGGTGCGATCATTTACGTTAATTCGACACGCTGCAGAAATTCCACATTAACTAGCATTGAAGTCGTTTGCATATTCGCGAGAGAATCTTCGTCGGCTCGGGGTCCTGAAGGTACGCGGAAAGAGGGGCGATAGAACGCCGAGTGTGTCGTGCCAGCCGATATCCGGATATATTGATCGAGGGTGAACATTTAGCGTCTATATACAATACATAGCCAGTGCGCGCCGACGTCCTCGCCACTGACGGTCCAACTTCCGCGAGTAAGCAGGGCTTTTCATAGCCCGCTCAACATTTACTCTAGGGGGGGAAAAGATGGGCGTTGAGGTGTTCGACTATCTGAACAATTATCTACGAGTAGAGCGTTGCAAGAAATCATATCTAGGTAAGTCTGTGCTTCTGACTCGTCCAAGCGAGCGTAACGCCTCGTTGCGAATTCATCGTTGTAACAAAAAAGTTCTGTCATCGGGAGATCTCCATTAAGTCCTAAACACAATGCTCTTTGGCTTTTCTGATTGGTTGGCTTTCACTCGCTATCGATATTCCCTGTTCCTATTGCCTGTGTTTTTTATTGTGTTTAGGTTTTTAGTCGCCGCGTCAACTGTTGAACCGGAGCAAACCGATTTTTTCAAGAAATAATCTGATTCGAGATATATATATATATATATACACACACACACACACATCTCGAACACACACACACACACACACACACATCTCAAACATATATATTATATATATATATATATATGTTCGAGATGTGTGTGTGTGTGTATATTAGACAGAGATAAAGAGAGAGAGAGAGAGAGAGAGAGAGAGAAGAAGAGAGACCGCAATTATAACAATCTTTGTGATTACTTGCTGTAATCTAATCTGATGGATGAATCGAGAAATTGAAACTTGAGAAACTTAAATGAAAAAAGTTATTTAATCTTGTAATTGACATTTCTTAGTTATCTTTACCGTCAATAAGAAGATCAAATAAGATAAAAATATTGATTAACATTATCGATAAATTTGGCGAAATTATTATATACGACTTTCTTTATGAATTTGTCATATACAGAGATAAATTCAGGTTGAGTACACATGTATACTCATGTATACCAAAATATATATCTAAGAAAAATATAAATATAAATATAAATAAATATAAAAATATATATATATACAATATATATTTTTTTTATATAGATCAAAACTAAAATATACAATGTCGCTTGTTCATTATTATATCTTTGTTTGTACGTAAATGATATCGATCGGTCAATTCTTTTTATAAACTTTCCTCAGGTTAACCTTAATAGTTTTATCGTCAAGGTCCTGTTTAATCGAATGAGTGGCAGAACTTACGTGCCATCATTCTGTTATTGGCAATGATGCCTTTTAATCGAGTCTTTTTATTATGATATAGCATTCGCACACACATAAGCGCAAATCTCGTGTGCATAGAGTGCTATTTTACATGCGAATCACTCAACGGTAATTTAATAAATTGTATCTACAATTTAATTATGAGTTTGTTAAGTCAATCACGCGAAAATGTCATACACGAGCAGAACAATTCTTCTCAGTGCCAAATCAAAGAGAAGCGCCGTTGACCTTACCCTTTTTAAAGCTGCTACTATTTTTATAGTTTGTTTATCAAGACTAAAAATATATACGTATCGTTGATTCTATTATTACCAAAGGAAAATTCCGTAAAGATTTAAAGAAACACAATTTAATCAAGAGTATTATGCGTTTTCTGAGACACCTTGTATATTTCTACGGCGAAAGTAGTGGAAAAGTACTGGGAGAGTGCCTGTAGGGGAGTGCACGGAGAAGTGGCAGAAGAGACCCGCAGGTCTCACCATAAAGAGACTTAAGATAATTTGATACCTTAAAAATCGCTTTTTGTGTCTCTAACTCAAGATTTTGTACAGAGTTATTATTATTACAGTTGTTATTACACATGTCTACTGTTATAAAATTGTTATAAAAAGTCAGATGCATATCTTATCCACGATAAAAGCGTGATGTACTCTATTAGGAACAATAAAGGATTTGGACATGTAAAAATTTCTCTGACAACGCTTTTATCGCTCCTATCTTAGATAAGGCTCACAATTTAAATTTACTCACAATTTGCCTCTTTGATAGGAACAATAATATCGGTAAATTCAAAATATTTTTACTTTAATTGTGAATATAAAATGCAATGATAATAATGAGAGGCGATTTCTTCATTACGTTGAAGACTAATAATGATAAATAGAAAGAGAACATTTGCGATTGCGAGAAAACGTCGATTATCGAGAAATGTGAAAAGACACAAGGAGCAATATTTGGATTAAATTTTGAGATATCTTCTTTATTATTTTTTTTTTTAAATGTTTTTTATTTAAATGTTTCGGTAGTGCCAATAAAAGTGCGCATTCAAATTAAAAAATTAAAATTATTATCGAAGGAAACGAAAACTAACGGCAACGCTTTGAAAGCCGGCATGGAACGAGCCGCACTGGAGGAATGGAGGTGGACGAGCACGTGCTCACCGAGTGATAGAATTTTTTTTTCCAAGTTAAATAAGGTAACTTGCTCTTGGTGGGGAAGTAGCGAGCCAATGGAAATGTGAACGAGTCATCGTGTGAAGCGAGATAAATGAAAAGAGCGAAGGAAAGAGCGAGCTGGAGAATCTTTGAGGAATCAATGTGCGTAACGTGTGCACGTGATCGAGAGAGACCGAATGAGACAGAAAGAGAACGAGAATAAAGCGAGACGCTAAAACGAATTTAAGTGTGTAAGGAAACGAGTACAGAGAACATGGAAAACGCACGAGTGGAAATAAGATGGATAATATGCGGAGTACTCAGTGACGTATCTAGGATTAGCATTTAGGATTCTTCGCCAGCAAGAGTGAATAGTAGGTCTAATGTTCGAATCTAACAATTAATTGATTAATCAGATACCGAATGAATACCGGAGTGATGAGTACGCTGTGTACAAAACTTCATGCAAACTGTCTCATCCAAATGTCCGTTTTATCAGAAATATTTAGATATCTGAATACTTGGATTATCTTCATCCTGAATATCCAGGTGGTACAGCTAATACGAGTACTCGTGTATATATTCCAAGTATCAGGATATTCAGGTATTACTCGGGCTAGATAATACTTGGACTAGTCGGGTATTACCAGTTCTAATCAATACTTCAATTCAGGTCGATTTACGACGACCCTGAGATAAAAGAGGGAGCAGGATAGAGATACGTAAATAAATGAATGAACGAGACAGCAGAAAGGTTCTCCAACGGACTCGCGAGCGAGACAGAAAGGGAGGGCTGGAGAGGGAAATCCATGTATTCGCAGTGCGAAACTACGTCGTGTATCGCCATCGAAGTGCGTCTTTGTCGATCGCCACGCATCCACCTCCTTGCACCTGATACGAACTTAAAGTCGGTAGTCGCGATTTTGTTCGCTCGAAGCCGGAGAATTCGTGGAAATCAGTGAAATAAGATAGAACTGCGCGCCGTGATACGAGCGCGAATCGTGTTAGCGAATTAATCAATACGTCGCTGTAACGAAGACCGCGTCTCGTCGTTATACCTGGCTGCATCGTCGGAGAATGTTTCTCATCGCACCAGTCGACAACAATCGCTGGGTCTACGCGATGCACGGATTAGAAAAGCCTATGGATCATGTATCCGGTAATGATTTGTCAATCTAGGAATATTGGTAGCAAATATCATTGTCGGCATGTTTGAAATATTGGATCGGAATGTGTTTCCGGAATGTGATTCGAAATACTTCTTCAGAGAATGTACAGGTGATACCATTATCGCTGACATGATTTTAGCGTGAAACATACTTGAACAATCGTGAACACGTCACGTCGCATCGTAGGCACATACCTAAAGAAAATCGAGAAAACATCATTTCTTATTCTAATCATTCCTTCTAGCGAGCTGGAATTTGTTTATCAGAGTGTGCTAATATTAGCGGCGCCATAATTGCTGTTCACGTGTCTCGCAAGTGCACGTCTTGCATTTGTAATTTGTTGATTTGCACTGCTCGCGCAATCGCATAGAAAAGACTTCCACGATGATGTTGCACGTCAGGCGACTACGATTTACATACATGTCACGTGTCAATGGCATCATCGAGCTATATAAAAGTATTTTTTCTCCTCTGATTGATTTCTGGGTTCGTAACAACTGTGAGAAATTTGATTTGCGCGTGCCCAATCAGAGAAATCGCGAAAGACAATTGTTATGTTACTAGAATGGAAGTTCGATAAGTACAAAACTTTAATGAATATTATTAGAAATTTAATAGAATTATTTTGTACATAATGCTGTATCAATATCAATAAGAATTGTTTTTAACCTCTCACCTACTCGGGAAAAATTATTTTATACAAGAGAAAGAAAACATATATGGTATAGGTATTTTATACATAGTTATACATAGTTATATATGACAATTTTTTTTCGGGTAAAAAGTAATTTTAATTTATTTTGTCCATGTATTATTACTGACGGACTTAGCCGTTATGACGCACAAAATATGTTTTAGTAGTTGATTAATTACACATGTTCTAAGATTATTTACTGATTATTTATGATTTCAATAGCTTCAGGATTGATGTAGTTTGGGCACAATGTCAATAAGACGGATATTAACGTGCGTTTTCCATCCGCATTATTAAATGTAACATTCTACACTTGAAAAGGACCAGAGGTCGAAATGTTGTGATTTATTAATAAAAATTGGTCAGAGGAGTCAAACAAATTGAAACTTGTTAATTAATATTTACTGGCGAGAAAAAATTTGAAGTTGTAAAAAGTAATTTTTATGCCTGTCGCTACCTTATCTTTCTCACTCTCTTTCTAGATTATACAGATTTCACTCATTCGTGAGATATAATCATATGAAATTGTCTGAAAAAGAGCGATATGCAGATTATCGTTAAGAAATTAACATTGTTGCTGTTAATATTTGACTTGGACTTGTAATGTCGAGCAAGAAAGAGCAATAAATCCTTCTGTCTCATAGCGATCTTACATTGTCAAAACGCTCTTTACATCCTTTGCAACTAAAGAGGAACGCTCGTCATCAGCATGATAAGCGTACAGAGCCGTGTCTAACTATGTGTGATGTACGTGAACAACTGCGCCGCGCGCATGTTTACTACGTTAACGAGATAATGGATAGAAACTACATACAGACGCGTTTTGCTGATAGTCTCGTTAAAACGCGGTCTATAAATAATCACAAAAACAGGAGCAAAGATCGCGGAGAATCGTAAAAGAAAAAAGCCGGCCGGTGTCAGAGTGAAGCATTTGTGCATTCCAATGCACGTTAGACTGATTGTCTAAATTTAATAATGCATCTAATAAGAAATATTTTTATTTCTTCATCGCCCATACCTGCAACTCTCCACCAAATTATGCATTTTTAAATCTATAAGAAATTTTTAAAAATCGCTTTTAAAAATTGTCTGCAAGTGTCATTGTTGGTTCAATGAAAAGCTAATATACTTCATTACGAGTTCATCGAGGTCAGACGATTCATTTACGGTTTTGCATAGCATCGCATAATTTATGTCTTGAGAAGCATACCGCGCGATCTAAAGAATGTTTGGTTTGCTATACATAGAAACGTTTTGTTTTTCTCATATCTAATTTCTCGGCAATTTTCTTAGATATATCATCACATCGGTACAAAAGTAACGGCATTTCGTCTCGGTAAAAACTTCTTGGAATATCTGACATTTTTATTCACTAATAAAACCGTTAACATTCAGCGTAAAAACGCGTAAAAACATACAAAGAGTTTTTTTTATTTTACTATGAATAGGAAATTGGAAATCTATTAAATGAATAGCAGATATGAATACATATCGCTCATTTTCTGCAATAATGACACAACACAAAAAAACAAGTGTCCTATAAAATAAATGTTTTGTGAAAATTAAATAAAATTTTGTAATATTATTTTTAAATTGCAATTTTGGTGTAATAACTGATTATAGAGGAATAAAAGTATCTAGCTATTATTAGATCTATTATTCAGTGTAATCGAATGCTCACTTTTGCAAACAAATGACAATTTTTGAATTATGTGTTGTGCAAATTATGTCATGAGTGATATAAGTAAGCTATATTAGATCTTTTATTCAGTGTATCGAATTCTATTCTTTTGCAAATAAATGACAATTTTTGAATTATGTCGTTTTGAATTATGAACATTTGAATTATTGTGCAAATTATGTCGTGAGTGATATATACGTGAGCGTGTAAAGATGCATAAACGCAGTCAATGTATGTGACCATACTATAATCAGAGAAATTAAATTAAAAAATTAAAAGATGTGAAATTCTTTTCTTTGCCAGTGGTAAGAAAAAACGAGGAAAAGTAATAACTGACTCCAAACCGGCACAAGTGATATATTAATCGACGTTTATTACGTTTCGACCTGAGGTTTAGGTCCTTTTCAAATATATCTATAAATACGATGTGAAGGAACTATTAACAATCATTGAAAGGCGCAAAATTATACATATAAAAATAAAAACTTACATAATTAGCAGTCCAGTAAACAACAAATACAAGATTAAAATATTGATGACAGTGAATCGATATAGATTTCGTTCGATATAAAAGTCGTCTGATGTTGGTGACAGCAAAGGAAGGACTGAGCAAGATTAAGTTCAGCAACGTGACGTACAATACAAAATTATAGCAAACAAATAAAATAAAATAAGAAGGACATAAACCATCATATATAAAATAGAAAAATCGGGTCAATAGTCTAAGATGTAAATAATAAATAAGATTGGATGTAATCATTAAGAAGGGCAAGGATAATCTATGCGTTCTTAAACAAACGGAATTAGTCTATGAAATTAATTGCTTGAATTGCAACGCATGCTACATAGGGCAAACGAAACGACACCTGATTACCAGACTAAAGGAACACCAGAATGATGTCAAAAAACATACCGCGAATCATTCTGTCGTGAGTAAGCATAGATTATCCTATGACCATGAATTTGACTGGAACAATCCTACAATTTTACATAAAGAGACACATACAAGAAAAAGGGAGATTGCTGAAATGCTTTTCATCAAGAGATGCAGTTTCGCAATCAACTCCCAAAGAGACACGGAGAATTTGACTGCGATATACGACGGACTCCTTAATATTCTATAATTTATAATTTTATTTTTACTTGACACATCCTCTTCTTATTTATTATTTACATTTTAGACTATTGACCCGAGTTTTCTATTTTATTTAATATTTTATAATTTATTCCTTTTACTTCTTCTTGACAAACCTCTCTTATTTATTATTTACATCTTAGACTATTGACCCGATTTTTCTATTTTATATATGATGGTTTATGTCCTTCTTATTTTATTTTATTTGTTTGCTATAATTTTGTATTGTACGTCACGTTGCTGAACTTAATCTTGCTCAGTCCTTCCTTTGCTGTCACCAACATCAGACGACTTTTATATCGAACGAAATCTATATCGATTCACTGTCATCAATATTTTAATCTTGTATTTGTTGTTTACTGGACTGCTAATTATGTAAGTTTTTATTTTTATATGTATAATTTTGCGCCTTTCAATGATTGTTAATAGTTCCTTCACATCGTATTTATAGATATATTTGAAAAGGACCTAAACCTCAGGTCGAAACGTAATAAACGTCGATTAATATATCACTTGTGCCGGTTTGGAGTCAGTTATTACTTTTCCTCGTTTTTTTTTTTTTAAATTAAATATATATTTATTATTTAAAATTTTAATAATCATTTATATTATTAATAATGATATTAAGGATTATCTCCGTCGTGAACAATCCTCTTTTTAAAATTATATTTAATTTTTCCAAATGATACGAACATCGCGTTCAATGTCAACATGAAAGAAGAATCAAAGCATCAGATTCGTCGCGGGCATACTTAACAATGTACAATAAAAATATAGTAACGTTGTACGACAATAAATTTGTAATAAAAAATTATTATGAGGTAACGTTTAATTTACTATTGATCACTCGTACACATGGATATGTTTATGTATTTGTTATCGGGACGGGAGCCAAACGGAGGGAGGGGTGGGGGAGGAAGCGTGATGACATCCTTTCCTTTCGGATGAGCCGATATATTAATAACATTTTCGTTCGTGACGAGAGAGCTAGAGTCGTTCTCTTTGCGCCGCGCATGCAAGTTAACGTAGAACGATATATTAATAACATTTTCGTTCGTGACGAGAGAGCTAGAGTCGTTCTCTTTGCGCCGCGCATGCAAGTTAACGTAGAACGATCGCGTGAGTCACATATTGGGATGCAAGAGAAACGCGTCTCAGTGATCTTATGTTAGTCAGTCTGGTCAGTCATTCTGTTTTGTGCAGCTGGCGGTGTCATGGCGGGCTCCGTTGCCACTCTGGCGATCCTCTGGGTGTCCCTGCAGACGATGGGACTTTTGGGTCACTCCCACTCAATCGGCACCCACAAGCTGCCCGAGTCTCTGCAGAATTACCTTGCCAGTTATACCGGTGAGTGTACTACGGATTTAAGGAGTAGTAAATTTTGCGTCGTAAAATGTGGAAGGTCAAGGATAATCATGAATATTTTGGAAAAATCTTAGTGCTACAGTTAATGATGATCGCGTCAAATTGCATTTTATATTGCGTTACATCATTCATTCTCCAAAATTACATAAGTTTGCAATTTTAAACACAATTTCGTCCATCATCTATTTTTGGTGTCACGTCGATTTAGCAATATCTGTAAACAGTTCAGATATGTTTAATTGACTAGTTTATTTCGAAGTGAAGGCCTAGATTAAATCACGAAGGTTTGATCAAAAAATACTTTCGGCTATCATCGCATTTTTATTTTATCCATTGTTTAAATTATATAGCTTTATTTATTATTCCGAAATATTTCAAAGAAGCGATTTCAGGATTGCCGTCTAATTATGGTTCTGAAGCCATTGTGGATACCGGTCGTTTTCAAAATCAGAGATTTCCCAGAATCGATGGAGCAATTCTGAACAACTCGATCGCGTTCGCGCAAACATTAATCGATCGCATGAGCACCCTCGAGAATAATATCGCAAACGCCGGTGTCAAACTTGAGGCACAAAGTCCGGCCGAGAAGCAATTCTGGACTTCTTACCCTTCTACGGATGCTTTCGACAGGAGCATCGATGCTATTGTAGCAACGAAGGCGTCATCATATCTCGTGCAACAAAACTGCCGAAGGTACATTTCCAAAACCGCTTGAAGTTATTGTTTATTCCAATTTAAACTCATCTGGAAATATCTCTTAACTATCGAAATTAATGTTCTATGAGTTATTGATTTTATGATTTTACTAATAATTCATGATATTAACCTCTTGAGTGTGTATGACGGGTATACTCGTCACGTAGCAAGTAGACTCTAAGTGTGGGTGAGTAAGTAGTGGGCTATACCCGTCATGGAAAAAAATTCAACGAAATGTTGGATTTTTATAAAATAGGGTATTAGGGGGTTTTCGAAGTCGCTGAATACGAAATTTGGGTTAGAATTTCAAAATTCAAAATGACTAACTCAATATGGCTACACTATATAAAAGTATTTTATTCTAGTGTATGCAAATTTTTTAAATTTTTTTTCATCTTTAGGTCTTCACATCATATCTGCCATTTTGAATTTCTAAATTTTGACTTCAGAATCGTGTTTCGCGATTCAAAAAAATTCCCTTTATTCCTGAATTTCAAGAAATTGATTAAGTTTAGGCGTTATTCAAAATTTTGGGACAGCCATTTTAAATTTAAAAATTTTGACTTTAGATTAGTGTTCTACCCGAAAAACCCCCGTATACCTAAATTCAAAGAAATTCAATAAGTTTTGGCGTTTTCAAAATTATGCGACCACCATTTTGGATCCGTTATTTTAAATTTTTGAATTTTGACCCCAGATTCGTATTCAGCGACCCCAAAAACCATTATATACGAATTTTTATGAAAATTTATTCACTGGAACCCTCTCCGCAATTTGGTAGTTTGTGTCTACACACTCAAGTGGTTAATCGGTGGGGGTGGCTGTTATTGATGCCGTGATTATTGATTTTTGAATCACATACCCTTTGGCCAGAAGAATTAAAGTTCAATCGATATGTGATCTTATCGTAGGTTTGGCTTAGATAAAAACGACTGTGCTCGCTACATATCGACTTTAGGCCTGCGGGGCACCCCGCTTGGTGATTCTTGTGCCGCGGTGCATAGCGTAGAATGTGACGAGACGTCCAAATACCGCAGCATCGACGGCACCTGCAACAACATTGAAAATCCGAGCTGGGGCAGCGCGATGACCGCGTACACCAGGGTACTGTTCTCCCAATACTTCGACGGTAAGTGTTGCTTCCTATTGTGATCGCGCTTCCCTTTCTCTAGCCCACCCTTCGATTTATCAACTGCATTAGCTCGCGATATGGCATCGTTCTCATCACTCGTCAGGATTGAATTGCATCCTGGCCGTACATCGCCGTACTAAGGAAATAATTGCTGACCGCGCGTCATCGTACTTTCGACCCCATCCACGCGGACCGTAAGCAGCCCCCGCGCGCGAATTAACCCCTTTCTCTCCCACGGGAACTTTGCACGGGAAGAAATTTCGTAGTAGAGCGATTTGTTGAAAACGCGCGTCTTCTCGTAAAATCTTTGTCGTTAAATTTGTATGGAATAATAATCGTACAATTATTTGCAGCCTCTGAACGTTTGGCGCTTTCCTTCTTTTTTCTCAATTTCCCATCCAACGCCCATCCATCCTTTTGGGGAAGATTATTTCTCCCTGTGATAGGGTCAGTTTCGAACAAAATGAGATTCTTTTTTAGGTAAAGTAAATTGCAGTTGTAAACGTCCATGTGCATTTTTCGAATCAAGAGCTTATCATAATAGCAAGAGAAACATTAATAATGCATTATGTAGAAAATCATACTGGATTGTAAGATTGCGATTATTACAGGAGAATTTGATTTGTATCTTATTTACGCGGACTAATAATATTTACGCGTAAGTTACGAGAGCGATGTTAGTTGAACATTATTTTATACAGTGGTTTGCAATTGCATATTTATTACTATGTGTATATGAAAAAGACATAGCGATGGGAATGCGTCATGAAAATGTATGGTGATAAAAGTTCGAATCGCTTAGTCACGCGTAGACTTTTCGTTCACAAAAGAGGCAGAAAGAATAACATGCAATGATGGCTGCACGTTATCGGCTCGGACAGTCGAATGATGATACATGTATCATACCACGATTCCGCTAACGTAGATAATGCGAGAGATGTATGGTTTGTTTTCAACCTTGGGCCACTCGGGTCAGATAAGAATTCTAGCATTATTGTATCTCCTTTCTGCGAATTCGCAAAATTCTCGAGCTTCTCGTTACATGGAAACAAGAAACTTCGCTAAACTACACATTGCATTCCTTGCGTTACGTCAGTACCTTTTGTGTGATGTGTCACATTAACTTCTGCGTTTTTACTACTTTCCGAGCTGTAGCAAATTTATTCTAGACACATCCTAGGATATATGGGATTCATGGTTAAGCATTTTGTTAACATATTTTAACTCTAGAAAGATGGATTGATATGATATCTATCGAATTGAAAATAAATATTTGTAAACATTTAAAATAATCGGATGTGAATGAGACAGTAAGTTATTATCAACCACAATAAAAATAATTGTATTCTAGAGTTAAATACTGATTATTACTAGTTAAAAGTTAGTATTATTTCTTTGTATGTTTCTTCTGTTTCTAATATAGTATAAAAAGTACGAGATAAAATGTTGAGTACATTCATCAAAACATTAAAAGTAGGAATTTAAGAAGAAAAATGAAATATAAGAATGAATTATACACATATTTTATCAATTAATATCAGATGTGGATGAGAGGACTCGACATTTTGCGAATATTATATATATAACAGAAATATAGTTGCATAAATACTGTGTTAATTATCATGCTCATAGAAAATAAACATCCAAGATAATTTTTTTATTATAATATTGCGCGGTGAGTTTTATTGTATAAATAACGCAACGATATTGGAAAGGTCGCTCTATATACGCGGAAATCACGACGCTAATTTAACAAAAGAAAGGCTCGTGAAAAATGTATATCTTATCATTTGCACAATTTGTGCATCACAGCAGACTTTTTTCTACCCTTCGATATCGTCTAATATTTAATGAGTAGAAGTCGCCGTTTTCTTGTTTTACTTAAATAGAACGACATCTTGGATGTCCAGTCTCATCAACCAGCAACCTCGACCTACTAACCCATCTATCCAATTTATCACATCTCCGTAACACATTATACATATGTATATTTGTGCTTTGTGTGTATGTGTGTGTGTCTCACATACACCTACAAATGCATACACATGTATACAAAAACGTATACACGTACACATTGATCCTTGGGCGCTAATGGATAAACGTTCGTCGATTGGCTTAACAAATTATATTCTGTGATTTGCATTACAGTTGTTGTGCGATAAGGCACATAGAGCATAAAATGCCTGAGTGTAGCAGTGAATAATACTGCCTACAATAGGGTGCCCCGGTCGGGAGATTGTATCCAGCAGTAGAATGTGTATGTAAACTAATTCGGATATACCTAATAATGTATCATATTTATTACGTAACACTAGTTCGAGTTTTTTCTGTTCAATTTGCGGCAATACGCAGCTCGCGCGAAGGTAGGCCGAATGAGGGGACTCAGTTTGGGAGTGCGTGACTTAGTCGTACTTAATAAGCAGTTCTAATTATCACATTCAACATTTAACGAACGCAACTCATTGTAACATATACTTTCAAAGCAAAGGCACAAGTGTTTTTAGTTTGAACTCGATTAAATGGAACCTTCTTTTCTTTCACGAACTTCTCTCTCTCTCTCTCCCTCTTTCTCTCAACAATCAATCAATCATCGAAATTACTTCTAGACACTGTTAACACTTCTGCCACAGTTGCGATGCATTTTTGATACATTTAAAGTTACATTCGGAACCTCCTCCCAACTCAGTTCGCTTGTTCGAATGCCTCCATCGATCATCTATAGATAAGTTTCGGGGACGTTTCTGCGAGCGTTTTCGATTCGAGCGGCCGTAATTTGGACGCCAGGGCGTCGATTATTATATATAATTCGCGAGTTATTTCGTAGTAGTTGCAGTTGCACGCAATTGCGTCTCTACTATTCTGCTTTAACAGCGATGCAACAGACGGCTCGTCGTTCGATAACGCATCAGAACGTCGAAGAACGAGGCAATAAAATTGGCTAACAGTAACTCGCATTGCAGCACGAGATTTAGGATCTTTCAGGGACCGATCAGCGTCAGGAGCGAGATTACCGGTCCTCCGGTGACTGCAGGCTATGGATGATAATAGCAATGATAATTCCTGTTTACAATTCAGTCCGGATATGTTCGCCACGCGAACGAAATTACTCCTCTGATCGTTCCCTGAATTTATCGCGTGGACAAGGCAGGTTGTAGGCGCAGTTAGGATCTCAACATTAGCACAGCCGGCGGTACACTCGCCTATTTATAGCTAGAGCAGAAGATTTATGCAGCTATAGTCATGATTGCCTCTCGTGCTGCATTGCCAAGCGTATAAGAATTTTGAGCGCGTGCGCGTTTAAGTTCGTTAAAATCGGAGTAATCACGATCCGACACCTGTATATGATGATTGTTCGTTTGACCGATTTACGAATTGTCACGGAGTCATATTGTATCATTTCCCGTTATAATTTTGCTCGCGTGAAGTCGATGGTTATAATTTATCACGAATCTTCAAAAGCCAAGCACTGCGTCGCGCTAAAAGTAGCATTGATTTACTCCGATTTTGCGACTTCAAGTCCTTAACGCGATAGAGATCTAATGTTTGGTTTGGGAAGCAGGCATCCAAGAACCGAGGCGTGTCGGACAAACAAAGAAACCTCTGCCAAGCCCGAGGCTCGTAAGCGCCGCTTTGTCCACTGCAAACGATCAATCGGATGCTAGCAGAACACTGGCTGTGATGGAATGGAGCCAATTCATCGCTCATGATATGGCCTACACCCCAGTTCGTAAGATGGGTAAGTTTACCTGCGTGGCTAAATTTAAACGACTAATTTTAACCGACACGGATCGACTGACTTCTCACTTGTTACATAAGAAGTATGCGATTCAGTATAGCCTTACGATTAAATAAGAATATATATTTCGTGAATATGTGTCTCCTCTCTCTCTGTCTCTCTCTCTCTCTTATAGAAATCAAATTCATATTGTGTAACGCGCAAACTCATAAAAAGTTTTTATTTTATCTTTATATTCTTCTATTTTTCACAATTATAAATTCTGATATCAGAGACTAAAATTATCAATAATGTTTCTTTTACGAAGTAAACATCAAATAGAGATATATTGTTTATAAAGAAGTCTCGTTGACGTAAGTTACGTTATTAGACAATTATTTCTTAATTGCAGTTTCAACCGGAAAACCAATTTCTTGCTGCCAGCCGGATGGAGACACTCTATCACCACGTCACGTTCATCCAGATTGTTCTCCGATTAGCGTACCAGATCGTGATCCCGTTTATGGTCAACATTACGTTCGATGCATGAATTACGTTCGATCGTTACCTGTCTTAAGATCAGAATGCACTTTTGGACCTGTAGAACAGGTAGGTATTTTTAATTATTTAATAAGAGGTAATTATCTAATTATCTACTATATATAAATTATATTAAATCAAATATCATTTGTATGGAATTAAATTCTTTGCTTTAAAAAGTGTAAGAAAATTAACTCAAAACTGCTCAATTTTAATTCAAGGTTTTAGTGCAATTATGTATGAATTTGTGTCTAATTTGCAGATGAACCAAGTGAGCCACTTTATGGATGGTTCCACAATTTATGGTTCTACCACGAAGAAATCTCGCGAACTTCGTACTTTCGAAGGCGGACGTCTTCGTATCGACGTGCGAAACAATCACGCGTACTTGCCAAGAGAAGATGCTAAATTGACGTCGCAATGCGGAGAGAATTGCTACAATTCCGGTGAGAATCTTAATTCACATTTACCTATTTATAGAACTAAAAATTTATATTATTTGTCACACACGTTTTACAATATTCTAATAAATATATGTGACGACTAGGTGACGATCGCGTGAATGTTCATCCTCAGTTAGCTGTGATTCACACGGTTTGGCATCGTGAGCACAATCGCATCGCCGACAAACTTGCCAGATTGAATCCGGACTGGTCAGACGAGGTTTTATATCAAGAGGCCAGACGCATCGTGATCGCAGAAATTCAGCATATCACGTACAAGGAGTGGTTACCTATCTTGTTGGGCAGAACATACACTCGAGCCGTTGGTCTCACCGTAGAGAATAGTTACAGCCGTAACTATAATTCCGATGATGAGCCGGCGGTCAGCAATGAAGCCGCCACCGCAGCGCTACGTTTTCTGAATTCGTTGATGCAAGGAAAGCTGAGGTAAGCAGTACACCGGAAATAAATCCTATGGTGATTTGTACAGCGCAAATGTAGCGAGATATAATTCTCTTGTCTCTTTTCAGTTTGCCAGATAATTTTCGCCAACAGAACAAAACTCTACAACTAGTGGAACATTTCTTCAATCCGCGCGTAATTGAATCGGAGGAAGTTTTTGATGGATTGCTCCGTGGTTTTGCTACTCAAACCAGCCAGAAGATGGATATTAGTCTCATTCCAGATGTAAATATGACATTAAATTTTTCTTATAAAAAAACTTGCTCATTGGATAATCAGAAAGAATCTTCTACGATGATACAATCGTTACTCTTGCATTACAGATGACAAGCAAATTGTACACTAGCAATGGCAATGATTTAGGCTTGGATGCTATTAGTTTGGACATTGAACGTGGTCGCGATCATGGCCTTCCAGGTTATAATTATTACCGTAGGTACTGTGGACTTCCTGTTGCCAAGACTTTTGACGATTTTCGAGATTACATTTCTGTGGAGGTAAGACGAAACAAATCGCTCCTTTTATATTTGATATTCTTGCGATGATTATCAATATTATGATAATGAACGATTATTATTCGATTACTAGATGATGAGAAAACTGCGCACAATCTATTCCCATCCCAATGATGTCGATCTTATTGTGGGTGGTATGGCGGAGACCCCAGCGGATGACGGCATGGTCGGCCCGACATTCCGTTGCCTTATTTACGAGCAATTCTCTAGGTCCCGGCGTACCGATAGGTACTTCTATGACTCCGCGACGCAACCACATCCCTTCACACCTGGTACTGAATATTGTTTAATGTGTTCCGAATTATTACACGTATTATTACAAACTTTTGAGTCTGATTGATTATCTTTTTTTTGTCACAGAACAATTGGCTCAACTGCGTAACGTCACCTTAGCGCGAATATTCTGCGACAATGGTGATGACATCACGCATATGCAGTACAATGTGTTTCTCAAGCCGCAGGCAGGGTAAGTTTGAGATTTGGTGGTCCAACTTTAATAAATAAAATATCTAAAATTTATCACATACTTAATTCGTTATTGCTTTTATAATGTTTTAGAAACGAATTGAGACGCTGTACAGACTTTGAGGCGATACCCAGTGTGGATCTCTTTGCCTGGGCAGAGAGAGCGAAAGCCTATCGTTGAAGTTTGTAATTATTATAATTGACTGGTCACACAACAAATAGCGTTGAAGTTTGTAATTATTATAATTGACTGGTCACACAACAAATAGCATCTGTTCGCCCGTAGATGTAGTGCGGGCTTGGGAGGAAAACACTTATATAAAAGACAAGCGCACAACGAAAATGGGCGTGTAGAAAAGTGATTGTATGAGACTACGAGACAATCTCGTTACAATCGTCGCAAAGTGTTGCGGCGACGATATAGCACCACGATGAAGTAATTGAGGCAGTAAAAGACAAAACAGCAGTGAAAATACGTGACTAGTCGATTAAGAAAATATTCAGCAGATGAATGAGACTGAATGACGCAGGTGCAAACCAACGATTGCAGGTAAACGAACGGATGAATCGACTTGCAGCCATCAACGATTCAGAAAACCGGCATTAGAGTTCACTTTGCGATTGTCTCGCTTGCAGGACTACATTTTGTGACAGTTTGATATTATATAATCTAATACACGTATAAGCGCATCCATTGGCAGTCTCGTGCATACGTCGGGGTGTGAAGATAATGGAATACAAGAGAGTTACTGTTATATACCGGCATATTTATGTTTTTGTAGACAGTTATACTGAGTCCAGGCTGAAGTGGAAACTACTTAGCGACTGAACAATTTGTGATGATTTAGAACATAGAAGTGCATATGATTCTCTTATCTAAACGATAATTGCAATATAGTGTTCTCATTACGTGAGATTGTAAGCATCTGGTCAATATATATATGGAATATAAAAATCTGTAAATTAAATATGAATATTAATAATAATAATATAAAGACTAAATATATATACAAAGAAAGGATATTTGTGAGACGAAGATACGAAGTATTACGAAAAAATAAGGAGATTTTTTACTTTTGAAAATAACTTTAGAAGTGAATAGAATAAAGCTATAAACAGAAGCAATAATTTAATGGACATTTGGTATCATAAGTTCCAATGTTTTAAGATAAAGCAAATATATTAAAAACCAACTTTTTACTTTTTTTATATAATTCAATGAACGTTTCCAAGTGTTGTTTTATTAAAAATTTGCATAATGTCTGCCAAAAATTATTTAAATAATAATTTACACAATTTACAGAAAAATTTTTATGATTATAATCGATTTATGCAATCAATTTATACACACACATACACACACTCAATGATTTTAATAATTTAATTCTTTAATTTATACATTATAGTTAAATGTACGTACTGAAAACATAAATACTTTACTGTTATTATTGCTTGGGTCAAGTAACTTGTATGTATTACAAGTGAATAAATTACATTTCATCAACTGTACGATGTGAATATAATTGTAAATAATTCCTTAAATCCTAATCCCAAAAAATATCATAAATGAAAAGGTCAAGCCATGTTCAAAAATAGAAAACCCTCAAGAATTTGAATTTTTACAAATTTAAATGATTATTTAATAATATATTACCATGAAAAGTAACTGATATATTATACCAGGTGCCAATTCAAAGTGAACATACATAAAGTGTATATTATTTAAATAAATTAATAAAATAAATAATATAATAAATTTAATAACATATTACCACGAAAAATAACTGATATGTTATTCAAGGTGCAAATTCAAAATGAACATACATACATAAGGTGTATATAAGTAAAATTGATTAAAATTTGACTCTAAGTGAAAGTACATAAGTGATATGTTATTCTTAGTGCACAAAATATAAAAGTCGTTTATTGAAGTTTGATTTGAAATTTATACAAACCTGGACAATGAAAAATAGTTGCTTGTAATTCCAGAGTACTAATTTGTTAATGACTCGGAAAAAGAACATGGGGGGAAAAAGAACTAAGGGTTCAGAAATAACATTTTTTGTCCCCGGAGTAAAGTCAGTTCTATTTGGCCAGACTTTCTGTTCATAGTGTTTCTTCCTATCTCTGCTATCCCATTATATATCCCATACAAATAGTAAGTAAATGGAATATTTTATTAATTATTTACATTAAAACGAGAGATTAAGCGGTAAATTTTATTATTACATTAGCGTAATTGAAAATTTTTAATAAATGATAAATTGACCCCATAAGAAACCTAAATTAACGGCACATGTCTCATATTTTTGCGATGCACCATTTCCGAAATCTTAAATTTCACACCCAAGGGGTGGTTATTGAAAATTTTTAATAAATGGTAAATTGACCCCATAAGAAACCTTAATTAACGGCACATGTCTCATATTTTTACAATGCACCGTTTCCGAGATATTAAATTTTACCCCCAAGGGGTGGTTTTTGAAAATTTTTATTCAGCAGTAAATTAACCCCATAAGAAATGTTAATTAACGACACAGGTACCGTATTTTTTCAATGTACTGTTTTTGAGATATTAAATTTCACCCTCAAGGGGTGGTTTTTAAAAATTTTTAATAAATGGTAAATACACCAGAAAGGGTGTGAGAGAGTGAGAGGGGGTGAAAGATGATGAAAAAGTGTAAGAAAAGCGAAAAAAATGAAAAAATAGAGTGGGGGAGGGGAGGGGAGGAAGGGGGGCGTGGTGAGAAAGGGAAATGAGGGGAGGGGAGGGTGAGTGGAAGTTGGGGGAGGTGTGAGTGAAAGGTAAGAGAGAAGAGAAGTACATACATGACTGCGGACAGAGAAGAATTTTTCATGAAAAACATCACTTTTTGACCGTTTGTATATCCAGAACGGCTTGACCGATTTTTTTTTTTTTTTGGCTTAACTTACTCGTGGCGATGCCACCTTTCAGAATATGCTACATGCATTTCAAAATTTTTTATATTTTAATAGTTCTGTATCCCAAAAAATCGATTCTAATCTTTCTGGATAAGAGACTAGTAGCGTCCAAAATTTTGAACATGGCCGGAGACGCTACCGCGTCTCCTGATGCTTAGATTCTAATGCGACAAATTCTAATGCGGAAAGAGAGTCTTGCGTATACTAACGAGTGTATGTAAAAATGCTCTGTAATGCTGTCACTATAAGCTATGTAGCACATAAATTAAAAATAAGTGAAGAAGAAGAGTAAAAGAAGAGGATTAAAGAGTTTTACACAACAAAATTATAGAGCTTATAAAGCGAAAATCTTACAGAATACAGAGCTAAATGCCAATTTATAAATTTTTAAATTTAACAAATTCAAGCTCTCTTTCATCAGTTAATATTAATAACTCCAATTTTTCTTCGACCCGTCTGGCCAATTTTATTATTAATTGTTAATACTACGTTTCGACCTCTGGTTTTGGGTCCTTATCAAGTATATAAATTTTACATATAACTATGCAAATGGAAATCGCACATTGATATCTATCTCGTTGACATTGTGTCCAAACTACATCAATATAGAAGCTAATTAAAGTCGAGGGATGTCAGTAACAGATAGAAGTGTGTACAATTAAACAGGGGACATTATATAGACATTTAATAAGTGACTTTTACTGCATAATGTGACATGTCCCACAAAAGAAGACGTTGCGGTTTTTTTTTACTGAGTTTTAGAATGGTTTAATTGTATACACTTCTATCTGTTACTGACATCCCTCGACTTTAATTAGCTTCTAAATTGATGTAGTTTGGGCGCAATGTTAATGAGACAGATATCAATGTGCGATTTTCATCTGCATAGTTATATGTAAAATTTATACACTTGATAAAAACCCAAAGATCGAAACGTAGTGTTAACAATTAATAATAAAATTGGCCAGACGGGTCGAAGAAAAATTGGAGTTTGTTTATAAATTTAAGATTTTCTTTTTCTACTACTGTTAATAGTAAGTACTTCCTTTTGTTTATACATTTGTAATATTTATTGTTAAATTTAATTATATGGATTTACTATTCAGTTTTAACTTGTGTTTAGATAATCAGCACATAGTTGCTGATAATGAGTGGAAAAAATTAATTTACTCAAAAATATTAATAGGCACTACAATTACCTCGATTGAATAAAAATATTTTTATTTATTTGTGTTATTCACATATCAATTTTTACTTATTATTGTTTATTGTTGAAGTTTGCGTAACACGTGATATGCACTAGCATACAATGACAAAAAAGAAATCCAGATTTTTCTAATGCAAATTATTGCATCATTTATAATTTAAACATAAATTTAAAAACATTTAGATGTTAAATTTTATAATGCTATATTTTGGCAGACTCTAATATTTTTATCTTTAATTGATCTTGAGATGTTACTAATTAATTTGTTGCATTATTATGAGATTTTAGGAGATTTAGATATTTGTCTCATTATATTAGCACATTTTTTTCATCATTGCTATGATACCTTTTTCATATTTAATTGACCTTAAAATTTGGTTTTGAAACATTACTGCATTATTGGGAGACTTTTGAGAAATTTGAATATTTGTCAATGAGTATTTGTACGTTGTATGTTTTTCATTATCGCAAGACTTACATAATTTTTAATTGACTTCGACAATATAATATAACTTGACATTTGTTGCATTATTATAAAACTTTTCAGAAACTTAGGTATTTGTTCAACATTTTATACTTCAAAATAAGGAAAAGTTCAATTATGGCATCAAAGACATCGAAACCTACACAAGTTTGAGATCCAGCGTAAAATACGTGATTATCTCGAAATTCCACAACATTTTAAGACAAAAAACACCGAAGAATCCAATCCAACGTACATTATGAAATCTACAATCTCATTCTGTCATGAACATCCGGACATCTTTTTTACAAGAGCTGACAAAGAAAACATAACAGTTGCTATGGACAGACATACATATAATAACAAAATGATGTCACTGTTAAATGATAACGACACATACATGACAGTCAATAAAGATCCATCTCACAACATTGAGAAAAAATTGAATGATTTTTTTAAAGAGATGGTTGTCTAACGATTACATCACAAAAAGAGAATTTTACCTTGAAAACGAGTGATGCTCCACTCCCAAAAGCCTATGGACTCCCTAAGATCCATAAAAAAGATTACCCCTTGAGAATTATTGTTTCTTCCACAAATAGAAAGATGAAAGATAAGGGGCTTCATATTGCATATAATAAGGATGCATAATGACCGAAGGGTATTTATCCGGTAACTTATGCGGAGCTCACGGAATGTCACACGTGGCCGGCGCGTGATAGGACTTTCGGAAGGACAGAGAGATAATTGACACACTCGTTTAAGTATAAATGTATATAATGTCTTGAAAAGATGAGTACAACGACGTACCGCACTGCGGTCACAATTACTACAGTCTTTAACTTGACCGTTGCTTTCCGACAACTATTAGATCGACACGACAATTTCCCGACAACGACTCGACAAACTTCTCGCTCGCTTGCACGCTCAACGATAGTGCATTTTATAATGACTGCCTTTTTAAACGTCATTATCACTAATAGCTTACCATTATCTAACAGCCATGTCAAAAATAGTTTTGAACTGTATGAACGCTTGTCGGGAGTTAACTTAAAAAACTCGGATATTATGTTTTCACCTTCGGTTTCACCTGTATTGTCTTTTTTCACAAACGTTCCGTTGGATCTGGCATTCCAAGGTATTACTAATAGATGGAATTATATTTTGCTTAACACTAAGCTACCACTAACTGAATTTATGATTGCCTTAAACTTTGTGTTATCTTCTACATATTTTAAATTTAATAACAATGTCTACAAAACAAACATATGGCACACCTATGGGAGGGCACTCCCTATTGTTTCCCATCGTAACTGATATAGTGATGCAAGATTTGGAGGAACATGTGCTTTCTTCTATTGACTGTTCACTTTCTTTTTACTATCAATATGTGGATGACATCGTTTTATCGGCTCCCATTAATAAAGCACAGCTGTTTCTAAATAAATTCAATGAATATCCTGATAGATTACGTTTTACCAATGAATACGAAACTAATAACACACTCAGTTTTTCTCGATCTAAAATTAATTAACAATGACAACGTCATAAAAATAGATTGGTTCCATAAGAGCACATTCTCGGGGAGATTTTTATCATACTTTTCCAACCACATTGTCACAAAATAGACACCATATATGAACTGATTGATAGAGTGATTCTTTTGTTACATGCTGATTTCTACCATAAAACATAGAATTTTGCATAAATTCTGCATTTTACATAAACATTTCACGCATTAATAACTACTTCCGTCGTTTAAGGATGTATAAAGAGACATTAGGGCCGTATAATGTCTCGGGGTCGCGGGGGCGTGCGTCTTCCCCTGTATTGGTGACCCGTGAGGTAGGTGCCACGACGGTATGACCGCACCGCGACGCGGCGACGTCTGGGTGTCTCATAAGGAGCACCCAGCATGGGCACCCGGGGGAGAAAAGTCTCCTCCTCCCCCCCGTACCTAGAGAAGAGGTTTCCCCCGCCACAGGGAAGGCCAACGCACTGGAGGGTCCCGGAGGTATACAAGTTTTTTCCCGGGGCCCTTCAAAAGTGTGGAAAGTCGGTCACCGTGGGGAGGTTTTAGTAGGTAAACTCGGGAAACTTAATCCCAGGGAGTCCCACATTACCACCGGTCCTCCCCCGAGTGGTATGCGTAACGCATTTCCCCACGAAAAAAAAGAGCCGTATAATGTACACTTTCAAAACTTTTAAAGTCCAGTTTTTTAATGTATGTAGATGCAAAAACAAATCATTTCATTATATTCTTTTGAATAAAAAATCTTATTTCAGCTAACTGTTCTTGAATTTCTGCATGCACGATATTTTGAAACTTAATTAATTAAAAAATCGATTACGTTCAACATCGTATGATGTAAAAAACCATATGTAATATTTTTTAATATCAGTGATAGAATTGTACTAAATTGGTACGTTATATATATCAAGAGGAAATTTGCATAATAATTTTCCGTAATATAACGAATTAGATTTTCAAATTGAACCTTTCAACTTTATTTATATGCTTCGAATATATTTGTATGTCTTGAAGTAATAAACACAATATTTGATTGAATCATTTTAATCGTGAGATAAAGACAAATCACTTTTGTTCGATACATGGTATAAGACAATATTTTAAATTTTTACGACTAACGATTGCACTTTGTTAATTAACAACACAGGCCTGCGAAATTTGAGATTTTGTCAGTTACAGAAATGAAAAGAGGTGGATCTTATAATTTTTTTGATGCTGAAAATGAATCTAGGCTCAGAAATTCTCTAGCACGTTAGGTTTTAGAGTAATTTGAGGTTAAATGGCGCAAAAATAACCATTTTGGCCAATTTCAAGCAGTTATTGTGGAGGAACGAATTGTTATTGTTTATTTCGGAAAACGGCATCGTATATTACTAGCCTTCAGCTTTAAAATCTATTTTTGATTGCCACTATACGATTTGTTTTGGCTGAAATATGAAAGATTATAGTTGGATCATCATGATATTATCTTGTCTTCACTGGCTGGATCATCATCTTCAGATCTTGCCTTCACTGGTTAGATCATCATGATATCATCTTGCCTTCACTGACTGGAACATCATCTTCAGATCTTGCCTTCACTAGCTGGATCATTATCTTCTGATCTTGCCTTCAATGGCTGGATGCTTCGATTTTGTCATATTCAATTCGCTATTATCCATTTTAATAAAACTAATATTTTCTCATTGTTTATGAGAATGAGAAACGTAACAAGCGTTATTCCAAAATACCTAGATGTTGTGATCTACTTTGTGATTCGTAGTTAACATGTATATCTGACATGAGTGAGTGGCAATGGTTTATTGGATTCATTATGTATATGACTATCTTCTATCTTTCATATCTCAGCCAAAACAAATTGTACAGTGGCAATCGAAAATGGATTTTAAAGACTAGAACTATACGATGCTGTTTTCCGAAATAAACAATAACAATTTGTTCCCCCACAATAACTGTTTGAAATTGGCCAAAATGGCCATTTTTGCATTATTTAAATTTCACAATTTCTCAAATTAAAACCTAAAACCTGATCTAAAATCTGACGTGCTAGAGAATTTCTGAGTCCAGATTCATTTTCAGCGTCAAGAAAATACCTATAAGATCCACCTTCTCTCATTTATGTAACTGACTCTCGCAGGACTGTGTAATATATACAGCTATGTTGTTTGCTGCATTTAGTAATAAAGAATGATTAGTCAAATCGACATCGATTCAATATTGGTGCGTCGATAAATGGTCGCTGTCGAATATTGGTTAATATTTTTGGTTCAAATCCCGATTTGAACCAAACAGCCCTATCGCCTGTTATTTTTGTTTGCTCAAAAAGATCAAAGCGCGTCTCCTTTCCTAAAGGAAACCATTATACACCCCTAATCTATATGGAGCCTGTGCCGTTTTGTATTCTTCCATTCCAAGAACAACTCGTCACCTTTGACAGAGTAATAGTGAAGAATTTGTTTATTTGTTAGAAAGGTCTTCAGGAGTGTAGTCACTTTGCATCTTTTAATTTCATCTTTTTTTAATTGAGTAATTAAATCTTATCTCAATTCTATAATATATCAAGAAAGACACAACAGTGTCTTGCGCCAAATGATGCGCCACGAACACAAGATACTGACATGAGTGTATCTATACCTAAAGTATCAAGTTGAGCATGATGGACTAAAAATGGTTTAGCAGATAAAAACTTTTAAATAAATATTAGGTGTACAAAAAAGTTCTTAGCTTTAGATTTCATACAACTGAAATAACAATTTAAATTTTATATATCTTCCCGCCCTTTTGCGATTTTAAAGCGTTGGCATTTGGTCTTCTAAACTGCCATACGGTTTGGCGTTTGATGCACATAACCTCAAAAATCAGTAGTGTTCACGATGGCAATAACAAAAGAGCATATTCGATTTTTCATCCACTTCGCGTTTCATCTGAAGAAAAATGCTGCTGAAGCCACTGCAATGATTTGTGCTGCATTGGAGAGAACGCTGTAAGTCATACTACATGTAAAAGATAGTATCAAAAATTTCGCCAAGGAGATTTCAGTCTTAAAGATGAACCGCGTGCTGGACGCCCTGAAAAGATTGAAACGAATTGCAAGCATTGCCAGATATAAACTCTGCGCAAACTGAAAAGAAGCTTGCAGAACAGCTTGGCGTTACGCAGCAAGCCATTTCTGTACGTTTATATACGATGGGAAAGATTCAGAAGGAAGGCAGATGGGTTCCGCATGAATTGTCCGAAGACAACAAAAATCGACGACGTGACACTGCACTCACTTTGCTTTCAAAGTTCCAGAAAAAGATTTTCTGCACAAAATCATTACAGGCAATGAAAAGTGGATTCTTTATGATAACCCTAAACGTAGAAAATCATGGGTTGATCCTGGTCAACCTTCGACGTCGACGCCAAAGCCCAATATCCACGCCAAGAAGGTTTTGCTCTGTATCTGGTGGGATTGGAAAGGTGTGTTGTATAATATTACGAGTTGTTACAACCGGGTGAAACAATCACGGCAGACCGCTACCAACAACAATTGACCAATTTGCGATGCATTAGAAGAAAAGAGGCCATTTACTGGCCAAGGACGTCATAAAGTGATCTTGCTTCATGACAATGTTCGACCACATGTTGGGAAAGCGACTCAGGACCATATTTTTGCGTTAGGCTGGGAACTTCTTCCGCACGCGGCGTATAGCCTAGACATGGCGCCTTCCGATTACTACCTATTCCGGTCGCTGCAGCATCATTTGGTTGATATACATTTCGTGAGATTTGAAGAGATACGAAAATGCATTGATGACTTTATCACTTCGAAGCCGATAAGCTTCTATCGTCAAGGAATTCGCAAGCTACCTGAAAGATGGCAAAAGGTCGTTGATGCAAACGGGGAATATTTCGCTGATTAATATTTTTTTGTTTGTTTTTGAATAAAGATTGAATTTTACAAAAAAAAAACTCAGAACTTTTTTGTACACCTAATAAAAGCTTAATTGACTGCTCGGGGTCCTATTATATAATAAAAGTATTTTTATTTTTTTTACATATATGTTAAGAAGAGAGAGATTTTTTAATATATAAATTGAGTAACTTTAAAAATAGTCTTTTCTTCCCCAGTAATTAAGATAACACATGAGAAGGTATTATTTGGCAGGCAAACTGGCCACGTGAAGGCTTTTCAGCCAATCAAGGCGCTGCTTAAATAATAAACTCGCACTAAGTGTATCGGTTATTGCGATAAATATTATCAAGAGGCGCTGCTTAAATAATAAGCTCGCACTAAGTATATCGGTTATTGCGATAAATATTATCAAGAGGCGCTGCTTAAATAATAAGCTCGCACTAAGTGTATTGGTTATTGCGATAAATATTATCACATGCCTTAGTGGTCGAATTGGTATGACGCCCGCACGGAATGGGGGAATTCCAGGTTCGAATCCTGACTGAGGTAATATTTTTCGCAATAAATTCCTTATTTAATTTACCAAACATTTAAAACGATTAAAATCGACAGATGATTTTAATTCGTTGTTTGACTGCGTTAGGCTGATAATCCATGTTCGGCGCGCAGATCATTTATTGATTGGCTGAAAAGCTTTCACGTGGCCAGTTTGCCTGTCAAATAATACCTTCTCATGTGATAAATTGAGTAATTTTAATTTAAGAAATGTCATTGTCGTCCTGTTTCCTTTCTTCTCGTTTCTCTCCTCCACCTCTTCCTTCTCTTGTTTTTCTCTTTCTCTCTCACACTTTGTCTTTCAACTTTTAGTTTTATCGTTTCATATATTATTCTCATATTTAATTGCAGATATCGCAGGAAGAATTTGCATATCCTTACCTACTCGAACACATTATCAGCTCTATCTCCCTCCATCCACACTATTTACTCCAAACACCACAATACACTAAAAATTACTTAAATCATAATAATAGGTCAAATTATGAGAAAGTCATTAAATTTCATTAAAATACAAAAATATATAAAATAATAAAAAAAAACACATTATAATAAATGTTAAACGTTTTAGCTTTATAGCCTTCCTCACAAGAAAAGATTCAGAAGTGTCTCCCCTTCTTGATAAACTTTTAATATGTTGTTCTTTAGTTCAAAATAAGGAAACATTTCTTTTATACATGTTCATATTTTTAGAAAATAAAACACTTCTTTAAGAAAAATCGAACGTCTTTTTCTCAAAGCAAATATTTACAAAACTATAAAAAATAAAAAAAAATTTAAACTGAAAAGTAAATAGTTAAAAGAGTACTATAAAAACAAATTTTTTTTCAAAACTTTGAATTTTTTTGAATGTTGTTATTTTGCCTATCTTCGAAATTTTTCTATAATTTATTTGTTACAGATCTTAACGAGCCAAAGATTTAAGTTCAAATCCGATCATAACGTCGGTTTTTATTCGATCGCCACCTCTCGGAAGGCAACGGCAAACCACCGAGAGTATCTTAAAAAGATACAAAGAAGAAAAAAGATACAGACACCTATGTTTCTGGACTCAGGTGA
Organism: Crematogaster levior; assembly: GCA_901521435.1. Taxonomy (NCBI): domain Eukaryota; kingdom Metazoa; phylum Arthropoda; class Insecta; order Hymenoptera; family Formicidae; genus Crematogaster; species Crematogaster levior. The sequence goes on from CABEGB010000611.1 coordinate 340,105, forward strand.
TCTGAAGAACATGAGGATAATCAACCTGTGGAGGAGGGGGGGAAGGGATAATCAACTCTGCAGAGCTAACCCTCAATTCTAGCGGGAAGTCACAATAAAACTTTAAAGATCTAGGTGATCTTAGGGACTCTTTGTTAGTACCACCCGCTCCACTCACTTACTACTACTACCCATACAGCACAGATTATTGCAGTTATACTGCGGCAATATTGTCGCAACAAAGTAACATTGCGACAACGTTGCCACAATATTGCTGCAATGTTTGTGCTGTATGGGTACTTACTACTATTTGTTACAGAGCTCTAATCTATTTTTATTTTCTCTGCCTTTTGCATTACGCTATCTGTTGCATTTTATATTCATATTCATTTTGCATGTTTTATACCTTTTTAATGTCTTTCGTATTTTAATAATTGTAGTCCATTTAGAATTGTACAAGTAATTTCCTAGAATTGTATATAATTATTTAAATTTTTGTTTTAAATCTAATTTAATGCAAAAATATGTTTATGAGATATTATTTAAAATACATATATTTGTATAAATGTAGTAACATTCTTCGCCAGCGATAATAAAATCAGGAAATTGAAAGAATAACTGACGTGCAAACTGGCAGTTGATACATTTATTAAAAACACGACGTTTCGACCATGGAATTTGGTCCTTTTCAAGTGTATCTGTCAATATGATAAAAATCAAAAGTAATACAAAACAATGTTACAATATGTAAAGTGTATAAAGGTTGTCACAATGGTTACTTACAATATAAAACGATGTCGAAAAAATCACATTATATAATACAATAAAATTGCGATATTACAAAGATTCTAGTTAAAAAGACGCGTCGATAGTACATAACTGATAAAATGCGACTGAGCGATAGGGATGACAGTTGGTGATGCGGTCGAACGAAAAAGACTAACGAACATGTGGAGTAGGGGAAACATAAACAATTTGTTGTAGTTAGAACATTGTTGGGAAGCAGGATGGTGCGAAAAATACAAGATTATACGATGCTTATGAGACGGTCGTATAGTGATGAAAGATTTTCCGTATCTTTTTGTAGATTTATGGCTGAATTATGTTTCTTGATAAAAAACATTTCAGCAATCTCACGCTTTCTAGTAAAGTTCTCTTTGTGTAGAATCTTTGGATTCTTCCAATCGAATTCGTGTGAGTGCGACACACGATGACTGCTAACTACGGAGTGACTAGATGGATGTTTCTTTATGTTATAAGAATGTTCCTTGATACGAGTGCCCAAATGTCGCTTGGTTTGACCAATGTAGCACGCATTGCAGTTAGTACAATCCAATTTGTATACCAATTCTGTGTGTTTGGCAACGTCTAGAGTGTCTTTCCCCCTTTTTATGTAAGAATTTAGCTTATTGGAAACAGAAAATGCAACGTTCAATCCAGAGTTTTTTATGGAGTGTTCAATATTATCCCCGAGTTTGTTGGTGTATGGGATAAAAATGCAGTTTTTTATGTCGAATATTGTATGATTCGGAGAGTTATCGTTAGGTCGGTGTCGTAAGAAGTTTAATCGATTTTTTATATATTTATTTGTGATATGTGTGGGGAAACAGTTGTTGTGTAGGATCTTTTTGACGATGTTAATGTTATCTTTATGAAACTGAGAGTCGGAAAGTAAAATGGCCCTATCTACCAAGTTGATAATAGTATTTTTCTTGTGTTTGAATGGATGATTAGAAAAATAATTTATATATCTACCTGAAAAGGTGGGTTTGCGATACCAGTTTGTAATAAGAACATTGTTACGACGAATGACTGTGGTGTCTAAGAACGGAATGGAGAAATCTTTTTCGGTCTCGTAGGTGAATTTTAATCTAGGATGGTAGTTGTTGAACACCTCAAGGATTGTATGAATTTTCGTTTTAGGAGCGATTAGGAATATGTCGTCTACATATCGATAGTAGACAGGAATATTGAATTCTAAAAGGTTTAAACAATTAGTTTCTAGGTCGTCCATTACAAGATCTGCTAGGATGGGAGAAAGAGGAGAGCCCATAGGGCTGCCAAAAACTTGCTCATAATAAATTCCACCAAAACCGAAGCTTGTGGAAGATAAGATAACATTAATAGCAAACAAAAACTGTTGCATGTTGAGTTTTGTGGATTTCTCAATGTGATGCCACCGTGATTGAATGGCATTGAACACAAGATCTTTAGAGATGTTGTTGTACAGAGCTGTTACATCCAGAGAGAGGAGAATGTGGTCGGGATGAATTTGTGTGTTTTTTATACTATTAGCAAAGGTCCAACTGTCTTTAATATGTGATCTTGGTTTAGGTAAAGAATGTTCCAAAATTCCATGCAAATATTTCGCGATATTGTATGACGGACTTCCCGATGCCGATACAATAATTCGTAAAGGAAAGCCATTTTTGTGAATTTTTGGCAGCCCATAACATCGTGGAAGGTTACCGTTAGTGCATCGCAAGGTTTTGTAGGTTTGTTCGTCAATAATTTTGTTGTTCTTCCAACCATCGAGTAAGTTTTTCATTTTAATTTCTAAGGATTTAATAGGGTCTTTTTTCAATTTTTTGTAAGTAGTTGTGTCATTTAATAAAATTTCCATCTGAGTGTTGTACTCTCCCCGATTCATAATGACGGTTATCTGACCCTTGTCAGCTTTGGTTACAAGTAAGTCTGGATTGTGATGCAAAAATTCATTAGATAATTGCGAGTTTCTGAGGATAAATCGATCTGATGAGTTCACGTGTCTGTCTGTGCTTAAAAAATTTGTCAAACGATTACAAATAGCGTTGCGCGTTGCATTCTCTACGTTCTTGTTTAATTTGCTGGCGCAACTTTCGAAATTTTTGATGGTGTCTACAACTAAACGTGTGCGGTTATTCTTGTCATGTTTGTTAAAAGGAAGGGAAAAGTTTTCACCCAAACTCAAGAACTTCAATACGTGATCCGGAACTATTTTATTGCTGATGTTTACGATCCATTTGGAGGAATCGATGTTTGAGAGAGAATGATAAGTGGTATTTTGTCGCTTTAAGATGTTATTGAATTTGTCGATAGATCTGTGTTTACAAATGTGTTTATGTCTATTAATTGTGTGTTTGTTGTTCTCAAAAAAGGAATTTAGAAAGTTAGCCGGAAGATTGTTATGAAGTTCTTTTCTATCCCGATAATTCTAGAGTTTAAGTGATTGATATTGGTATGTGCATCTTTAATTTCCAAATTCAATAATTTTCTCTGGGTAAGTTCCCTAAATGAAGTCTCCTCTTTCTCCCATCCTAGCAGATCTTGTAATGGACGACCTAGAAACTAATTGTTTAAACCTTTTAGAATTCAATATTCCTGTCTACTATCGATATGTAGACGACATATTCCTAATCGCTCCTAAAACGAAAATTCATACAATCCTTGAGGTGTTCAACAACTACCATCCTAGATTAAAATTCACCTACGAGACCGAAAAAGATTTCTCCATTCCGTTCTTAGACACCACAGTCATTCGTCGTAACAATGTTCTTATTACAAACTGGTATCGCAAACCCACCTTTTCAGGTAGATATATAAATTATTTTTCTAATCATCCATTCAAACACAAGAAAAATACTATTATCAACTTGGTAGATAGGGCCATTTTACTTTCCGACTCTCAGTTTCATAAAGATAACATTAACATCGTCAAAAAGATCCTACACAACAACTGTTTCCCCACACATATCACAAATAAATATATAAAAAATCGATTAAACTTCTTACGACACCGACCTAACGATAACTCTCCGAATCATACAATATTCGACATAAAAAACTGCATTTTTATCCCATACACCAACAAACTCGGGGATAATATTGAACACTCCATAAAAAACTCTGGATTGAACGTTGCATTTTCTGTTTCCAATAAGCTAAATTCTTACATAAAAAGGGGGAAAGACACTCTAGACGTTGCCAAACACACAGAATTGGTATACAAATTGGATTGTACTAACTGCAATGCGTGCTACATTGGTCAAACCAAGCGACATTTGGGCACTCGTATCAAGGAACATTCTTATAACATAAAGAAACATCCATCTAGTCACTCCGTAGTTAGCAGTCATCGTGTGTCGCACTCACACGAATTCGATTGGAAGAATCCAAAGATTCTACACAAAGAGAACTTTACTAGAAAGCGTGAGATTGCTGAAATGTTTTTTATCAAGAAACATAATTCAGCCATAAATCTACAAAAAGATACGGAAAATCTTTCATCACTATACGACCGTCTCATAAGCATCGTATAATCTTGTATTTTTCGCACCATCCTGCTTCCCAACAATGTTCTAACTACAACAAATTGTTTATGTTTCCCCTACTCCACATGTTCGTTAGTCTTTTTCGTTCGACCGCATCACCAACTGTCATCCCTATCGCTCAGTCGCATTTTATCAGTTATGTACTATCGACGCGTCTTTTTAACTAGACATCTTTGTAATATCGCAATTTTATTGTATTATATAATGTGATTTTTTCGACATCGTTTTATATTGTAAGTAACCATTGTGACAACCTTTATACACTTTACATATTGTAACATTGTTTTGTATTACTTTTGATTTTTATCATATTGACAGATACACTTGAAAAGGACCAAATTCCATGGTCGAAACGTCGTGTTTTTAATAAATGTATCAACTGCCAGTTTGCACGTCAGTTATTCTTTCAATTTCCTAAATTTATTAAATTATTTAGAATTTTTACATGTAAAGTATAAACTGACTTTACTTTTTTTGGAATTTATTTTTTAATTTATTATTTCTTAAATAAATGATAAGCCCAAGAATTCTATTCATATTATTTATCTATTCACCCATAGTGCCATAAAATTGGCACCATATATGGATTAATTGATAGAGCGATACTGTTGTCACATCCTTGCTTCCATCAAAAAATTTTATAATTGTGTGTTGACATTTTGCTTAACAAAATAATTTATCCTTTTCATGTCATTTTTAAACAAATAAATTGTAGAGCTGTTACTTTGTCTAATAGGATTAGACTAAGGAACAGCCTAAATCCAATCACACCCACTGACAAACAGAAGACATTTATAGTTTTGCTTTTTATTAGACACATCTCAAAATTAATTAATCCAAAAATAGATAAGACAAAAATGACGATTGGCTATAGATGCTTAAACCAACTGAGAAGATTCATCTTCCCATGGTGTGGTGATTGTCCGCGTCTTGAAAAGAATAACATGGTTTACAAGATAAACTGTAAGAATTGTGAGGCGTCTTATGTTGGGCAGACAAAGAGGAAATTGATTACGCGGATCAAAGAACACAAATATAATATAAGACTAGACCCATCTAAACACTCGGTAATATCAGAGCATATTATAGATTTCGACCACGAATTTGATTGGGAGAACGTAAGTGTGCTTGATGTGGAACATAACCAACAGAAAAGATTAATCAGTGAAATGATCCATATCAAGAACCAGACACATGCGATTACTTCCCATAAAGATACGAAACTTTTAAACAGTGCGTACATTAATATCATAAACGATCTGGCGCATATCCACCCCTTCAATACTTGGCGAGCAGCGTGCTAAGCGGAAAGCATTACAAATTGATTATACATTGTACGTTTGACATTAGTGTCGTTTTAAACTGTGGCATGATAACACGACTTATTGGTATAATATGCTGTAACACACTGGTGATCGGGCTCCAGCCACGGACAGGTAACTCGACCAGCTGTCTTATATTATATTACACAACACTAACATAATGTTAAAATTTTAATATCACATTCATGGCGCATATATTTCCCGTTTTTTAATCAGAATATGATCTCCAATTACATCACCGATTTTATAAATTGATGTTCACAAAGTTAACAACCAAAAGGACGTTTATAAAGGGATGTTTATTTTAATTGACCAACATATTCTCGAAAACTCTAGAAAACGGGCAATAAGTTCCACATGTTTTTTATAATGTTGACTACAATGTTGACAACACCGTACCAGGAGATCGTTATTTTCATCTACACGATTGACCCCTAACATGCCGTTCGGTTTTTAATTATTGATAATTTTTGGCGACACGATTGCGTTTGCGGTTTTTAGTTTCTAATCTTTATACATGTCAACAACGGTTTTTTTTAATATGTAAAACTTTGTAATAATTTTACTAAATGCTGAGGAAGACCCAGTGAGGTCGAAACGTACATATGTATTTTCTTATAATAAATCTCAATTTCATGTAGCGGAGAATTCTTTGTTTCTTATACTATATTTTGTGAACATGTAAAAGACATTTTTTGTTTTGGCTCGATTTGACTTATTGGCCTGTGTATTTCTTTTCAATTGTTTTTATCTATTCATATTACTTAATATATGCCATATTTTGTATAGAAATTATAGATTTGTTAATTAATTTTTTTTCATAAATTTTATATACTGTTAAATTTTGCATTAGTTAAGTAATTAATTGATGTATCTTATCTTTAAGGTATATTATATTTTGCACAAAAAGAGTGATGACAAAAAGATCTATTTTTTCGCCATCATGTTTTGACGAATTTCAAACTTTTTTAAATGTCAAATAGTACTATATGATGGGACATTAATCCCAAAGAAATTTTAAGATGAGGCAAGATTCCGGAGATATGAAAGGGTGAAAGTGATGGTTTCTCATAATCTATGAAAGAGTATACGAAACTCTTCAAGTGTCCATACCAAAGAATAAAAAATATATAACGAAGTAAAACATATTGTTTCTTATGGATTTTTTTTACGCCGGATTCAAATATGACCTTAGATTTCGTCTAGCATAAAAATTCCTCGAGATAAATGGAGTTGAAGTGAAACTTGACACCGTCTCTCACGGATCGGGCTGCTTTTTTACTGTGAGTTACCTTGCCTCTCACATATTAAGGTGCTTTTTTAATATGAGTCCACTTGTCTCTAATTTCCGTTTCTTCGAATTATTTTTCTGCAAATTGTTAACCATCATCAACAAATTCCATATGTTTAATAGGAAAAAACTTATCATTTTTTGATTTTTTTAAATCATTACAGTCTAAACATTTAGTGAAAAGCATTGATTTATTGAAAAATCAACAATTATCAAGATATGAAAAAATATACCTGAAGAAACAAGAGAATGTAGGAAAAATTGAGATAAAACAAAAGAAAAGTAGCGAGAAACTCACTTCATCAATCAACAAACAAGAAAATGGAGAACAAAAGAACAAGTAACATTAGAATAAACGAAAAATCAGTTGAGAATATTATAGTTTTGGGCGAGACAAATTGTAAAAAAGAACTCCAATTAGACTTGTTGAAGATATAATGATGATTTCCAACACGCAAATACATAAGATTGTTTATCATATAATCTGTGGAATACACTTCATATGATAGTAAAGTACTTCAACTGTGAAAAAACTTGTGGTGCGTCATGTAACAAGACTCTATCTTTCAATTTGAGTATTTCCTCGGTAATTGCTTTAAAGACTTGATCAGTAATTAATAGGGAACGTATTTTCCGGGTACTTTATAAAGCACCCATAAATAAAATAGTGGTGAATAGTAGATCGTTCATTCCCTGAACAATGAATCGTAGATGGTCCATTCGACAAAAAATACCCCCAATATTACGTGAACTTCAGCCACGCATTCTTCCTTATGCAATATACCCTGACTGGAAATTATCACTTTCACCCCCTAGTATCTCCGGAACCTATGCTCATCTTTTACTGAGATTAATATTTAATCTAATAATACTATTTGCCATAAAAAAAAGTTTGAAATTTAAGGTCCAAAAAATGAGTGAACTTTGCCATCACTCTTTCTATTTCTGTCAATTAATTTTGTGTGTGTGTGTATTTATATTATATATATTTTTTATATAAGATTTATATAAAATTTTATATATTTTTATACATTTTTGTGTATGTGTATGTGTATACTGATATATATGATAAATATAAGATAAATATAAAAATACACTTAAGGGGGTCTGCTCATTTAGAATGATGAAAAAATCGATTTTTTTTTTCATAAAATGATAGTTTAACATTCCAAGAATATAATTCTAAAATATTATAGATAGCGATATTCGAACTCCTTTCAGTCCTATAGCAGTGCTATAGATGTGTGAGCGCCGCTCGGCAGCGCCAAGTGAAGCGCGTGTAACGAAACAGCGGCGCTTCGCTTAAAAACAAATTAAACCTTGCGACCGTCCTTTTATTATTTATAACACATTCGGGGCCTTTCTGGGATGTTCCTTTTTTGGCGTCATTTCCTGCAAAGGGAAATGACGACAGAGAAGAACATTCCGGAAAAGTGCCGTATAAAAGCTGGTGTCGAGTGGGACCAAAAATTGTCGAGATTGCAGCTTTTATCGCAGTTGGCTTATTTAATGAAGGATGTATAAAATGTAGCGAGACGTAAGTTAATTCTCGTGATCGCGCCATCTCTGAGCGAAAAGACGACGACGCGCTTCGCGGAGTGATACACGCGACGCGACGAGAATGGTCACGATTTGGGACCTCTTTAAGGGGTGAGCCTTCCCGAACGCGTCTTCTTGCCGGTCTCCGTACAGTCGCAGCGTCGCTACAACCACGTTTGGAAGTGCACTCAGTTTGTCTTAACTAACAAAGGATTCTTGCGCGTCCTTTCGGTGTACGCATTGTGAGATTGATTTCGACGCGTATTACACTTTCTTGCGCGTCCTTTCGGTGTACGCATTGTGAGACTGATATCGACGCGTATCATACTTTCTTGTACGTCCTTTCCGTGTGTGCATTGTGAGATTGATTGCGACGCGGATAATGCCACCGCGTCTTTCCCGTACGGACATTGTGTGTACGGTATTGCGTAAGACGCCGGTTCTTCCGCATTCATCTCGTGCGGACATTGTGTACTGAATTGCGACGCATTTTACTTGTTCTTACGCGTCCTTCCCATACGTACATTGTGTGCTTGGTAAAGTCGAGGACGACACGTACTTTCGTCTCCTCCTTGTGTTGGTAATTTCGTGATTACCAGTGACTTGTGGTGAATGTACTTTCACACCCGTCCATTCGAGACATAATATCTATCGAGCAAGGCCTGAACGTAAAGGAAGGGCAGCTGGATAGCCTGACAACGAGGCATGTGAGGATCCACTGACTTGCATCTCTCAGCCTGCTCATATGTATTAGTAATCTCATTGAGGGCCACGCAGCAATAACCATCGAAAAGCTAAGTAAAGCAGAGTATTTTGTTTGGGGCTTTGCCCGTAGTGCATTTCCTCTCGGCATCGCGTTCGCCAGCTCCCACCGTAGAAGTCTCTCGAGCTGGACACTACGCTTTGCATTTCTTTAATGATTGAGTTATCGGCTCCCCATTTCGAGCGCTCACGAGCCGGATAAATCGCGCTGCACCTCTCAGAGTAATATTACACAGATACCAGTGTATAGATCCTTCGACTCTGAGAAATCGCGCTACGCCTCTCTTTCTCACGCCCTTCAGGTACTATCATTCCACTCTTGCACTCTGGCTTACGCATCAACCTTTAATGATACAAAGATGACCGGCTCCTCACTTAGAGTTATTCTCGAGCCGGATCAAACGCACGACAGTCTTTTACTTTTATTTAGAAGCATTAATTCAGAGGACTCAACAGCCTTGCCGCCATCTTACACTTCCGAAGATAACGGACATCGTCGTACCTCACCACTGGATTCAATTGTGACCCATCCGGCGCAACCGTGACGCGCCTTTCTACAGCCACCAATATTTATCTCATGTTATTTAGTGTGTCTTGTTGGTTTTTTTTTCTGTCAGCGCTTAACCCACGAATAAATAGCGTTATGTTTTTTTTGTCTTTGTCGATGGTACAAAGTTACACTTAATTTCAGTTACGTTCTGTTATCCTATTCCTGCCGCCTGCCTATCTCGTCTACTTGCGTTCATAAACGAGCATCCGTATTCAAACATTTTCTGGTCCTTCGAGCCGGATACGGCGGGCGGTCGTCAGGATGAGGGTAACTCATGTAGAAAGTCGTATCGAGCAACAGCTCGTACTAAGAGAATTGATAATTCACGCGGTAGAGAACCTGACTAGCGTTAGTCATCAAAACGTCACCAATCAAAGAGTTAATGCGCATTTAGTCACACTAAAGGAGAATTGGGATAAATTTGCTATTGTAAACGACGCGATTATCCTCGCTATTTCGCGGCTCAGCCCAGAGGATAAATCCGTCATACAGAGTAATAATTATTTTGCGGAGAACATGTTTCTATGTACTCATGGCTCTTATCTCGAGTCCTTAGAGAAGATGACGGCGTTGCTCGAACAAGATTCCGATAGCACTCACGAGCATCCGCCATCGTCGCATAATTCTTCCGTGCCAGTATTTTTTCACCACTCGCGGTTACCTCGCATAGATATCCCTAAATTCAACGGGTCGCCTTCGGATTGGCTCTCGTTTAAAGATATGTTTAGTTCGTTAATCCTCGCTCATCCGACACTCTCATCCGTGGAGAAACTCCAATATCTCAAGACTAGCCTCGTGGGATCCGCCACTCATCTGTTGAAGAACACAACGCTCACATCAGCAAATTTTCAAAAGGCATGGGACGCTCTCATTGCCTTCTACGAGAACGAAAGGCTTTTAGTCAATTCAGCTCTGCACTCGCTACTTAATCTCAAGCGAATGACTAAGGAATCAGCTCAAGAAATGGAAACTCTGTACACTACTATTATGCAGCTCCATCGCACCCTTGAGACTTTGAAACGGCCAGTGCAATACTACGATGATTTTTTTGTTTTTATACCCGTAGACCGTCTAGACCCCGAATCAGTGAAGGCTTGGGAACATCATCTGGGTTCGTCTAAAACCCCACCAACTTGGAGTCAATTCAGCGAGTTTCTTATCACCCGAATGCTTTCTCTACAGGCGTTTGAGAAATCTAGAACCGGAAAAGCCGGGCCTTCAGGAAAGTTAAGCGGCGCTAAGGCATATTATCAGGGAAAACACACGGATGCGCCCTCGACTAAGTCAAACTCATGTGTTGTGTGTTCAGAGGCTCATTACCTCGGCACTTGCCCTCAGTACAAAATAAAATCTGTCAACCAACGATTAGAGATTATCAAAGGACATCGCTTGTGTTTTAATTGCCTTGGACCTCATCGGGTTTCCGCATGTCGTAACACACGGCGCTGCCAAACCTGTGGGAAGAAACATCATTCTACTATTCATGAAATGGAGACGAATGATCCCGCCTCTTCGGCATCAAGCACCACAGCATTGAGCGCAACGGATCCTTAGTTTTTTCACGCTTATCATCAGCTTGCCTTTCAAAAATCTGCTACTGAACTCGGAGAGTCTCGATCCCGAGCATAGCGGATTATGAATAGTCTGAGAAGAACATTAAACTCTGATGTTGAGTACGCCATCGCGTACGAGGAATTTCGAAACGATTACGAGCAACTTGACCACATGAGATGAGTTTCTGATTCGGAAGCTAATCCCAATATCAAATATTACCTCCCACATCACGGGGTAATTCGTACCAATAGTCTCACAACCAAACTTTGAGTTGTGTTTAATGGATCAAGTCGAACAACCAGCGGTGTTTTCTTGAATGAGCTGCTGCAAACAGAAGCGAAATTGCAAACGGACGTCTTCGATGTTCCTTATGGTTTCGTCAATTTAAATACGCCTTTCAGGCGACATCGAGAAGATGTATCGTCAAATCCAGGTGAAACCTGACGATTGGCAGTATCAATGTATACTCTGGATGAACAAGGCTTCTGAAATCTCAATCTACCAACTAACTACGGTAACGTATGGGCTAGCTTGCGCCCCGTGCTTAGCTCTTCGCACCATCATCCAACTTGTGGAAGACGAGTGAGACAAATACCCGTCAGCCATCGCACCGTTAACACAAGGACGCTATGTCAACGACATATCCGGAGGTGCCGATTTAATTCACCAGACGCAGCGAATCATTAACCAAGTAAATTCGCTCTGTAAGGCGGGCGGGTTTCCCGTCCAGAAATGAATCACTAACGAGGATACCGTTTTTGCTTTCAAGGCCTGTGCCTTGACTGCTATCCGAAGCCATCCTCAGGTTTATGTTAGCCTGGTAACATTCACATATTAGAATTGTGTTGGACGTCAACGACCGACGAGTTTTATTTCTCCGTTTCTGGATCTCATCCTGCCTAAGTAACGTGCTGCACCTCTTTCTCTTGCGTTAAGCGGCTCCCCTCGCTACCTCGAGCCGTATTCACCGCGTAGCGATTCTCCCTCTCTGTCTAGAATGCTACGGCTACCTCGAGCCGTATTCAACGTGTAGCGTTGCTCTCTCTGTCCAGCATGCGACGGCTACCTCGAGCCGTATTCAACGCGTAGCGTCTCTCTCTCTGTTTAGCATTTGACAGCTGCCTCGACCCGTATTCCTCGCGCAGCGTCTCCCTCTGTCTGTCGTTAACCGGCTCCCCTCGCAGAGCTGTCTCGAGCCGGAGTACACCCGCTGCGCCTATCTCTATCACGTTAACCGGCTCCTCTCGTAGAGCTGTCTCGAGCCGAGTACACACGCTACGCCTATCTCTATCAAGTCGACCGGCCCCCCTCGTAGAGCATCCCCGAGCCGGAATACACACGCTACGCCTATGTCTATCTGTCGTCAACCGGCTCCCCTCGGAGAGCATCCTCGAGCCGGAATACACACGCTACGCCCATGTCTACCTGTCGTTAACCGGCTCCTCACGGAGAGCATCCTCAAGCCGGAATACACACGCTACGCCTATGTCAATCTGTCATTAACCGGCCCCCCTCGTGGAGCATCCTCGAGCCGGAATAAGCACGCTACGCCTATCTCTATTTGTCGTTAAGCTACTTCCCCCTTATCTGGGACTTAATTTACAGGATCTGACTCTTCGCCAACTACTGTGCCAACTACTCCGGACGAGTTAGATTCGGCCAGATCTTTCTGGATCAAGAAGATCCAACAAGACGCACTCCCGCACGAAATTAAGTTGATTTCCGAAGGAAAGGATTTATCAAGAAATAGCCCACTCTTACGGCTCATGCCGTTTCTCGATTCAAATGGGTTATTGAGAGTCCGAGGTCGCCTTCAAGCAGCACCTATTACCTCTTCTGTTAAGCATCCGTTGATCCTTCCTCGGAAGTCAATACTAACCACATTGATAATTGCAGATGCTCATCTAAGAACGTTGCATGGAGGCACTCAAGTTACTCTAGCAGTACTACGGACAGAGTACTGGATCGTGGGCGGACGAGCGCCCGTTCGGTCATACATCTTGAAATGTATTCGATGTGCCCGGTATCGTCAGAAACGAGCGCAGCAGGTCATGGGTCAACTACCTCCAGAAAGAGTAACTCCTTCCCGCCCGTTCTCGCATTCAGGCGTTGATTACGCTGGTCCATTCATGCTAAAAACTTGGCGCGGAAAGAACGCACGAACTTACAAAGAATACATCGCCTTATTCGTTTGTATGGCCACATCAGCTGTTCATCTCGAAATTGTCACTGACTATTCGACAGACGCATTTCTCGCCGCCTTCAAGAGATTTGTTGGCAGACGAGGCATTTGTGCCACTCTCATAAGCGACTGTGGAACGAATTTTAAAGGAGCAGATTCGGAACTTAAGAATTCCTTTCTCTCCTCCACTGAAGAAACCGACAAATTAGCAAATCTTCTCGCCAAGGACGGTACTCAATGGCGCTTTATTCCTCCCGGCGCTCCTCACTTCGGAGGAAAGTGGGAAGCCGGAGTGAAGTCTGTCAAATATCACGTGCGATGAGTCATGGGAAATCAGCTTCTCACGTATGAGGAAATGAACACACTCTTGGTTCAAGTTGAAGCCGTTCTCAACTCTCGACCATTATGCCCGCTTACTGACGACCCTGAGGATTTCACAGCTCTGACTCCTGCTCACTTCCTCATTGGAGATACGCTATCGACAATTCCAGAACCCTCTCTAAGCGAGGAAAGGATCTCACATCTGTTACGATGGCAGTTGATCAGACAAACCTTTGAGAGTTTCTGGAATCATTGACAGAAAGACTATCTACAACGATATTTATCTATCTACAAATGGAATAAGACCTCAGATCAGATCAAATCAGGCACTCTGGTTCTGGTAGTCGACGAGCGGTACCCACCCTCCAAATGGCCTTTAGGTAGAATAATGGATACGCATCCAGGAAAGGATGGCCATGTGCGCGTTGTTACTGTTCGGACGCAAAACTTCCACATTCAAGCGGCCCATCGTCAAGATCTGCCCATTACCCAGTTCTGATGAGCAACATCCTTAAGTTGTCAACATACGTTGACAAGGCGGGCGGAAATGTATAAAATGTAGCGAGACGTAAGTTAATTCTCGTGATCGCGCCATCTCTGAGCGAAAAGACGACGACGCGCTTCGCGGAGTGATACACGCGACGCGACGAGATTGGTCACGATTTGGGACCTCTTTAAGGGGTGAGCCTTCCCGAACGCGTCTTCTTGCCGGTCTCCGTACAGTCGCAGCGTCGCTACAACCACGTTTGGAAGTGCACTCAGTTTGTCTTAACTAACAAAGGATTCTTGCGCGTCCTTTCGGTGTACGCATTGTGAGATTGATTTCGACGCGTATTACACTTTCTTGCGCGTCCTTTCGGTGTACGCATTGTGAGACTGATATCGACGCGTATCATACTTTCTTGTACGTCCTTTCCGTGTGTGCATTGTGAGATTGATTGCGACGCGGATAATGCCACCGCGTCTTTCCCGTACGGACATTGTGTGTACGGTATTGCGTAAGACGCCGGTTCTTCCGCATTCATCTCGTGCGGACATTGTGTACTGAATTGCGACGCATTTTACTTGTTCTTACGCGTCCTTCCCATACGTACATTGTGTGCTTGGTAAAGTCGAGGACGACACGTACTTTCGTCTCCTCCTTGTGTTGGTAATTTCGTGATTACCAGTGACTTGTGGTGAATGTACTTTCACACCCGTCCATTCGAGACATAATATCTATCGAGCAAGGCCTGAACGTAAAGGAAGGGCAGCTGGATAGCCTGACAACGAGGCATGTGAGGATCCACTGACTTGCATCTCTCAGCCTGCTCATATGTATTAGTAATCTCATTGAGGGCCACGCAGCAATAACCATCGAAAAGCTAAGTAAAGCAGAGTATTTTGTTTGGGGCTTTGCCCGTAGTGCATTTCCTCTCGGCATCGCGTTCGCCAGCTCCCACCGTAGAAGTCTCTCGAGCTGGACACTACGCTTTGCATTTCTTTAATGATTGAGTTATCGGCTCCCCATTTCGAGCGCTCACGAGCCGGATAAATCGCGCTGCACCTCTCAGAGTAATATTACACAGATACCAGTGTATAGATCCTTCGACTCTGAGAAATCGCGCTACGCCTCTCTTTCTCACGCCCTTCAGGTACTATCATTCCACTCTTGCACTCTGGCTTACGCATCAACCTTTAATGATACAAAGATGACCGGCTCCTCACTTAGAGTTATTCTCGAGCCGGATCAAACGCACGACAGTCTTTTACTTTTATTTAGAAGCATTAATTCAGAGGACTCAACAGCCTTGCCGCCATCTTACACTTCCGAAGATAACGGACATCGTCGTACCTCACCACTGGATTCAATTGTGACCCATCCGGCGCAACCGTGACGCGCCTTTCTACAGCCACCAATATTTATCTCATGTTATTTAGTGTGTCTTGTTGGTTTTTTTTTCTGTCAGCGCTTAACCCACGAATAAATAGCGTTATGTTTTTTTTGTCTTTGTCGATGGTACAAAGTTACACTTAATTTCAGTTACGTTCTGTTATCCTATTCCTGCCGCCTGCCTATCTCGTCTACTTGCGTTCATAAACGAGCATCCGTATTCAAACAAAGGACATAATGCAATTCTTCGCATAATGAACAATTTAGAAATAAGTATTAGGAGGCAGGCCATGACATACGCCGAGGAAACAGACAAGCGCCGAATAACTCACCAGGATCACCGCGCCTCTCTTTCGTCAAAAGAGGCTCGACAAGCACGAAGAGAACGACTTTTGACACAGAATCAGTTCTACGAAGAAAACGAAGAACTGCTGTATGGCGCAGGAATCGCAGATTAGTCGGTAAGTTAAAAAAATTTTAAGTTTTCACAGTTTTTCAGTTACCAAAACTTTAAACGCGTTTTCCCCAAAGTTGCATTTTTCGAACTTGCGGGCATGATAACTCAAAAACTATTCAACCGATCTTGCTGAAATTTTGCACACATCTTATCAACATTATTACCTTCTATACGAACCTAAATGATTTTGCATATTTAAAAGAAAAAGTATTTTTTTATTGCAAAAACATATCCAAAAAATTGCGATTTTTTGATTTTAGGCTGCCATTTCATCAATTTTCAATATTTTCAAATTATCAGAGGTTCATATAGAAACTACAAGTGTCTACTACTAACATGATTTTTTTGATAATTTTCAGATGAATGGTGCAGACCTTAGAATGCCCGCAGCTTGGAAATAGGACTTTACAAAATAAATCACAGCGCCGCCATTTTGAATTAAAAACAAAATATATATATTTTTTTAAATCCAAGACTTTTAAATAAAGCATGTGAAAAGTTTCGAAAAGATCGCACCCATAAAACATTAAGATAGAGTACATACACTGTACATACATTTATGTATGCTGTATATTTTATGTATATACTTCCTTATGTAATATATATATATAGAATATGAAATGTATGTGCAAATGAAACTGTTAATGTACATAGAAGATTCACAGTACATACATATTATATTATAAATACAATCTATGTACATGTATTATGAATATATATTTTTATATCATGTATATACAAAGTGTACATACATTAGATATGAGTCAAAAAATATCATAATATACCTAGTATACACATTGATGTATATTCTACATATATACTTTTTATACGTGTAGATACATGAAATGTATGTGCAAATATAACCAGAATAATGTACACTGAACATCCAGAGTACATACATATGTACGTTATTAATATAATTTATGTATATACTCAATATACATTCTTTTTATATGTAGCATGTATACATATACCAATTATAAGGACACGCATTATTTCTGTAGTTAATAAATACTATATATTTATATTTACAAATATAAAATTATTATAAAATAAGATAATCTGTAAAATAATCTGTAAAATAAGATAATCTGTTCATATGCACATTCAACAAATTAAATAAAAATACATATTATACATGTGTGAGTTTGTATAATAGGTCACATGATTTTATATTTGTAAATATAGATTTATTATATCATGCGTGTTATACATATATGCATTTATTATATGTTTTATATGTATGTGTATGTAACCTTCTTTCTCCATAACATCAATATAGAATGACAAAAAGGAAAAATTAATCTAACAAACTACTAAAAAGACAATTTGAAATTGAAAAATATTATAATTAATATAAATCATACATACGTGATAATACATATATAAATATATACATATATATAATTTTACATATGCATTATACATATGATTATATATATACATAGATATAATATTAAAGAAATATTTAAAATTATTCTATTTCTATTTTATAGTTTCCATTTATAAACATAAAAAGCTTACAATATTAATTGTACTCTTCTGTCTGTTTCATAAAAATAATTGTACATTTCTTTTTGTTTTTATCATATCATCATATAAAAATAAATCTTTAAATAATTTTAATACAGTATTGTAATTTGACAGAATGTAACACAATAAACACAAAAATAATTTTAAGAACTAATTTTTATCTATTGTAATATAAAACATAAATATTCATTATATTAAATATATTATACATACATGTATAATATATTTAATATAATGAATATTTATGTTTTTCGAACATAAAACTGAAGCTTAACATAAACCTTACATACATGCATGCATCTGAATTTTTATTGTTAATCAGTTGATTTTTCAATTGTTTCAACACTTTGAGGAGTTAAATTTTGTCTTTATTATTGTTAAAACGATCTTTACCCTTACAAGCCACGCTTTTTATAAAACATATAATTTCTGAATCTGTACAATCTTGTACATTCTTATTAAGGCGTATTAGCACCTGTAAATATTTTCACAAAATATTATAAAAATATATTTGTATATATATATATATATATACATTTCAGAACCATTATAAATTTATTACAGTGTTGATGTATATATGTGTATATGTCAATAAATAAATAGTAAAATATACTGTAAATATATATATATATATAAAATATAAATAAAAATAAAGATAATTATTTGCAACTTTTATAAAAACATGAAATTTCTCTTTTAAACAATTTTTAAATATTCTTTGTTTTTAATTATATACATATATTAAGCAACATTATTTTATATATTTCCATTCAAAATATTCTTATTATTTTTATTTTTGTTAAAATTAAAAGACAAAAATAAAAATAATTATAAATACAAACTTATAAAAATAATTTAATAACTTACAGAGAATAACAGATGCCACAGCTAAATTTTTGAAAACTTTTTCTTAGCTCCTCCGAAGAGTAAGACATACCAACTTATCTGTAAACACACATGATACATTATTCTCCGTACAATTTCTTTAATACTACATCCTCCAATAAGACTTAAATTTTGAGACTAAAATAATAAGGGCATTATTTATTTAAATATAATATAATAGTATAATATAATTAAATAATATTATTAAATATAATAATATCATTTTTACAATCTTTTTAAATATAAAAATGAAATAATAGAAAATATAAAACATACAATGCAAATATGAAATTTATTATATAAGTTATTTATATTGTTAAATATATTGTATATATAATGTTTACAGATCTTGTTTTAATATAAAAATTAGATAATGAAAAATATGTTGAAAAATTATAAAATATTAAATGATATAATATTATTATTTTTTCATACTATTGTACTTTTTAATAGAAAAATATTTTTATTTCTCTTACCAAAATTCTTATTATTTTCAGAATTCAATTAACCAGTCTTCCAATTCAGCTAAAGAATTTTCATTTAATGGAAATGATTGTATAATTTCGGGAATTTCATTATATACAGATTTTTGTTTCATCTATTCATCAATAAAGCATTTATAATCTTCACAAATATCAATTTTTAAATTGAGGATATGCAACTCTAACACTCGTTTTTCAAATTCTAAAATGTAAATAATTGATTTTAAGTATTGTATAGTAATATGTTTTCCGTAATTTAATTTTAAGATTGTATTTATTTATGTATTTTAGTGTAATAGATTATAAAAATATATCAAATACAAACTCTCCCTCGACAATATTTCGTTCCAAAGTCGAGCCAGATTTATATGACATTGCAGTATTAGAAGTAGAAGGAGTAAATACCGCAAATAGAAGTATTATCAAGAGTAATAATTTTAGATTGATTTATTCTTTGTGTTATTTTCTAATCTTATGCCTAAAAATAAAATATATCTTTTCATATAATATATATTTTTAAATATATTAATACGCCACAAATATGAAATTAGTATTAATTTAAAGTAATAAAAAGTAAAATAGAATTTAAAAACTTTTCTTACATGTTTCTTATATTTTGTTTTCTTAATATAAATTATCTTTATTAAAAATAATTTTTTTCATTAAAAATATTTAAAATAAAGATAATAAATAACATTTATAATATTTATTAAAATATTTTCAATATGTTTTTATTACGTAAATGTAATTTTATACAATCATCATATTTTTACTTACTATTGTTTGAATTGATTTGTTCAATTTTGGAACATCAGGGTATATACTGCATCATCTGATGATTTTGTTTCAAATGATAATCATATTCACTATCATATTTATTTTGGGGCCTTTTTCTTTTTGTATTATGTTTCTTTCTTTGTTTTAACTTCCTTCATTGTTTGGAAAAAGAATGTTTGTATCTCTTGTTTTATTAGCTTCTTCTGTTGTGCTTTTTATAGTTGTCTGAAAATTATAAGAAATTATAAATTTTAAATAAATAATTTATAATTCAATTAAAATTAGATTATGAAAGTGAGAAATAAATTCGGAGTTTTTATTTCTAATAGTTAAAAATAAATTATTAATAAGTAATAGATATAATCAATACTTATATAAAATACTTTATATATATATAGCGCGCGCGTGTGTGTGTGTGTGTGTGTGTGTGTAAAAACAATATTACATATCCCAAAAACTAACAATATGTATTTTATTTAATTTTTGTGTATTCTATATATGTAAATATGTGTTTTTACCCATAAGTGCCCAAAACACTTGCTTCATAGAGCATCCAATTTTGTTGCAGGAAGATGTTTCTTTTTATAAAGTCTATTATAATATATGTTTTGCAGTACCTTCAGGTGGTAATAATAACATCGTGAATTTTTCTGATATACCATATGTTTCGGTAACTTCTACTGTTTCTTCATCATCAAATTTTTACGACAATCCAACCTATCTTGTAATCAATGATAAGGTCATTGCAGGATATTTTACAACAAAAGAAATACATATTAAGACACATAAATATGCAAATAAACAAGTTTATAAGATACAGCTAATTTCATACTTTTATTTATTTATAATAAAATAAAAAAATTGTTATGCAGGTAAAGATTTTATGTAAAAATGATAAAAATTAATCTAATAATAATTAATAATAACACTTATTTATTTATATATTATATTAGAAAAATTATAAATTTAGCATAATTTAAATTTCAGCACACAAATAATATTAAAAATTTTTAAATAAATTTAAAATTAACAATTATTTATATATGTAAATAAATGAAAATGAAACAAACATTTATTTTGTAAGGTAATTAATTTTCTTTATAAAATCAATGTCTACATTTCAAATGATTATTTTCTTTTTTTCTTTTATATAATGGATTAAACAAAGATGATAAACATGGTTTTGAATAAAAATTATCTTACTATATCTATATAGCCTAATAAATATATAGAGTTTTCTACAAGAAACAAAAATTTTCAATTTTAACAATTACATTATTGTTTAATTCCTACAAATTTTTGTCAGCTTTTTATTCTAAGTAATAATTATTTGTTTGTAGTCTTCTTGTATTGTGGACATGTGCAATTATTCGTCAAAGGAGTTTGAATGTTCCATCAATAGTTTTATTAGAATCATTGTTCAATATAGAAAAATTATGAAATTATTACTTTCTTCAAACACACATGTATGACTTGTTGTAAAGGTAAAGCAGATTTGCGGATCTTTTTCTTTAATTGTTGCATGTGATTTTCAAAAGGAAAGGCTAAATTATCATGAACCATATAATTTGACACAATCACTTAAATGCAAGAAGTTATGTAATGTTGTGTGATACAAAATCTGAACCATAAATTTTAATAGATTGACAAATAAAATGTTTCATCAAATTATGAGCATATAAAACATGGCTTTCAAATCTCGAATAATATTGACTTATCATTATGGAACTTGCAAGACTTAATGTAATGAAATTATCGTAAACTTTTGATGACAGAATGCTTTTTAAAACAATAGGACCAGCATTACCCTAAATTCCGTAGCTTTATATCTCTTGCATAATCAAGTATAAAGAAACGTGTTTTTCTTTGAAAATTCATATAAGGAACATGTTGCTTTAATTTTTAGAAGATTTTCTGAAATTTTATTTTACATCACGCGTTCGTAATTTATGAGGTGGTTTGCCATAAATCCATCCATATCGTTTATGACAAAGAAGTCTTTTCATGCCACCTAATAAGAGATTATGCATATAATCTATTGGAATATTATCTATCATATTAAAGTTTGGTATATCTAATAATATACTTTTGCCAATATGATGTTCCTTTTGGAGCAGCAGTCTAAATGAAATATCAGTTCTTTTTGCAAAAATGTTCTGTTTTCGTAAAGCATAGTACATGATTAAATATTTCACCCTCTTCATCACATTTTGTGCAAGAAAATGACCTGTATGACTTTAATAGTTAAAGCATATGATTTTCTGAGAATCACAAATCAACATTAAAAATTCTAAATTTATATCGAAAAGAATTTATTAATATTCCATTAGTAGATAGATGAATACATTCTTTTATTTACAAAATCTTTGAGAAAAATCATTAGTAGATTTTGGTTTTCTGAACCATGATATAAAAGCAACTAAAAACACTTGTTTTATTTTTACTGATTTTACCGAACATAAAAATAGGCCACAACGAGCTATTTGAACTTCGTTTAAAGGTAAACCATCAATATTGACAGCTAATAAAAACTTCATTTTGTCCGATATTGATTCCATGCTTTATACAAAATAAATTTAATGTTTTTCTATACCAAAATAAAAATATGTCCCGGAACCCAAAGGTTGGCAATTATTTTGTTTAGGGTGTTTTTAGAAGCTGTTCTGGATCTTTCGAAATATTATCAAGATCCCGGTATTTCTCGTATTATGGAAAGTGATTTTTTTAACGCCGATAAAGTTATGTTAATCTTTATCGCCCATGTAGCTAATTTTGAGGTTAACGATATATAATCTTTGGCATTATTATTATTATGTTTAATATTATTTGATCTGTCGACATCATTATTAGATAACCCATTGTAATATGGAAACATTGACGTTAATATCATTATTATAGCAAAAGTTTGTATGCAATATTGCAATTATCAGTAGCAATATTATCAGTTGCATTTTTCTAATGTTATCGTTGATATGAGAATTATAAAGACAGAATTATTAATTAGTGTTGAGATCGATTTAGTTTATTTGTAAGTTTCCTATGAAACTTTATTTTATTTCTTTCTAACCTATCCATGACCAAAACTAGAGGTTAGACTAAAAGAATAAATGTTTGGTTATAAATATATGTATTGTAGTACTTACTTTAAGAAAGATTCGTCTAATAATTGAAGAGAATAAATAATGCAAAATATTGAAATCAGTATGTATCAAAGCACAGAAACTTTAGCACGAATACAGACCACGGAAGTGTCACGATATGCAAGGATTAATATGTCCAACGAAACGCGCATGAGTAATTGAACACGTGATTGACACACTCATTGGGTGGTTTCAAAATACTTGGTGGGTATCCTGAAGGTGCTTTCACGGAGAACGCTAATAGCGCTAAAAGCGTCGTTCTATTTCTTTTTTAACGTGCAATGAACAACAAAGATAGCATGAAGCTTTGAGCGAGAATAAAGGTCTCCCCCTGAACCACCTTGAGTATGTTCTGTCCTTGTTTGTTTCTCAATGAGTAACAAAGATGTAAAAATGACAATCGTGTGTTGTTTCTGAACGCAGCCTCTATCTGATATTAAAATCTAACACACAACAGAGAAAAATATTAGAATAGAATAAATATTAAATAAAAGAAAAATTCTTTTCTTCTTCTTATATTATTTAATATTTTATCTCTAAAAATTTTTATTTATTGCATTGAGCCTAATACAATAAAAATATTTATTTTGTAAAAATAAAATTGAAAAATTTATTAAAATTGCCAAAGCTTTACACATATACAATAATATATATTTTTAAATTTTTCTTCCATAATATGAAAATAATATAAATTATACATCAAATGTTTTATATTTCATATACATAATTTGGATGTATATCACAGTACATGATATGTAATTATTGATATATTTTATATGTATATATAGTACATTGTATGTCAAAATGTTCAAAATAATATGTGTATATACTTTGATGCACATATATATATATATACAGGTGTAAAAATTAGACCAAACTTTTTGAGGGGAAATAGGAGACATAAAAACAAACATATTTTGTTAATAATATTTTTCTACGACGCTTCTGTTTTAATATTACAGGGTACAAAAATAGGAATTTTATGATTTTAACAAAAACAAAAACACATATGGAAAATTCAATTTATTTCAATTACACATATTTAATCTCAAAAAATTAACAAAAAGAACGGAAACAAAAATGCGCAAATAATTAGCTCATTTATAATAAATGTTCAAAAATTCTCCATTTGTTTCAACACAAAATGACAACGTCGAAATTGGATTAATCGATTCTGTTTCTGTTTCAATGCTTCATCGATAAGATTTTAAAATTAAAGATATAAAATGAAGTTTAAAAGTAAATACAAAATACCCTTTGTATCGTATTTTTCTCGAGGAAGTGTTACCAGAACCTTCATGGAAGACGTGCCACTTGTCACAAGAAGGCAAATGGTTCCAAACACGATGGACACCTGCCTATTTTAGTGTTATTGTGCGCAATTATTTTGGACCAAAGATTTAATGAGCGCTGATGGCCGAAGAGGTCCTATCGCATGGCCTCCCCGGTCACCAGATTTATTCGCTTGACTTTTTATGGGGGCAATAAGAAAACTCTATTTATGAGACACCGATTGAAACAGAAGAATAAATTAGTAGCCCGAATTACTGTTGCAGCATATCAATATTCCTGCAGTCTTCGAACGTGTGAGAGAATCAATGTTTCGACGTTGTCACTTTTGTGTTGGAAACAAATGGAGGAATTTTTGAACATTTATAAATTGAGCTAATTATTTACGCATTTTTGTTCCTTTTGTTAATTGTTTTTAAGATTTTAAATATGTGTAATTGAAATAAATTTAAATTTTTCCACTTATGTGTTTGTTTTTGTTAAAAATCATAAAATTCTATTTTTGTACCCGGTAATATTAAACGAAGGTCGTAGAGAAAAATATTATTTAACAAAAATATTTGTTTTTATGTCCCTCTATTTCCCCTCAAAGTTTGTCGGTCTAATTTTTACACCCTGTATATATATATATATATTTCTGTACATAATATACATACATTGTGGCCATCATTTCTAACACATGTACATTGCAATATACATAATTTGCACATACTATTTTTGGCAAATATTAACATGCATATATTATAGATATACATAATTTGAAGATATCTTTAACGCAACAACAATATGTATATACTACCCTGTTGCACATCATACATAAATTATGCCATTAGTATAACATCCTATCAGCAACATAATATCATAGTACGTACATAGCATAGCATATGCACAAATCATGCATGCAAAAGCAACGCATGCATTTCAGAACCAACTCTTTGGTATGCAAACATAATGTACAGCAAAAGCATATACATTTATTTACGCAAATCATAAAAGCATATATAACAAATTATGTATGTGCAATGTATGTATTTTAACGATAGCATAAATCGTGCATGTACGTGTAATGCAATAACAACATATTAATATACATTACTTATATAATTAATCAAAAGCATAACAATATGCACGCTTTAATGCATAATATACACACATTATACCAAAAGCATGCACAAATTTGGCGTACGTGCAATGCATATATTTTAGAAAAAAAGCTAATGAACGTATGCACATATAATCGCAAAAACATAATTAAATAATATTATTATATGGATGTTGAAACGAATAAATATCTTGAAAACAATTATACTGAAAAATTAAAGAATATTAAAGGGCTTAAAAATCGACTAATGTGGACTGTACTTACTTCGAGTGAGGAAACATCACAAAGTCACTGAATTTTTCCTGGAACTGGAACTTTTTCTGCATATTTTATATTCGCATTTTCAAAACACTATAATCAGCATTTTTGAATAGTATTTCTGAAGAAGTTGAAATATTTTCTTTATCGGTAAACCGTAAATATCCGGTGTGGTTGAGTTGCTGATTTTACTTTTCGATGATTTAATTAATATCAGACACGAGAGGAACTAAATCAAGAAAGTATTATTAGTTGTTTTTGAGAAAATATGCAATTTGTAACTAACAATTACATATTTTTCTTAAAACAACCATGTGTTTTCTTTACACCAATTGATTTCTCCATTACATTGCATAAAAGCATTGAGATAAATAACGAAAAGTAAATATTTTACGAGATATTTTAAGAAGTTTATGTAAAAATTACAAAATTATTTGCTTTATAACTTTAAAAATAAAAATACTTAACAAAAATACTTTTTATTATAGTGTTTTGGAAAGGTCTCGAGATAAGCTATAAGAATATGCACAAAAAGTAGGTAAAGTTCCATTTAAAAATTCAATTTTGACTTTATATGATTTTCGTCCCTCCACCAAAAGTAAAATTTTTAGTCATCATTAGGTACATTTTTAAGCCCCACAACTTTGTTATTTATTTACAATTTTTCGCTATAGTTGATCCTTTCGAGATATTTGACCGTTTCCTGGACTTTTGCCCAACCCTGTATATCAAAGTAATGTACATATTATGCATGAACATTTGACATACATTATACTATATATACATTTAAAAATGTATCAATGAATATATCATATATTGTGATATATGTCCAAATTATGTATATGAAATGTATAAACATTTGACATACAAGATATTATTTTCTAATATTATGGAAGAAAAATGTATATTCGTAGAATGTCCGATGTTATATGGGGCACAATTATTTCTACACCTCAAAAATTCATGAAATCGGCAAATTTCTTAATATATAACACAAAATATTAATTTCTATGCAAAATATTTATATATTTTTGGTTATATTGCATATTTTTATACCTATTTTATTTATTTGAATTTTTCATACATCTTATCGGAATATTCTTTTGTATAGACACTAGTTTTATTGAAACAAAAATAACTTGCTTTTCTTGACGATTATTATTTTTACATTTTTAATGCTATTTTATGTTATTATGTGTATTCAAATTTTATAATTTGTATTATTTTTTGTATAATTGCTAAAGCTGCATGATAAAATTTGATTATATGGCAAACATCTTTAACAATAAATGCATTTTATTTGTCTCTATTACTGGAAAATGCACTGTGTGAAGAATCGAGTGTATGGACAGGTACAAATAATAATATGTATACGTAAAGCGTTTTTAATAACTACATATTTTAGCTTTACTTTTGAGCCACAATAATAAAAAGATATCTAACACAGTTTTCTTTAACTAATTATTTTTAAATAAATTTTATATGATTTTTATATTAGTAAGTGTTTTTATTTTTATCTATGTTATTATTTAATTATTTAATATCATTTATTTACAATGATTTTTCAAAAACGAGTATATATAATTATAATTTATATAATATAATATACACTAGTCAACAAAAATAGAGAACGCTTTTAAAAGTCTGAAAATTGGTTATTTTAAACGGTTGTAACTCTATGAAAAATCATCGTAAAAATCATCGGAGAAAAGTTAAAAGCATTTTAAAGCTAAAATTTCTTATTTTTCAAGAGTGATAAACTACAATATTTTCCACAAATCGTTTTTAATTGTCTTAATTAGATTTTTCAACAAGTTACATAACCTGAACAAAAAAATACGTGTTTTTAGGAAAAATGTCATAACTCTGTGAAAATAATCATAGTGGTTTTTTTAATATTTTGTAGAGAAAGATCTCTATTTTAACTAACTATGACATTTTCCAAAATTTTTGTTTCCGCCATTTTGTAACCATGAAGAACTCATTGTTTTGTTCTTTTATCTTTTTGAAAGTCCCCTGCAGTTTCATGGAAAAATTTTTCCTAAAAACTTCAACCAGAACACATAACCATGAGATTTTCTCTGCAAAATGCTTTTTAAAAATTCTATGTTATTTGATTCTGAGTTACGAAATTGAAATAATCTACTCCTAGAATTATTTTTGATGAATAACGTTTACCGTCGGCATTGGTATTATCCAATGTGCACGTGTCACATGTGCACACACATACACAACACACGATGTGCAAAATCCGATCGGTAAAACCTCCACATTATACATTAGGTAATGTCAATACCGACAGTAAAATGTCATTCATCAGAAAATATGTTCAAACAATAGATTATTTCAATGTCGTAACTTGGTAAAAATCGTAAAAATTAAAAACATTTTGTAGGGGAAAAATAAAGTAGTTTTAGACTCTGGGGTTAAAACGAGAAAATTTTTCCATGAAACCGTAGGGGACTTTCAAAAAGAAGGTAATTTTAAGGAACAAAACAATTGATTCTCTTCACATAGTCATAAAAACGGAAGCAAAAATTTTTGAAATTATTCAAAAATGCGTTAAAATAGAGACTTTTTCTCACAAAATTTTTAAATTTTCTCCACGATGATTTTTCTCCAAGTTACAGTCGTTCGAAAATGACCCTTTTTTTCAGACTCTGAAAAGCGTTCCCTATTTTTGTTGACTAGTGTATATATATTATATATTATATAAATTATAATTATATAATTTGTTCTTTTTGAAAGCCGTGTAAGAAATATGAGATTGAAATACCTTGAATAAAACAAACAAAACGAAAAATACCTTACTAATATAAAAATCATATAAGACTTTATAAAAATTAATAGTTAAAAACTGTGTTAAACATCTTGTTATTACTGTAGTTCCCGAAGTAAATTAAAATATTGAAAGACATAACAGACATAAAAACACATTAAAAAGAAAGCTAGCAACAATGCGAATAAATAAAAATATTTGTATACGTATAAACGAAACATTACTTACATTACATTAGCGACTTCAAGGACTTATAATTTCAAAAATATGCTTTAACAGAGTGTTACAGAGCAGTATCTTTAATTTTAACCATTATTTAAACTCATATTTAGTTCTCATATACGCTTTCTCTCCAATAGACTTTTTAACATTAAGTTGATCAGGTTTTATTTTTATCCTTGCTTTACGGACATTAGTTTGTAAACAAGATCAAACAAGATTATATTTTCGCTTATCAATGATGATTTGTCCTTTATTTGAAATTTTCATCGAAGTTCCCAATGGAGTTTAATATTGATTTACAAAATACGGTTTGACACCGCTTTTTTTATGCGTTCTTTATCTATGTTTATAAATATTATTTTTTCATATTTTGATGTTACGAAGAACTTGAAATGTTTAACATTTATTGTGATATTTTATTAAACTTTGTATTTTAATGAAATTGATTTGATTTTCTCGTAATTTAGCCTATTATTATTATTAATTCTATAACTCATAACTTTTATTTTAAAATTTTATAACAACGTTTAATACTACAAATGCATAATATAATTATAAAAATATTAAGTTTTTAATAAAAATAAAAGAATTCACCTGCATCTATTAAAAGAAGGCTGGCAAGAAATAATACATTAATTGCCTTTTGTTATAAACAGAGATAAAAATTATCGTTCCTAGTGTTTTTGCCAACACAATACTATTATTACACATAACAATAATAAAGTTATCATCACTATCATCATCACAATAATAATAATATCATCAATACTACTAATAATAACATGTTTTATTGGCCATTGGTCATCATCAATATTATCACACACGCCACACAAGGCCATTAATACTGCCAATACTGGCCACAACAATAATACGTCACACACACAATAATACCACACAATAATAATAATACAACAATTTTCAGTCATCATCAATATCATCACAAATAACAAACACCAATAATAATACACAATATGTCAAAATCTTTTCTTTAAATCAAGCAAGATTACGGTGGTTGCTGCAACCGGAGCAGTGGAGACTTGTTAACGAAGCGTTAGTGTCCCCTCTACTTTCTCCCGCATTATTTATAAAGTTCGACTTCCTGTAATCTGTTAAATTCCAGTTGTTCCCCACAACATGTGTCGAATTTTACCTACCAATTAGAACAAGATTTCATTTCAAATAGTTTCTACGTACACAACACCTCTACTGCCTCTGAGGACCGAACGTACGATATTTGGTTAAGCCTTACATTAATCAGGGACAAAATTAATAAAATTTGTAAGTTGCACCTCATACAAGAAATTTTTTAAATAATAAACGTAAGATTGTTTATAGCATAGAAAATTTAACAAATTGTCATATCTTAATCTATTTTTAATTAGTATATAATATAAATATAAAAAATTAATAATAGGTAAAAAGTAACGCATTTTGCTCATTTCCAAGATGAAATTTAAACTTTTATATATATATCGTATATTGTAATATTTTTATCTTATTTTATTTCCTGCTTTTTATTTCATTATAAATTCTCATGAAATGGGAAAATTTTGGAAAAATTTTTATCAAATTGAAAATATTTTGATTTATTTGAAAAATTTTCTGCAAATTTGAATGCAATAAAAGTTTGATCGTATTTCTTTTTATTACTGAGAGATAAAATTCTAAAAGATGCATGTCATGAATCAGAGTAATGATCCATGAATCAGAGTAATTAAAAGTGTAGTGTAATTACTGTTACCTTTAGTATACCATATTTAGCAAATGTTATATACTGTCGGAATATTTATCCATATATGATATAAAGTAATTTTCTTTCTAATCAATTTAATTGTTTATTTTGATATTATTACAATATTAATAAATATGTCATCCAGTATCAACTTTCGGTTATTTTCTACATATATTTAGCACTTTAATTGCAGAGCAAATTATATCTTGTTATATCTTATTGACTTCTACAATCAAAACAATTACTAACACCTTTGAAATTAATGTGATATAAAAAGTTATTCCCCAGCCTTTTTAGATTAGAAAAAGACATTTTGCCAATGTAAAATATAACTGTTTATATAATATAAAATTCAAGAATAAATAATCAAAATTTGAAAACACATCGATAAAAATATTAACTTTACATTGCCTGTATTATATGTATTAAATATCTTATAACAAAAATATGTAACTTTTTCTAACAAAAATATAGCTTAATATTAATAAAATATATATATCTTTTTATTAATTCATAATAAAAATATATATAGGATATTTTGTATATATATTTAATATTAAATATTAAATTTTAATATTAATATTAAATATATATATATATATTTTAATATATATATATATATTTTTATTAATATATTACAAAATAACATTGAAAAATTAATCTAATAATAATAAAATAAATATTGAAAAATTAATAATATTAAAATGTTTTAATTAAAAATTAAATATATACAACAATTAATATTAACATTGGTTAATATTAATTTATTAATATATATTTTACGCTTTGTAAACTGATATCTCTGTTTGATTATTATAATTTTGTAATTGCATGGTTATTAACCATACAATACAACGAGATGTTCTACAATAAATTCTTCCCTTCACCTTCACCTAAGTTTTGAAGATAACAACAACATTTAACTGTAACTGTAGTTACTTACGCATTTCTAATAAGTTACCCCATAGTTTCTCATTAAGTAATTGCCGGTTACGCATGCGAGCATGATTGAACATTTTATTCAAAATGGTATTTAATATTGTATAATGTGTTTGAAAACCATTAAAAGATATGAGTTAGAAGTTTCTTAGCATAATATCTGTTAAAATTCCTGCAAGTTCTCATTCAATATATCTACCTAATATCTAGAAGTGAGAAATTGCTATCTCATTTTACTCTCTTTTCACATATATATCAAAAATAAATTAATTTCTACATTTTGCACTAATTTTAGGTTTTAAATAAGAAAACAGGGTTTTGAAAGCCGCCATGTTTGGTGAATTCAAGCTTTTGAGGCTTTTATGAATACTACCAATGTCGCACAGATTTCAAACCAAAAATCACACCTAATTGCAACCATTCAATATATTCTATCTAGGCATATCATTCATAATATATCTAAAATATTTTAGAA